>JARUPZ010000018.1:4145912-4481054 GCA_031213475.1 Nereocystis luetkeana
ATAGATCATCAATTCCCGTCTCATGAATCTATATCAATCCGCGTGATCTACCTACAGCAGTACCCCAATCAACTCATCATGTCTCCTACAGTAGATAACAGTGGTAGGAGCCGTAGAAGCATAACCCTGCATACTCTATCTACGCGCTGCTACGGGGGGGGGGCTGCAGTAAATAGGACCTACGGTACACACAGAAACCTATATATTTCGCTATTTTCACCAACACTATTTGGTCCTATTTACTATGGCCCCCCCCCGTGAAAACAACGAAGAGATGTTTTCTTGGGTCGCGGGTCTGCAAACCTACTCCGCACGGACCCCCGCACGCCTGGGCAAACAGCACTAAAAAATCCCAAAATTATTAGTACATTACGGGGAGACAGACCACAGTAAACAGGGGCCTACGGTACACACAAAAACCTACCTGGTATATGTTTACCTACTTTTACTGACAATATTTGGTCCTATTTACTATGCCCCCCCCCCCCCCCGAAATAGTTTGTCTGGTCGATGAAAACCCGACATGCTCCGTCCCGGCATTGTAGGGATGCGAGGGTCTATGGTCATACGACTACGGCCATGCATGAGATCGAGTACATCTCTCGTATCGAGTACACCCCCCCTTCCCCCCCCCCCCGCCCCCCCCCCCCCCCCCCCCCCCCCCCCCCCCCCCCCCCCCCCCCGAAATAGTTTGCCCCGAAGACCTATGCCAATGGAACCGCGAAGTTCAAAAAACAAAATTCAAATATATCGCTTTCAAAAAACAGCGAAAAATTTCTCGTACCGCCGCTCGTGGGAAAAAAAGAGAAAAATGTTTGATTTTTTCTTTTTTTTTCCCCCAACGGCTGCAGGCGGCGCAATTTGTGTTTTTCTGGTCGCAAATTGTCAACACGGTGATCGAAACCAGCTCGTGCGACGATCAAACGCTCGATCTCGACATAGACTCAGCCCACGGCCAACCCACTCGGTACCTGGCAAGCCCAACGAGTATAGATGACGGCCTCGAAGATATCAGGCGGATCCATGCTCTAGGGGGCGAGAGCTTGCCGGCGGCGTCCTACGGTATCCTCCCAAACCTGGAAAAAAGTCTATTTTTTTGCCATTCGAGACGGATGGAGAAGTTTTGTCTTCAGTTTTGTGCAAACCAGCGGCCAAATGTTTTTTTATCACACGCCTGGTCAGCTCCCGCGACATGACACCGGCCATGGTGTGAAGACGGTGACCCTAGGGTGGGTCGGAGCCCCTAACGAGCGCACTCTGTTCAGAATTCATGACGCAATCGTTGGTTTTGTGGATCGATGTCTGTCGAGGACTCGGAATCTCGCCGCTTCGAACCAAAGATCGGCCTGAGTTTTTCTCAAGCCGATGTTGGCCCAACATCGGCCCTCCAGATTTGCTTTTTTCGGGCTTTTCCAAAAGTTAGGAACTTTTTTTTTTTAGGTGGCCCATAGGAAGCGTGTTCTGAAAAATTTTGGCGGGTATCTTTGAAATTCAAACTTTTTTATTGCAACTTCGCTGTACCATTGGCATAGGTCTAAAAAACGGGGCCGCGGTTGGTTTGACGGCACGCCAGGACTCACCTGGTACTTTTTTTTCCTCCTCGAGATGATCTACAGCAGTAAAGCCAGCAGTTACTGCTGTAGTTTCACGGTCTGTTTCCCCTCCCTCACCTTGGCCTCCTCGGTGGTGTTGGTCCAGTTGTCGCCAAAGACGAAGTCCCGCCGCCCGCGATCCGTATGAACATCTTGGTCGTGTTACTCTCGTAGAACGGGGTGGCGTCCCCCCAGAAGGATGTACATCACCAGCCCCACGCTCCACATGTCCACCGACTTTGAAATATATGTTTTTTTGTGTGTGTGTGCGTGTGTGAGTTCGTGCGTAGGTACGTTTTGTGTGTGTGTTAAAATATATACCAGGTAGTGGTTTTGTGATGTGGCGTATATATATTTGTGACATTCGTGACAGTACGGTATCATGCATCGTGATGATACGATATAATTTTTTAATAAAAAAAAAAAAACATCGTTGTTGTGGCATATCACGTTTTTTTTGTGACAGCATGGCATCGCGGCGTTATCATGTACCATGGTGTGATATCGGTAGTATATTGCAGTAGACAGGATAACACGACGCAAACACACATCAATTACGGTGTGTTACGATATCACGCGGTATTTTTTTAATGACGCGAGTGGGTTACGGCGGCGCGCGAAACGAGACGAAAAGGAAAAAACGAAAAACAAAAACAGGGGACACGGGAGAACAGAAGCAAAAAAAAAAAAAAAAAAAAGGCGGAAAACATTAAAAAAAAGGATGCGCAAAGAGACAGATACAGTAGTCGCAGCAGCAAGCGTGGTGTAATCATCAGAAAAAGAAAAGAGCGTAACGCACACCCCAAACGCAGTATTTATGGGGAGCCACAGTTGATAGAACCTATGGTATAGATAAAAACCTATACATTTAACCATTTTTACTGACAGTATTGGTCCTATTGACTATGGTCCCCCGTAATATTTCAAGTAACAGCACAAAAATATCACCTTCGCACTCTACAGCAACTTCGCTTGTACCACGCCGGCCGTGAATATAGTCACCGTCTGGCATTCACATACCACTCCAAACGGTTACTATAATACCGGTCAGCGTCGCAGCTTATCTTCCCATACGATACTGCAAGATTGATCCAACTCTAACTCCCAAGCATTTTGTCCCCCGGAAACGTGGGAGGAAAACATTGAAAAAGGGGGCGCACGAGGCAACGAGAAACAAAACGATAACGCCGCCAAAAAAGCGGAAAGCCAAAACCCGCGGTCGTCTTCCGAGGGAAGGGGGCGAGACAACCCGTGCTACCAGCCGTACCACGAAAAAACACACACACACAGCAAAAGTTATTCCCAGTATAGACATACTGACCAGGTGATTGCGCCACATATAGCTCCAGCCATCAGGCGGCTCAAGCGTTTCGATTGACGTGTGTAACACCGCAACGGGAAGAGGTTAAATCAAACTGAAGGGAAACATCTCCCCCCCCCCCCCCCCCCGCGATAACCCTTACCCCCCCCCCCCCCCCCCAGGGTCTATGGTCATACGACTACGGCCATGTATGAGATCGAGTACATCTCTCCTATCGAGTACCCCCCCCCCCGCCTCTGTGCTCCGTCTGGAAAGACATGCGTGGTCAACGGTCAAATGGCTAAGGCAAGCAACAAAATTAGTACGCCCTCCCCCCCCCCCCGTCCCTTCCCTTCCCTTCCCTTCTCTTCCCTTCCCTCCGCGCCTCCCCCCCTGCTCCGTCTCGAAAGAGATGCGTGGTTATTGGTCAAAAGACTAAGGCAAGCAACAAATGAGTACCCCCCCCCCCGCCCCCCGCCCCGCCCCCGCCTGCCCCCTTCCCCGCTCACCGTGTCGTGGGGTTTTCCCAACAATATCTCCGGCGCCATGAAGTCGGGGGTCCCGCATTTGGTGATAATCTTCTTCTTCGCCACGCTGCACGCCAGCCCGAAGTCGGCCAGCTTGATGGTGGCGTCGTCGTCCTTCGAGGCGAGGAGGATGTTCGACGGCTTGATGTCGCGATGGACGATGTCCCTTTCATGGCAGTACCCGATAGCGCTGATGAGCACGACGCACATGTCCCTCGCCTCCATCTCGTTGTAGCTCGTCTGCAGGCACACATAATTCGGTAAAATAACGAGAAAACAAACAAACAAACAAACAAAACAAAACAAACAAAAACTCAGCTGTTGAGGTACGTAGACAATTTCCCTCAAAAAAACATACCAGGTATTCGGGGGGAACATACAAACGAAAAAAAAAACACACACACACACACAAATCAGCTGTGAAATAGAAAAGTTCTTCAGAACTAACTTGTTTTGGTAAGCATACACAATATTTACGCCACCCGCCCCCCACCAAAACGAACCAGTCGCAAGCAAAAGCGTCAGTCAGCTGTGTCCGCCAGCGTCGGCTGCAAAGCAAAAACAAGCAGGACTTGGGCATTTGTTTCGTTTTCGTTCTGTTTTCGTTTTTTAGTTCAGTTTTAAAATCGTTTCGACTGTTTTTCCGAGACCATTCTACGAGTACATCCATCGGTGGTACCATTTTTTAGAAACGGTCTACTAAACGTTATGCCTGCGGCGACTGTATTTTTTTAAGGGAATGCTGCTACAGTACAGACCAACCCGTGACAAACGCCTTTCACGCGGTCTCTCTCTCTCTCTCTCTCTCCTGAACCGCGATTTTTCCAACCACAATCCCACTCGCCCTATCTCAACATGTACGACACGTCCCCTATAACCGGACACGCCTCCTACCAGACACACAACAATACCAGGTACCATACAATAAATATTCAACACCGCCCCACAAAAACCTTTCGTATTTTCGCCACGACACCATGCCTTCAATCTTTCCAAGTCTTGACCTTCCACTTTTGCGAGCCGCCCTTTCCAAAAAAATACCTTTTTGACGATGCGCTCGAAGAGCTCCCCCCCGGCCATAAACTCCAGCACTATGTACGAGTACTGCGGATCCTTGGGGTAGAACTGGTACACGTCCACGATGTTCCTGTGCACCAGTTCGTGCAGGATGGTCACCTGTCCCGTCGTGAGTCGGGGCCCGACCCGCGGAAAACGGGGTGGGGTTATCGGGAAAAAGACAAGAGTCAAAAATAGAAAGAAGAGGGAGGGGGGGGGGGGGGGGGGGGGACAAAAATATATGAACAACGAAGAAAAAAAGAAATTAGGGAAAACGGCAAAAGACGAACACACGTACCGGGGCGAAAATGCTCAGAGCGAGGAAAAAAAACGAAATAAAAACAAAAACAAAAATTTTAGCAAGGAAAGGAAACGAAAGGAGAAAGGAAACTATTAATAAATGAACAGGGGGGAAAAAAACAAGACAAGAAACAAAATGGGGGCAAAAAAAATGGTAAAACACGCGAAAAACGAGATGGGGGAAAATAAAACAAAATTAAACGAAACAAAAAGGAAAAGGAAAAATGAAAGGAAAGGAAACCAAAGCAAAGTAAAGTAAAACGGGGGAAAGGAAACAGAAGAAGAAAGGAGGAACAACAAAAAAAAAAACGTAAAAAGAAAGAAGACCAAACTGCGGTAAATGAAAAACACCCACCTCCCGTTGGAGCGCCTTCTTGGCCGAGTCCCTGAGCCCCCACCGCCTGACCCGCTTCACGGCATACGTTGTCGTGTCCGTACCCTCCGACGCCCCCTTAAGCGTGGCCTTGAAAACTTTCCCGGTCGCACCCTGCCCGAGCCGTTCGCCGAGACTGAAAAACCGGAAGAAATCTGATCGCAGAAAAACGTTGACCAGGAGGAGGAGGAGGAGGAGGAGGAGGAGGAGCAGAGAATAGGAGGTGGGGGAGTGGAAGAGGGAGGAGGATGAGGACGAGAAGAGGAGGAGAGGGAGGAAGAGGAGAACGGGGGGAGGCGGGAGTCGAAGGGGGGGGGGGGGGGGGGAAGGAAAGGAAGAGGAGGAGGGGGGCGAGGAAACAGAAACAGCGGCAGCAACAAGTACAACAACAACAACAACAACAACAACAACAACAACAGCAACAACAACGCAACACGCGCTTCACCGTGGGCGGCGCACTACACCTTACTAAGGCCGTGTCCGGGCAGCGTATGCACGCTCTACTGCGGCCAGGCGCAACCAGCCCCCGAAAGGGTCCACCCGAGCACGAACCCCCCGTTTTTGATACTTGTCTTTCGAGCGGTTGTTGAAGCGGTTCGTTGCGGTTTTTACTCAAATCATTACAAATACGTCAGTTGTGAGTACGACCATTTGAGCGGATTGTTTTGGTCATGATTATTTTCGTGATTGTTGTTGTTGTTGTTGTTGTTGTTGTTGTTGTTGTCGATACTGCTGCTGCTGCGGATACTGCTGCTGCTGCGGACACTGCTGCTGCTGCTGCGGATACTGCTGCTGCTGCTGCTGCGGATACTGCTGCTGCTGATACGGTTCACCGCCGCCACAGGCAGACAGGCAGGCAGACAGAGAAAGCGAGAGAGACACAGAGACAGAGAGACATACGAACAGACAAGACAGACAAGGCAGGCAGACATACATACGAACATACAGACAGACAGACAGACAGACAGACATACGAACAGACATACAGCCAGGCAGACAGGCAGACAGACACACAGACATACAAAACAGACGCACAGGCAGACAGACAGGCACACAGACAACCAGACATACAGAGACAACAACAGAGACAACAACAGACGGACCAACAGGCAGACGAACAGACCCATAGGCAGACAAAACAGACAAACGGACGGGGTGCCTCACCTTTCGCCTCGAAGTCGTGCGCGATTTTTCCGTCCTCGCCAAGCCCCCCCCTTCCTTCATCATTGTTGTAAAAGAAGCTCGTGTGAACTTTCTCCTCGATTTTGCGGAAGGCTTTTTCCTTCGTTCGCCACAAAGCAGTAGCGCGGACCAAGACCACAACAACAGAGGGCGCAGCAGTGGAGGTCAGCAGTGGAGGTCAACAAGCAACACAGGCGTGCATCGACCGGGAAGGCCGGGGAAAGGGTATCAAGAAATCGATACAGGCGTTCCTCGAGGGGGAGGGTCGGGAGAAGAGGGTTTCAATTAGCGACACAGGCGCTCATCGACCGGGAGGGCGGGGAAAAAGGGGGGTGGAACGAGAGGGCTCAACAATGAAAAACTAACAATACAAGGTCGCGCAGCGGGGTTCATAGAAGCGACACAGGCGTTCATCGAGCGGGATGGCGGGGAAACGAGGACGGAACGCAAGAGGCAATCGTGGAGGGCGTGGCAGCGGTGCCCGTTAAGCACCGCAGGCGTAAAGCGAGCGGGAGGGCGAGCAGATTGAGGGGGGGGGGGGGGGGGGGGGACGTATCAAGCAGCTCGAAGAGCTTGCAAAGAAGCTGGCGATCACAAACGACACAGTGTTTTCGTGTTCGCAGCTCATAGCTTACAGCCGACGACGCATTTGTTGGGTGACCACGACATAGAAGGAGAGGTATATGGACAAAAAATAGGGTACCGGTGAGACAGTGTAGGGCGACCCCTCGATTGACAGCCCCCAACATCAAAAATAGGCCTTGACGCGTCCCCTTGACTGACCGTCCCCAATCCTAAAACTATTACGGGGGGGGCATGGTAAATAGGACCAAATACTATTCGTAAAAATGCCGAAAAATATATACCTGTTAGGTTTTTGTGTCTACCGTAGGTCCTATTTAATACGGTCCCCCGTAATAGCATATTCACGACTTTCTGTATAAGTCCTCCACCCGATTTCCCCGTTTTCCTCGCATTTCCTTCTCCGATCTGCCAAAACTCCAGATTGTTCACACATCCTGTGACGTTTCCCTCTTTGTTCGGAAAGTATTCAATAAAACGTGCCGGGCAGAAAAACTTTCCCGGTCAGTATTGGAAAAAAGCAAGAAGACTGACGTCATATCATCCACGGCCAGTTTTCCATTTTCCTGTTTTCGCGAAAAGTGACGTCACGATCCCCCCCCGGATGACGACAAAAACGGCGCGATCAAGGAAAAATTCCAACCAAATTAAAAATTCCAGGGCTTTTCGCGGGTCATGACCCGACCCGCGGGTCGGGTCGCGTGGTGTTCTAAATCTCGCGGGTCGGAGTCGGGGTCGGGTCAAGTCAACATACATAAAAATGTTCGCGGGTCGGGTCGGGGGTCAGCTGTCCCGACCCGACCCGACCCGACCCGACCCGACCCGACCCGTGAGGTTTGACCTGGCCCCCGAAAAGCCCTGAAAAGTTCCAACCTTAACATTGGGACCGATAAGAAAAGTGCGAGGCCCGAAACGTCTTTCGGTGCACCCACCCATTTCAAGACCTACCAAGTTTCAGGCCATGAGTAGAGAGACAAGACCAGGTACCACGCAAATTAGCTTGTCACGAGACAAAAAATAAAAAAATAAAAAAAATAAGACCACGTTTTTTTTTTTTTTCCTCGCGATGGTCTCAAAATGGGCGTACACCGCTGACTCTGTAAAAGGCCTCGACACTTCCGAAAAGACCGGTTTCTATATACTGCAGTAGCTACTGCTGTATCACGGGGGGCCATAATTAATACCATGGTAGGACCTATGGTATACATAAAAACCTATATATTTGACCATTTTTACTAACAATATTTGGTCCTATTAACTATGGTCGCCGGTAATATAGCATATTCTGCATATTTTGGAGCCAACCAGGCCGATGGCAGAAACGTGGGACCGTTTTGGTCGACTTGACTATCGCGTGAGTGGCGACGCCAAGCGGGTAAACAAGCGGGTAAACACACAGACGGGGCGGCACCGATAGACACGGCAAGCAACAACTCGTACATACCGCGACTCGAAAAAAGCAAGCTACACACAGAAGCCCGCTGCGCACCCAGAACGCCCAACCTTGAAAAAGTATGGGCTGGTTGGTGCTGCTGGCGCTGCTGGTGCTGCTGCCGCTGCTGCAGCAAATCGCTTTCACAATTGATATAGATACTACAGGAGGAATGGCATGTGCGACAAGCACTTCGTGCCCCACATCAAAATGTCAAACCAATCATCATGTGGCGTAGCGTAAAATAGCGTCGAGGTTGCTCAAGCGGGGTCCGATCGGTTTTCGGCGCTTGTTCCTGCCGACAAACGGGGAGGGCCGCCAGGGTCGAACATTACATCTTCGGAAGGCAGGGTCTAGACCACATCTTTTCGAAAACAACTCTTTTCGTTCTCGGTACTGGCATGGCAACCTTAACCTTCCCCTTCTGGAAAATAAGGCCAAGCGCCGAAAAAACGATCGCAAGCCCCGGTGCGAAGTCAACGCTGTTTGTTTAGCGCGGTATGTGGGCGAAATTCGGTTGCCTAGAAACTCGCGAGCAGAGCGGCCACCGCCTGCCTTTCTTGTAGACCCAAGGAAAAAACATTCGTTCACCAGCCCCCCTTCCCCCCCCCGAGCAATCTGTGATACTCGACGGCCGCACATGCAGCTGCAGAGAAAATAGTAGCTGTAGTAGTAATAGTAGTAGCAGCAGCAGTAGTAGTAGTATTAATAGTAGCAGTAGTAGTAGTAGTAGTAGTAGTAGTAGTAGTAGTATTTTAATAGTAGTCGTGGTCGTAGTATTATTAATACCAGGTAGTCTGTATCATAGACGTGTGCATCTCCACAGTTTTAGTGACCCCCTTCAGACATGTATGCACCCACCTTTCGGAGACAAACTGCCGGGAACTAGAGTAAGTAGAATGGGATACCTGATACATCTTTTGAGGGACGACAGCACTAAAACGAGAGAACAAAATCCTATTCACACCAAAATCGAGGACCACCCGCTCTGACCAACACAACAACAATACCCGTTTGATGCTTCTTACCAGATTCCGAGCGCGGGATTTTTCATTCCCCCGCCTAAAGTGGTTTAAAACCCCTTTAGAACTCCAGTCCCGTTATGGGGACAAGGCACTCAAATTCCAAGTAATTTGTCCCCAATTGCCCCCAAAACGAGACTGCAGTCCTAAAATGGTTAATTAAGGCTACGCGAAAAAAAAGAAAGTATTGCCTAACCGGTACATACAAGCGCGATATAAGAAAACGAAAGTATCGACACATCAACAAAAATAAGGTATACGTAAAAGCCCCCCCCACCTCCCCATCCCGAGAAAAAATCACGCGGGAAGCACACGACTGACCTTAAACCTAACGATGACGCGAGGGCGAAGGTGTATCAGCGTGAACCAGTTCATCTTGTAGGCAGACGATGAACGCGTTGAAAAAAAAAAATGAAATAGTCAAGTCTGTATGTATGTACGTACGTGTACAGGAGTACCTTGACGGACTGCTCGCTCGGGGCCCGGTGTGCCGGTGGAGCGAAACAAAAACCAGCGATGACTTTCGCTTCCCCTGTCCCCGCTACAGAAAACGCCAGCCAGGCCACAACATATCTACTGTCGTATGGTACAGACAGTAGCTCCAAACCCCTTGGGCAGCCGGTGGAACGAAAACAGGACAAAAAAAAAGTCATTATTTGGCTACCCCTTTCCCTGCGACAGAAAACGCCTGCCCAGGTGGGCACATCTAGCAGCTCGAAACCTCTTTGTGGTATTTTAAACCTTTCAGCTTTCCCCGCTATTATCGAAAAAACGCCGGCGAGGTGCATGTAGCCTTCACCCTCTTAGGACTGCAGTCCCGTTTTGGGGACAAACCACTCAAATTCCCAGTGTTTTGTCCCCAAAACGGGACTGCGGTACTAAAAGGCTTAAACCTCTTTCAGGTCACGTCAATCTATGAATTTCCCACCCCCGCTAGACGCACAGGAAACGCCTACCACTCTGTCCCGAAATACAGGGATCACTTCTATACTAATATTCCATACAAAACGTCGTTATACGAAGTATTTCAGAGACAGACTGGTACAAAGGTTTGCATGCTTCATGCCCCGAAAAACCTCTTCGACGCTCTGAACTTTTGGGGACTGGACTCAAGCAAACAAACTGGCTGGTCTCATATCGCGGCACGCGCGGGCCTCTGCCCTGAGCACCTCCCACATTGCTGCACCGCCGTGCACCCACACGGCAGCGAAACAGGTGCTCTGCACCGGCACACCGCTATGACTACGGCGACGGCAGCAGCCATTTTGCTCATGGTAACATACCTGGTACCTGACAAGAGGCAGCTCACTCGTTGCGCACAGGCACCGTGAGATTTGTAGACTCATCTGAAACGTACACACACCCCACCCCGTACGTACACATGTGGCACCGTTTGCCGTTTCATCCGAGAAAGTATCACACCATGCTATTACGGGGGGCCATAGTTAGTACCAGGTAGGACCTATGATATGCATAAAAACCCATCTATAACCATTTTTACTATTACGGGGGGCCATGGTTAACAGGACCAAATATTGTTGGTAAAAATGGTTAAATATTTAGGATTTTAGGTATACCATAGGTCCTGTTAACTAGGGCCCCCCGTAATATTAATATTTGGTCCTACTAACCATGGTCCCAGTAATAGCAAATACATATTATATTGGTATATACGTATATACCTGGTACAACTTTCAGGGATTTTTATTTTTTTATGTTCGATCTCGCAGCTGGGGCGTTTATATATACTGAAAAAAAAAAAAAGTTGGGATACTATTGGGGTTGTACAATGAGACACACGTCGGACAAAGTCAGATTCCCATGTCATGAAAAACGCATTTCGTTACGGTAGTTATATCTATCTCCCTGACGAAAATCATCTGTATAAGACAAGACCCATGTTTTTTATGTGGGATATGTATTATTTGTACGACAAAAAGCTCTTGCGAACGCGTTTGGGCGGGTAGGATCCGTATGATACGCCTCTTGCACACATACAAGATCTATAAATACCATTTAGATATCAGGGGGGACCATAGTAAGTAGGACCAAATATTGTTAGCAAAAATAGCTAAATATACATACTTTTGTGCGTACCATAGGTCCTATTAAATACGGTCCCCCATAATAGTAATTTGAAGCAAATACGAATGCTTCTTGTAAGTAAAAGCAACGGGCATGTAGGTTTGAGCCCTGATTGCAATGGTCCCTCGTACCTGGTATTATATACCAGGTATAGGGGTAGTGATCAGTCACATGCGGTCAGTACTGCCTGTAATTCGTGGGATTGGTTGCCATCCCGGTATCTCCCGTCTGAGGTTTCGCTTACTCCTGTTTTTCTCGCCTGGCACACGTCTAGACTACCTCTTTCGTGAGCATAGGATAACAGGACAAGGCAGCGGGCTACCGCTGTGAGATTCAGCAGCAACAACCGCAGGAAAGTAGCGGGCTACTACTGTGAGGTCAACAGCAACAACTGCAGGGACGAGGCAACAATATCAACACCAGCGACGACGACACCAACACCGCCAACACCACCACCACCACCACCACCCCCACCACATACCGCTATACACGCGAATAAAAAACAGAGAGAGTAGAGGTCACACGCCAGCGCTTACCATGCTCTTGATCATCCGCGGTGTCTCGGGAACCGCTAGATGTAGTTCTCACGCCGCTCCTCAGAGAGAGCCCTCCAAAAAAGAGCCAGCAGCCGACACACACCACGCCCCCTCGCCAAACAGAGAGCCCCTGCACGTACAATCGAAGCGCGCGTGCAACAGGGGGGCGGGATTGCTAGACGAAGTCAGCGGTCGTAGGTACCTATAATACGACGGATGTCTGTCTGTACACACTCACTCACAAACTCACTCACTTGACACCCATTCCTTTCTGGAGAATAGTAACGGAGATTTTTTTAGATTTTTTTTTCTTCTGTCCTTCGTAGCCCTTTTACGCTCTACTAACCCTTTTAGGACTGCAGTTCCGTTTCGGGGACAAATCACTCGAATGAGAAGTACTTTGTCACCGAAACGGGACTGCAGCCCTACTGTATTTAAGGGGGGCCATAGGTGATAGGACCTACCTGGTATGGTATACATGAAACCCTACCTGTATTTAACCATTTTTATGAACAATATTTGGTCCTATGAACTATGGTTCCCCGTAATAGCACAAGCGTTCAACCTCGGCTCTTCGAAGGGGTCATGACCGCAAACCGCGGGTCGGGTCGGGTCAGGGAATATTTTGCAACATCACGGGTCGGGTCGGGTTGGGTCGGGTCGGGTTGGGTTGGGTCGAGTCGGGCCAGGAGGTTCATAATTTCCCACGGGTCGTGTCCGGTCACCCTCCACACACACTATTACGGGGGACCATAGTTAATAGGACCTATGGCACACACAAAAACCAATATATTTAACCAACTTTACTCACAATATTTGGTCCTATTAACTATGGTCCCCCGTAATATTACGGGGGACCATATTAAATAGGACCTACGGTACAGACAAAAACCAATATATATATATATACTCGCTATTGTTACTAAGAATATTTGGTCCTCTTTACTTTGGTCCCCCGTAATAGGAAAAGGTGGGTGACCGGCGAGCGTAAAAAAAAACAATGCGCAGTAGTCGTAGATAACGCGAACATGGCAACTCCCAAATGGAAGCGGGGAGAAGACGAACTACCGATCGTACCGGTAGACCAGCATACGTACCTTGGCCTAGAGATCTCGAACGACTGCTCTTGGGGTGTACACATGGCGAAAGCGAGAAGAAAGGGCGAACAAAGCACGCGACGGCGAAATACGGATGCGATCCTGACGGACTCGCGGGTTGACACTATTCCTAGGATTGAGGGATGCATTCTGATGAATGTGATCGTACCAAAGCTAAAACACGCAGGAGAATCATGGCAAGGGCACGCGAACTTCGTAAAACAGCTGCAAAAAACAGCACAGACGACGGACAACAGCTAAAAAAAATACCCAGATGCTCAAGTGCAACGAGAAATACCAGGTACAGTAGTAAGAGCAGGACTGGGAACGTAAATATCCACGCAAGACAAGACGCGAGAAACTTGAAACGGCAACATACAGCAAGGAACATGCTAAAAAAGAGGTTGCCAGCCGTTGCTGATAGGGCTGTACGGGGGAAAGCAACAAAAGGGGGAGCTGGAATAACGTGGGATAGCGTAGTCGAAAAAGCGTGGAAGGATACAGGAGGAGACCGAGAAGGAAAGGGGTCCACAGAGAAAGAAGTTGGGAGGTACGAGGCAAAAAATAGAAGAAAAGATACAGAGCAGGGAAAAGACTAGCGCTATGAAACGAGAAGAAACCGGAGAAGCACCGAGAGACACGCGGGGGGTCAAGCGAAGGGATGTGAATGAAAACGTATCTTGACGGTCCAATGGACTACGCGAAAACGCTGAAACTGCGAACGCGTGTACGCACGGGACCTGGACCTACCAGAAAGAATAAAGAGGTACGTATGCCAGTAGCTAGGAGGAGGAGGAGGAAGTACATTACATGCACAGAAGTGCCATTGTGGCAAAGCAATCGTGTAGAGTAGAACTCACATATGTAGTGGGAGAACGTGAAATGTGCAAGGAGGAACGGCATGTCTTAACCCTTTTAGAACCGCAGTCCCGTTCTGGGGACAATCCAGTCAAATTTCAAGTAGTTTTGTCCCCAAACGGGACTGCGGTTCTAAAGGGGTTAAAGGATGAGGTGAGGAAAACAGACGAATGAATGTGACATGAAGGAGTTTGGTACGCTGCTGTAGAGAGCAGCGACAAAACGACCGCTATCTTAGGAGATAGATGGTAGCCACAGGTAGGACGACCGCCCCCCTTAGCCTTAAAGTCCGAATGCTGAAGGCCGAGGTGATTGAGACCCTGCTGTACGGGTGTGTGACGTGGACCCTCAGAGCGGAACACTTTGCCAAGCTTCGAACGGCTCACCACCAAGTCCTGTTGCGAGTCATTGGCTTCCAGCGCCGACTTCGTACTGACCATGCCACCCTCTCGTACGCGAAGGCCCTCAAGATGACACGCTGCGAGAGCATCGAAACGACCATTCGCAAACGGCGGCTCTTCTTTGCGGGGGGCGTGGCACGGCAAAGCAAGGAGCGATTACCCAATCGGGTAATGCTCGGGACGATAGCTGGTGGGGAGAACCCGAGACCAGGCGGACAGTGTAAGACTTGGCATAGATGCATAGTCGAAGACCTTAGGGAGTTCCGAGCCACCGAAGGGTCAACGGAAGTTGCCCCCTTGGTGTTTGGAGTTGAGACCGCGTTGTGGTCCACTGCAGCCAAAAAGGTGGGGAAGTGGTACCGGGGGATCCTTGAAGCAGCCGAACGGTTCATGGTGAGGTGGCACGAGGCTGAGGCTGAGATGAGTAGACAGCGCCGCGCATCCGCCGTGGATGGTGCCCAAAGGAACGGGGGGGGAGGGGGCAACAGGAGAAGTGGCATAAAGCCCGACCGAGTGAATGCGGAGAGGGGGGGGAACAGGAGGGGTAGAAGGGAAACGGCGGTAGACGAAAGTAGGAAGGAGATGGCAGACAGGGTAGCAAGGCACCAAGTCGACTAGGAAGTAGAATATGACCATACTACTAGTGCTACCAACTGGTGCAGCTGGCTCGAACGTGGTCTTCCCTTGTCTTCTCTTTTAGTTTCGTTTTTTTTTTTTTTTTTTTTTTTTTTTTTTTTTTTCTTGCGCTGACTCTCCGTGATTTTCATTTCATTTTTTCTCTTCCTCTTCCTTTTCTGATTGATAAGCCGTACTCAAGGAGCCGTGTGGCGTGGTTGGAAGACGAACCTGCTCTGCTCGGCTCGTATTGTCTGACGCCAAGGGGCTGGGCATAGTTGACGAACGCAGGGCGGAGACGGCAGTCTGGGTAGCAAGGTACCAGGCGGATTAGCAGGGAGAACCTGGCTATACTACTCGTACCACAAGCTGCTGCCGCCACCTAGAAGGTGCTTTGGGCTTTGGTCTGCCTGTTATTTCCCCTTTGTTATTTTTCCTTGTTACTTTCTCCTTGGTTCTTTGTCTTACTCTGTTCACAAGCAGTGGTGTCTTTTGTTATTTCTTCTTTTTTCCAGCTCGTTCTTTTTCAAGTGTAGGCCACCTCGCCTGCGGGGGGGGGGGCACGACAGATTGTTTCTCTTAGATTTTGCTTTCATTTTTCTTCTTTTTCTTTTTCGACTTGTCTACCTTGTTTTTGTTTTCTCTTTGATTGTTTCTTTTCGTTTCACTATTTCATAGATTGCGTATGTCGTGCCTGTCGTATCTAGTATGATGACATGGCTTTGCATTGCCCACTGCAGTTCACACTGCACACGTGGCAACGTAGTATCTCTGTGGCGTAGCTTTGTGACCACAGAACTTGTATCTCTTCTAGGATGGAAGAATCGGCACGGACACTGGTTGTGCTGGATGTCGACGGGTAGAAAGAACGGTTTAATGTGAAGAACACACACACACACACACAGGCGGCGAAACAGGAACGGCATTAAGATAAGAAAAAAAACTTCTACCTGGTACGTCATACTTCGAGTACCTGGTACCAGGTATGTGTTACAAACATAATGAACGCCTAAATGTTGAAGGTGTCTCTATTATTAATAGGTTACATTAGGATAACCCCCCCCCCGCGCGCGCGCGAGCGCGCCGGTCCGCCGGCTGAAAGCGCCGCCAGAGGCGAAAAAAAAAAAAAAAGAGGCGGTTTTCGCTTCATTTCTCATCACAACAGGGGCTCAATACGAGCACATATACGTACTGCTGTGAATTGGCGGGGAGCGGTTGAGAAGCATCGACACAGAAAAAAAAACGAAAAAAAAAAAAAAAAAAAACAGAGAGAAAAAAGTGTCCTGGACAAGTAAGTAAAGTACGCCTTTGAAACTTGCGGCGATCACGAGACGGTCTAGTTTTTGTTTCCGTGTTCGCTCTGCGCTCTCTCTTCTCTCCTCCGTCAGAGTGCCAGCACCAGCGAACAGCAGTCTTTTCAGCCCCTCGCGCCCTTGGGACTCGCGAGGACTCAGTCATCTCAGCTTCTGGTACCCTAAGGAGGACTCGCGCATTCCAGCTTATGTCAATAGTGCCCTGGGGGGTCAGTGCTTCAAAGTGGCCCGGACTCACAAGTCAAATTACTGAAACCCAAACGACCCGGACCGGTACCCGAACTTTGTTTCTACGGGGGGCGATACGTAAATGTCGGGTTCGCGACTGAACTAATGTTGTAACACGCCTGCTCATGTAACGGAAACCCCTGGATGGCGTGTTCTCAGCGTCTGCACGCGGGTGTCGATATCTCCGAAGGACTCCAGTACCCCCACAGGGATGGGAGCTCCCCACAGACCAACCCGGCGTCCTGATGACGTACAGCCTCCGAGAGCGTTGAGACGACCGTACGCAGGCGTAGGTTATCGTTTGCGGCCTCTGCGACACGCCGAAGAGGGTGATGCTTGGGGAGATGGTCGGGGGTAAGGGCTACTCCGGAGGACAGGAGTGGGACTGGATGAGGAATCTTAGGGAGCGCATCAAGGAGTTCGGCATCGAGCTCGGAGGGTGGTGCGATGCAGCACAGAAAGCCGGCAGGTGGTCCCGACGGGTCGGGGAAGGGGCGGAGTTCTTCATGCGGAAATGACAGAAGGATGAGAAGGAGGCACAAGCAGAATGGCTGCAACCGCGACTACAACCGTTCACGCCAATGCACGCGCGCAGGAGGGCAGGGAAGAGGGGGGGAGGGGCAAAGGGGGACGAGGGGGGGGGGGGGGTGTACTCATTCTCATGCATGGTCGTAGTCGTATGACCATAGACGAGGGGAGAGGGGGGGATTGGAGGGGGGGGAAGTGGGGAAGTGGGGAAGGAGGGGGGGGGGGTCTGCCCAACAGACTGACGCCTGGGTATGGCCATCATCGTCATGATGCGCTCCCTCCTTCGGGACCCAAGTTACTGGCATGGTGCCACTCAGACAACTTTGCCCGTCTGTATGCACCAGTGCCTGCCTTTCTCGTCTTATCTATCCTCCCCGCCCCTTTTCGTCCCTTTCTGTCCCTTTTCTTTCCATTCCTTTTTTCCCCTCTTTCCTTTTTTTCCCGTTCGCCCCTCTTTGTGTCTCTGTATCTTCCTTTTTCCTGTTTGGTTTCTGCTGTTTCTTTTGATTTGCTTCGCCGTCTTCCTTCTCCTTTTCCTTTTCGTTTTTTTTGTTGTCTAGTAGTTTCTTTTTTTGCTTCTGTTCTTGGTAGCGGAGTAAGTATGTTCGTTTTCGGTTCTTATCTCTGTTCTACACCCCTCGCGTAGCTTGCGAGCCTGCAATCTGCGAAAATCTGCGCGCATCCTCTTACGTTGTTTCCTTTCCTTTTTTCTTGCTTTCTTACCTGTTTTTCTTTTTTTCGCGCTCTTCCCGTTTTGATTTTTTGTTTCGATTTCGATTTCGATTTTTCGACTTCGAGTTGCTTTTTCATCCTGTCTTTTTCTTGTGGGTATTATGCGGTCTTCTCGGTTTCTGTGGCGGCTTGTACAGCGTACATACCGCATTTACCTGGTATGTACGTGCGAGGGCCTCACTTTTTACTGTTGTCTGATATATAGATGTGCCTCAGCTTTCATGTGTATTATTCTTTGCTTATTTTATATTAATGGAGCCTGTCCTGAGACCACTGACTGCATCGTAACGTGGCGGTGAGATTTACTGTGAGAACAGCAGCAGCAGCAGCAGCAGCAGCAGCTGTCAAACAGTTATCCCATAGAGAAAAATATACAAATAAAACACGTGCGTACTCGTGTACTGGTACGTCAAGATCTGCTGCAACATTTACAGGGAGTATATTGAACTATTTTCATGGTGTCGGTGTGCCCGTCTGTGTTGTCAACCAACTTTCGATTATCTTGTGTACCCCGACCTTCGCGCGTCGATCTGCTGTTTCAGTGTACGAAATGGTACAAGTATTATCGTCTCGTCGACCCTATTAATAGTAGCATCCAGGGGAGTCACCGGCCAGTACAGAGTAGTCAATCGCTAGGGAAATAATGGAAAACGCGCGATCGGTTCACGCAGCTTGCAAAGTTGAGTATCGATCGATCTGCCGATCGGTTGAACTCACAGCTGACGTACTCTTTTAGTTTCTTTAAAAAAAAAAACATCCTGAAAAATCGAGCTTTCCCACACAATCCCACTGAACAAAATGAAGAAAAACAAAAAACTGTAGATCAAAATCACAACCAATCACAGCCTCTTTCTCCATTGATGGCATGTTGTTTGTCGAACGCTATCATTACGGGGGACCATAGTACCTATTAACCCCTTTGGAACCGCAGTCCCGTTTGGGGACAACACTACTTGAAATTTGAGTGGTTTGTCCCCAGAACGGGACTGCGGTTCTAAAAGGGTTAATAGGACCAAATATTGTTGGTAAAAATAGGTACATGTACTGGTTTTTATGTGTACCATAGGTCCTACCTGGTATGAACTATGGTCCCCCGTAATAATAGTATCCACTTCGTTTTCCTCCCTGTGTCGAGTAAATCAGGTATTGGGTGCAAATGTGAACGGTAGTCTAAAACCAACCCGGAAGGACGGTGGCGGATTATTTTTTTGTTCCGAATTGTGTTATTTCGTTTTTTTTTTTAACGGTTTCTCGAACAGACTGGACGAAAAAATGAATCAGTTTATCAGTTCCCACATCCCACGCCGAACAGCAGTAGTCCCACTCTGAAGGATATCAGGTGTCTCGAGGGACCCTGATACATACTTGTTGTTGTTGTTGTTGTTCTCACATTAACTCTCTGACGAAGGAGTCCGTGGTCACACAAAGGTGCTGGAGCCCTAGGAAGATCCGAAAAACAAAAAAAAATCGAAAATTCGGCTGCCTCAAAATACACGAGACGAAAAAAGCGCACACAAGATAAAACCAATGTGCAAAACTGAACTAACATGGCCGCGGGTATATCCTCTCAACTATAACATAGAAGAGTACCCCCGTTCCCACCACTAACCAACTCGTGGCTGCTGACTACAGCGGATGCTGTCTGAAGTGCTGCCTGCACCGTACGAAACGCACGGTAGTCGTGAAAACGAAAGAGGAACACACCTGCCTGCTATCTGAAGTAAGTGCTGTCAGAGTGAAGACTCGCGGATATGCAGTGAAAAAAGGAGCAATCGAACCTTACTGCCACACGAATATCAACGATCGCCATCTCTCTTCCTGGACTGTCTGACACAAAAAGGTGCAGCACAGTTATGATACCACGTCCCTGATAGTTGCGTAGGTTATTCCCCATGAAGGGTATACAACTCGTTAAACTACAAAAACCAGTGACGAGTACCGGTAGATACTATTCTGCCTCGTGAAAAACAATACCAGGAAAAAACAAACTATGACTGCTTCTCTCGTGATGATAGTGTGCGCGCAAATCATGGGTCTCCATGCACCGTCTTCCTGCCGCTCTTCATGGCCGCATCATCGCCTTGGCCCAATCCACCCGCTCCTTTGCGCGTGCACTCGTTGCCATTCCCTTCCAGTCGTTTCCCTTTCTCCGTCATCCTGAAAAACAAAATGCTCCTCGCACTTGCGGTTCTGATCTGGGAAATAAAAATTCTCGCGCAGGGGGAGGTCAATCCGTCTCTTCCCCGCACGTCGACGCTCAGTCTCCCTCCTCCCTCGTCGTCGAATCCAGCCTCCTACCGGCGCAATAGACTGTGCCGTAGTGTGGCCTGTGGTGGCGCCTGCCTCCGCGCATGGACACCCCGATTGAGCATTGCTGCTCTGCCGCAGCTGCCTAAAAAGACGCGCGAATCGTAGGTCTCCGTGCCTGACGCACCACGTACGACCCAACTCTACTGCCGCCTGAGCCTCGCGGCCACAGGCAGCAGCAAGAAGGTATCACTCCTTGAGGGTGAGTCCGGCCTTACACCCGCCAGAAAGACCTACCCCACTCGCTATTAGCCTGATAGGGCATGCCTCGCAGCATTCCTTGCCGAGGCAGCGAGGGGAACATACATACCCCCACAGGGCTGACAGCCCTGACCGACCAAGCCCGCTGTCTCTTTTGTCTGGAAGGATCAGTCCTCTGTCTCTTCCCACACGGAAGACTCGTCTCCTCTCACTATTACCACGACAGGTTGCATCCATCCGTGCCTCCAAACTCCTCACCCGCTTTGCCTCACCCGCTTTTGACGACGTTATCTACTATTGCGGGGGGCCATATTAAATAGGACCTACGGTAAACACAAAAACCTATATATGTTGCCATTTTTACGAACAAAATTTGGTCCTATTTACTATGGTCCCCCGTAATAACGGTCTCTTTACCCGCGTATTACGTTTTTTTTTGTTTTTTGTTTTTTTTTTTCTCATCCCATTCATTATCTTCGCCCATCTTCCTTCTCTCTCTCCTTCCAACTCGTAAGGGCCACATAGCAGGCTCTTCTACCCCCTTCCCGCTACGGTACGTGCCTTCATTTTTATCGCGAGAAGATTTCAGCCTTTTCTTCCCTCGTCGACTCGCATCGAATTGTGTCTACCCACGCTGCAAGGCGCTCTCAACAATTGAATCCTTTTTTTTATTTTTGCAAATAAAGTCAGTGTCCGATCCACCTGGGGCTCGAACCCAGGACTCAAACAAGTAGAATTCGAGGTTAACCACTTGAACCACCGGGGCGACCGGCTTCGTATAGGAGGTCGTGTCGCCCATTTTTGTTGTTGTTGTCCTCACATTAACTCACAATACAACGCAGCCCGTGGTCGCAGGACAGGCTCCGATAACTCTGGAGTGGAAAAAATACCTCGGTAGGAAAACAGAGGCAGAAACAAGAAACAAGCATACCCACTCCCACCACTGCGGACACCAGGGAAGCAAATATTCATAGCAGACAAAAACCTTAAAAAGAAGATGAAGCGAAGCAAAAAAAGTATCATGAGCGGACCCTACAGCTGTAGTCAACGCCATGGCAACAGGCGGGCATATACACTGCTGCTGCCGCTGCTACTGCTGTCCGTTTTGTCTTTTTACAGGCCGTTCACGGGTCGGGTCAAAGCTCGCGGGCTGGGCCGGATGGGGACACCTATAACCCGACCCGAACCGACCCGACTCGACCGCGGTGAGATTTCGAGTACCTTCTCCCCCGACCGGGCCCGACCCATGAGGTTCCAAAGACCTCCGGACCCGACCCGTGGGCTGGACCTTAACCCCGTGAACAGCCTTTTAATAACTTTTTTCACCCTTGCACGAAGTGAAGGTTGCCCTAAACGGCTATTACTATCGCTTTTTTGTCCCTTCCTTTTTTCATTTGTCTTTCATTCCCGTTTGTACCTCTTTGTGTCTTTGTTAGTATGGTCCGTTTTGCCATTTTTGCGTTTTGCTATCTGCTTTTGTTTTTGTGTTTTTTTTTTTTTTCGCTTCGCTTCATTTTCTTTTTTTAGTTTTTTTGTCTGCTATTATTAGTCTCCTTTTTGCTTCCCTGGTGTCCGCAGTGGTGGGAGTGGGTATGCTTGTTTCTTGTTTCTGCCTCTGTTTTCCTACCGAGGTATTTCTTCCACTCCAGAGTTATTGGAGCCTGTCCTGCGACCACGGACTGCATTGTATTGTGAGTTAATGTGAGAACAACAACAACAACAACAACAACAACAACAACAACAACAACAACAACAACAACAACAACAACAACAACAACAACAACAACAACAACAACTATCAATTAATAGTGATTTCACGTGAAATACCTCGAGGCGTTTTTTCACCATCCGAGGGCTGAGTGGCGCTCGCATCACCCGCGCAGCAATACTCGTGGTAGAGCGAACGTCCTAATACCCGTGACACGTAACACAAGACACACAAATTCAAAACTGCTGTGTTTTCTTTTTCGTGCGGCACTCAGGCTCGGTACTCGCGAGGACTCGGCCACCATTGCAGATGTTGGTACCCCTGGGATTCGCGAGGACTCAGTCTTTTCAGCCAGCTCGTGGTACCCTGGGGACTCGGTACTTCAAAAAGACTCGGGGACTCACGAGTCAATGCCTTGAGTCCCAATGACTGAGTCCCACTATGACTGGTACTGGATACTCTCTGACAACCTTTTCGCTGAAATCTTTTCCATGGGTTTCTGTAGAATAATATGGCGTATTTCCTGGACATATACTCGATACTCGAGTATCATACGCGTACGCTCAAATCTGCTGGCAGCATACCGGCAGGGTCACACAGCAGTAGATAGATACTACCAGTACAAAACTACTGGTGTTAATGGAATATACTGTTGTGTATGGTGTGCCAGTACGCAGCAGCCCTGTGTACGTATCTACGGAAAATCGAAAAATCAGGTACCGGGTACAATTTGTTATTTGTCATGTGTTCCCTGCCTCTCTGCTCTCTGCTCTATGAGTATGGTAAGAAACTGAGGAATATTATAGCTCTCTGTTAGCTGTTCATGTAGGTATGAACTATAAATACATTATGATCTTCTTGTGAAACTCCCGGGGAGACGCTGCTGGATGCTGCTGCTGTTGTTATTGCTTCTGCTTCTTCTGCTTCAGCTGCTGCTGCTGCTGCTGCTACAGCTGCGATTTTTTACATCAGGTACCAGGTATAATTTTATCTCCGGCGCATCAATGCTCGATAACTGTGTAGACTACAACAGCAGCAGCAGCAGCAGCAGCTGAAGCAGAAATAGTGCCGTTGCTCGCGACGGTAGGATGTGGGTGGGGGGCGGACGGCCTAGGGGGGGGCGTTTGAGCCAATGCACGCATGCCCTCGAGAAAGCGTCTGCGCGCCAGAACGCTGCTGCTGCTGATGCTGCTCTCTCGGTCTGCATGTCTGCAACGGGGTGCTGAGTTTCTCCGCACAGGCACAGATCAGGCAGCCAAGGAGGTTGATCTACTGCTGCAGTCTATACGGTAGGTACCTGGTGGTGTGTAAGTACCTGGTATTAATATATACCTGGTACCTTGTACCCGGTAAGAACACAACGCCTTCACGTGTCTCCTCCCCCTTCGACTACTCATATATGTATAGCCTGACGGAACGAGCTACCGGTACAGCAGCAGCACGAGTATCGTAGTTGCACAGCACATGAGCAGTACGAGCAGTGCATGAGACTGACGGGAGGAGAGAGAGAAGAGTTTGGTTGGGTCTTGTATTTGTGATTGTTTGTTTGGAGAGCAAAAAATGACAAATGAATCGAGAATGAGAGCTACTCGTATACCTGGCGGAGTTTGAATATTCAGAGTATGTACTCGTACTCAAACCGGAAACCTGAAAAGAAACAGGACAAGAACGGAGCTGGATTTCTTACTTGAGAAAGGGCGCGTTCTACATCAAACTTTAGTAAAAAAACGACTCCATCATTTCTTACTTTCCCGTAAATCTCAGCCTGCCTTTCTTAATGCTCGTTTTTCTATTATTAATATTAATAGTATCATTAATACTCGTATTATAGGTGTCCTGCCTGCAATAAGAACACACGGAAATACATAAAAAAAAGAGCTTGAAATAAAGATAAATTCGTCCTTATTTATACCTCGCCCAGAGTGTGATACACACTTTTTTTCCATTTTTTTGCATTTTTCTTTCATTCCCGTTTGTACCTCTTTGTGTCTTTGTTAGTATAGTCCGTTTTGCCTTTTTTTTGCGTTTTGCTATCTGCTTCTGTTTTTTGTTTTGTTTTGTTTTTTTTGCTTAGCTTCATCTTCATTTTTAGGTTTTTGTCTGCTTTTAATAGTCTCCTTTTTGCTTCCCTGGTGTCCGCAGTGGTGGAGTGCGTATGCTTGTTTTTTGTTTTTGCCTCTGTTTTTACTTGAGGTATTTCTTCCACTCCAGAGTTATTGGAGCCTGTCCTGCGACCACGGACTGCATTGTATTGTGAGTTAATGTGAGAACAACAACAACAACAACAACAACACACAGACTGACAGGGATTGGACGCCGAACATACAGCAGTGGGCACCTGCAGTTAAAAACACTAGCTGGTACGTACGATGATGAGAAAAATAGGCTCAGACCGGCACGAACGATGAGAAAATTGGGTTGAAAACACACAGCTTACCAGTGGGACCGAGTCTAAACCCTACCTGGTACCTGGTATACAATAGAGTTAGATCGAGGTCAAGAAAAAAGTACCAGCAGGTACGTGAGATGTTTGAGCCTGGACGAGCCTGGACACCAAATTGCCGGACGCCCACTGCTTCGGCGGTGTATTCGTAAATTTCTCGAGCATGCTTTACGTACGAACATGCGAGTACGAGCCTGGTACCAGGTATGACTGACCCCAGGAAAGTATTGATTGGTATGAATACATTCGTTCAAATTGAACGGGATTGGATTACGTCCGGGGTGTAGGTAAGGTGCCAGGCTAACACGAAGAGGGGTTTGGGGGGGCAACGAGCAGAAGCTACGTGCATAGCTCGGTGTGCACGTATCCAGCAACAGCGGCAACAGCAGCAAGCAGTGTCCAGCAAAAAGCGTAGGACCGCCATCTTGCTCAAAGTAATTCTTCCCCCGTATTCCATACTCGTACTGCCACAGGTATCATCAGTCATGCCATATCATACATATCATACGAGACATTTTTCATCGCATGACGCGAAGTGCCAAAAATGTAACAGAGGGAGGGGCACATCGCTGCTGCTTGTTGGTGTACGCCAACCTACGACTGCAGACAGAGTAGCAGCGGCTTTAATTTACCGACCTGCCCACGTATGCATATATATACCTGTGCTCTTCCTCCCTGCGGGCACCGCTTTCTCCTCTTTGGCTGTTTGGGTGCCTTCGCTTGAATAAGCTGTAAAAAGTGAACCAACTCGGGGCTCGCCCATCATTTATATTTCAGGTTTTTTAGAGCCGCAGTCCCGTTTTGGGGACAAATATGTCTGATTGTAAGTGGTCCGTCCCCGAAACGGGAGTGCAGTCCTAAAAGGCCCCACACTGTTTGAAGAGAGGAGGAAACCCATGCGGAGGGGACAAGAGAGGAGTAGAGAACAAACACTCTCTGGTCTGATTACGACACCAACGCCGTATCGTATCAGAGAATCCCGGAGCGCAAAACCTCACCTCGCCGAAGAGCACCGGTCGTATTCTAGCTAGCCCCCGTCCTGCTATCGTCCGCCTGCTGCGCGTAGGTGGGATGGGTCGGTGTGCTGGGTGTAGCCAGGAACGTGCCAGAGTTCTGGGCGACACTGCTACTGCTACTACTGCTGTGCTGCTGCCGCAAAAAAATGGTCAAGAATAATTTTCTCGGAAAAAGCGACAAAGCGAAATGATGCGGCGCAACTCCCTCAACTGCCACCTCCAACCTCCAACTGAACCAACGGCAAAGAAGAACCATAAAACACCATAACGCTCTGTACTTGCGCGGCGCGGTTGCTCGCGGCTGACGGCTACACCGGCTATGATGTGATACGGCTCGACGAACAGGAAAGAGTGCATAATAGCATACATGTTGTTTCTGCGGGTGCAAGGTACAGCAGCAGTGCCATAGACTGCGTTTGCAAGGAGGCGCGGTTTGGAGCATTTTGTGTACGTACCTGGAATTGCACCAAGGTACGTGTAGTCGCATCGGTTTATACCGTACGAAAAGTATCCTACATCTTTCACCTGGAACCTGGTACCTGGTAGTACGTAATTACTGGAGGTTCCCACTTCTGAGTGAGCAACGCCATATATCAAGTATACAACATCACCTACCACGTACCCTCCCCAGCAGACAAGAAAATGATACCAGGGTACTACATGTACGAGTAGTATAGAAACATGAACTATATGACAGCAGCAGTACAGCAACCAAGAGGATATATATGTCGAACATGGCACTCTTTCTTTACGCCGGCGGGGGCGTAGTCCAAGAGAGGCGGTTGGAGCAGAGGAAGCCCCCCCCCCCCCCCCCTCGCCCCTCGCCCCCCCCCCGCCCCCGCCCCATCTCCTTCCTTGCCATTCCCTCCCTCGCCCCCCTTCTCGCCCCCGCCCCCGTTCCCCGCCATTCCCTCTCCCTCACCCCCCCCTTCCCCTCTCCCCCCCGCACCCCCGCTGCAACTACTGGAGGTGAACAAACGTGAATTATGATGATGACGATGATGCACAAACAACTGTAGTTGCAGACAGCAACGAAACACGCCCGCAAAGAGGATCATAGTTAGTTGTTGTAGACAACAACCCTCTATGTACTCATGTGGCGGTATTTGTTATTCTACTACTGCCGCTACTTTTATACCAGGTACGGAGTAGCAGCATTATAGGCGACCCATTCATGCGCACGTTCGGTTCGTTTTTTCGTGTCGATATTGGTGTTGCCCCTGGCCATCACGATATCTGCGAGACAGCAACAACAATATTCAGCAGTCGTCGCCGGTACCCCGTGGCCGCTTGTTGCGGTTTCAAGACATACACATAGTATCTACACAGGGAAGCGTGGTTAGGTACAACACTAGACAGGCACCTCCCGCCAGATATGGATGCAGCGAGAAGTACTATTATTATTATTGCAGTGCTGAGGATACACGTTCATGCAGTGAGACATGAGTTCGATCGATATGTAAGAGTGTACAGAGTACTACAAATCAGAAAACTGCGGGCACGAAATCCCTTACTACATGGAAGCATCACATACATGTTCTATGATGCACGGCGCAAAATCGTGCGTTCTATCAACTACACGTAAAAGGATGAATAACTAGCACGAAGACTCCTGCAGAGGTAGTGCTATACTCCTGGGTGTGCTGGATGTCGGTTGGTCACATAGAAATAACGGTTTGAAATGAGCAGCCGGCGTCCCCGGTGGCTTAGTAGGTGGTCCGCGTGCGTGCTAAGATCAATTTCCTTGGTTCCAGTCTCACCGAGTGCATGCTCGTCAGGGGCATTTTCTTGCATAAAAAAATATTATTAGCGGAAAGCGCGAAAGCGTGAGTTAGCTACATTCGATGAAAATCGTCGAGCAGCGGGAATGCTGAATGAAACCCCATGCGCGATGAAAATGAAGGCACGTACCGGGGGGGACAAGGTACGACACCTGTGGCCACGGCTTGTCCAGAAGAAGACCGCTGAGGGTAAAACCTCCAACGAGTTAAGCTGGAAAGTAAAAGTGATGATTAAAAATAAATAAAAAAGGCAACACACATAATATATACCAGGGTATACGATATTCACGTTCTGCGTCCAAAGGTGAAAAGAGGTGATGGGAGGTCCCTCGTGCTGATAGCCTCAACCAAATCAAGCTAACGTATACTTCGTACTTGCGCATGGAGAAAATCACCACCCTTCATCGTAGTTGTTCACTAGGATCCAGCATCCCTTGTTCGTTGGTTTCGCCGACTCCCCGCTAGCCCCAACCCATACACCACGTCGACCCGTGACAACCTCAACCAACGAAACTCGCCCCCTGCTTTTGGTATTCTGCAGCACGCCTCCGCCTATCATTTCACCCACGGACGCCATTGCATGGATAGAATACCCCCCCCCCCGCACCACACCCGTCGTTCCTGTCGCGATATGTTGTGCGTTTCTTGGGCCCTATGACCACGTCCTACGCCCACGACGAAGCCACACACAGCAAGCCCCCGGCACCAGCAAACCAATACCCCCCATCCCCTCCAACCCCCCCGCCCGCCACGTGCGCCTCCTTTTAACCCTCTCACCACGTACTGAAAGAAAGTGTCCCACATTAATTCCAAGCAGTAGGTCCTACAAAAAAAATGGATCCGGTTTCTCAGGGGATTAATTAGGGTAAATGAAGCACAAGATCTTATCCGAAAAAACAAACAAACAACAACGCTGTTTGTTGTCTTCACGGCGCGCGAGCTGAACCTTTGCCTACCCCGCTAGACTATATTCGCAAATAAGCTAAGCTAAATACCAACCTCGCGTGTTTTTGACGTTGTTGTCGTTACCTGTAGGGACCACCTACCGCACAGGGAGCGCACCGCGTATCACCCGGGTGATAGGTTAACGAACTCCGTTGGGAGATTTTCCGCACTGCGGTTTTCTCGACGGGTGGTGAGATAGATAGCGCACTCCCTTGGACGATTTTCCCACACCGGTTTTCTCGACACAAGGTTGTAAGGCGCAAAAGCGCCAAGCGATGCGTCTATTGTAGCAGAATATCCACACCTCGCATAGATCATGACCCATCTCGATCATCTGCAGTAGTTCATCATCTGCCGTTGTGAGAGAGATTGTGCAGGACCTGTGCCTAGTACAGATAGGTCCAACCCAGAGAGCAGGTCCTACGTAGATCGCGCAGATAAAACGGCTCCCCTGTACCCGACATGAGCTGGATCATACAAGAGCGGGGATACATGATCTGTCTGCGTCGGAAAGATATAATGTAGATCATCATCAGGTGGGAATCGATCATCTGCGCCCGAGGTGTGGGAATATCTCGACGAGATCTTCAAAGGTCACCACGCTTTTGTCGTGTGCGTCTCTCATCCTGTATTGGAAAACAAAAATCGGCTCAACCCCCCCCCCCCCCCACCCCGCCCCAAGCAGGGGGGGGGTGTTATCTTGCTGTGTGTCTTTATACCGTATATCCGCGATGGGACTTCCATGACCGTGGCGACCGAGACTGTGACGCCTCGTGGCCTTACCGCCTGTTTGTAAGTCCGAGGGAAAACACGTCCGTCACTTACTACTTGCAGACAAGTCCGACGCAAAACGCCACCGCCACTTACATACTTGTAGATAAGACCGACGCAAAACGCCTCCGCCACGTACTACTTGTAGTTGAGTCCGACGCAAAACGCCTTCGCCACTTGGAGATAAGTCCAACCAAAACGCCTCCGCCACTTACTGCTGGGAGATAAGTCCGACGCAAAACGCCTCCGCCACTTACTACTGGTGGGTAAGTCCGACGCAAAACGCCTCTGCCACTTAGAGATAAGTCCGAAGCAAAACGCCTCCGTCACATACTACTTGTAAATAAGTGCGACGGTAAACGTTCCCGTCGCGTACGACATACATATCAGTCCGACGCAAAACGCCTCCGTTGGCAAGAAGGAAGGAAGGGCAACGGCGGTTTGGCAGGGAGGGGTGGGAGCGGGGTGATGGGTGGGGCACAAAAGAAAAAAAAGAAAAAAAAAACGCTGTCAGTCGCTTGCGCTTCGCACTATTATTTTACGAACGCAGACACCCGGCCCCTCTCGGGAAATGACAAGCCGCCAGCTCCATTAACGCTTACGCCCCCCGCCCCACCCCGCTCCGCTCCACCCGCTGCTGTCATGCCGCCGGGGGAGACTCAAGGCTTCACGGGGACAAAAAAAAACAGATCGAGGGAGAAACAAAAAGACGAAACACACCCAAACAGGAAACAGCCTCCCCCCGCCCCACCAAACTACCTGATGGCGCGTCGCCCACAACATACCAGCAAGGATTTGTCTACGGCACTGGCGATCGACATAATCACTACAGAGAATGTCGGAGCTTCCAAATGCGGACACGGTGGGTACATCACAAGACCGAACCCCGCCCCCCCCCCCCCCCCCCCCTTCCCCCCCCCTCACCTCTCCTATTCCCCCCCAAACCCCACCTCCCTCCCCTTCCTAGAAAAGCAGGTAGTTATCGAAAGCCAGAATGAGGGGGGGGGGAGGAAACCAAAGACAAGAGTTGGGCTGTTTCTCGGGTTCATTTTTTCGTGCTTTTTTTGTAGGATGCGTTGATACGCGTACAGTAGAGTTATATTTTCTTCTGCTTCACCACCCGGAAGAGGATGTTGTCGAGAACGCCAACCACGGTGAATGTACCCCCTACAATGGCCAGCACCGAGGTCAAGAAGTCGTACCACTTGCGACGCCTGTGCTTGATGTACACGCTCATGGGACTAAGGTCGTAGCTGAATTTGGCCTCGGGCACCTGGGGGGGGATGGGGGGGAAAAGAAGAAAAAAAAACGAAAAAAAAAGCGTAGGATGGTCGTACGTGCGCATGATTCAGCTACACGATTCAGTTAAGATTTCATGGCGTTTTTTGGATGTTGAAACCTTGCGTCGCATATTGCCGGATGGCAGGACAAAAAAATAGTGGTATACAGGAGAAAGATAACAGCCGTGCACCTCGAACATATCATACAGATCATATCCGCATTGAATGATCTACATACAGTACATCTTTCGGGGCAGATAGATCAGGTAGATCATCTATCCGATCTGTACGATACAGCTCATGTTACCGGGTGGGAGCGAAACAGTCCGCACCATCTACATAGCAACATATTTCCTGTCCTGAGGCGGGGGGGGCTTGTGCTTCCTACGAGTACACAGATCCTGCACAACATCTATCACGGGGGGTCATAGTAAATAGGACCTATGGTAAACACAAAAGCCTATATATTTACCTATTTTTACCAACACTATTAGGTCCTATTTACTATGGTCCCCCGTAATATTATACCTGGTACGTGGTAAAACGGCAGGTTGATATTTACACTGCAGTGTTCCGGGGGACCGTAGTAAATAGGACCTACGGTAGACACAAAAAAACTATACATTCACCTATTTTTACGAACAATAGTTGGTCCTATTTACTATGGTCCCCCGCAGTCGATGATATATTCTGTCCGAGGTGTGTAAAAGCAGTGTATCTATCGACGGCCGAAAATACAAAAATTATAAAAATTAAAAAAATTAAAAAAAACTACCGAGGTGGTACGTAGCAGGTGCATGTCAACCCGACCCATCACAAATACAGCAACAAACGAGGTGTGGAGGTGTAGGTACAATAATGTTATACCAGGTATGTAGCAGCGACGAAGTACGAAATCAGCGTCACAGCCGCAACAACGTGTTCAGCACATCAGGGCTGCAGAAGCAGCAGCATCAACAGTAACATCAGCAGTAGCAGAATCAGTAACATTGGCAGTAGCAAACCCGCAGGAGTAAGAAACAGCTTCGCTTGCACACGCAGCACACATATATACCAGGTTCTGCGGCTGACGCAGCTCGCTACGCTATTGAAGCGAGTCCAAGACCTCGACAGCGACGATAGTGGCTGATAGCTGACAGCGCCATACGGAAAGAGCGAGACCAACCTTCGTTTGCATCAAGACGGTGAATGCCAACAGTGGTTCGGCTGAAAAATCTAGAAAAATCGCGCAACAACGCAAAGAAACTCAACATAGATTTACCCCAGCGACCCTTCACAAAGAAAGCGCGCCGAAAAAACGGTACGTAGAATACAACAAGTGGTGTGTGTTTGAAGCTGCCAAAAACACACACACTCCAGGAACCCGCATTACATTCTACACACCAGAAGCGAGTACTGTACCTCAACCATTATTCGGAAATACCATCCCAACGAAACATCCAAGGGGAGGGGTCACGGCAGGTTGTATCACATCGCCAGTGTCCTGTAATACGCCTCAAAGACGTCAACACACGTTGGACACTCTTTTCTCGCTCAATGTACTACGGCCATAAACCACATGAGTACACCCCCCCCCCCCCCCCCCCCCCCCCCCCCTCCAGGGTCTATGGTCAGACGGCTACGGTCATGCATGAGATCGAGTACATATCTCCTATCGAGTACATCCCCCCCCCCCCACCCGTCCACCCTTCGCCCCTCTTTGTATTTCTCACCTGTTCTACGTTGTACGGCATCGTCTGGCTGGATATCATCATCTGGTACTGCAGGCTGTCCACGCTCTTCTCCTTGGCCTGCTTCTCGCCTACAAAGGTGGACACCACCTGTTCAAACACATCCAGCACATCACGAGACGAAAAAAAAGAGCAATTAAAAAGAAACAGGATTGGGGCGTCCAGTAGGATTGGGAAATCCAGGAGGATTAGGAGGTCCAACAGAGGATTGGGGCGCCCAGTGGGATTGGGGCGCCCAGTAGGATTGGGGTGCCCAGTAGGATTGGGACGCCCAGTAGGATTGGGGAGTCCAGTAGGTGTGGGGCGCCCAGTAGGATTGGGAAACCCAGTAGGATTGGGAAACCCAGTAGGATTGGGAAGTCCAGTAGGATTAAGAAATCCCGTAAGATTTGGGCGTCCCAAAGTACGATAGAGGCGTACAGTAATACCAGGTATTGGGACAAGCAGCGAGATAAAAATGTCCAGTGAGCATGATGCGGGAGCGTTGTTGACATCCCACGCGCGCAGCATCGGAAAGAAAACCGAGCAAATACACGACCTGAATATCGCAGGAGCTACCAAAATAATAGTAGTTAGTAGTAGTAGTAGTAGTAGTAGTAGTAGTAGTAGGTAGTAGTAGTAGTGGTAGTAGTACAGGTAGTACAAACAATGGAAGTAGTACACGCAGTGTTTAAAATAACAGCAACAGCAGTATTTAATAGTAGCAATCGTGGTCAGTGTGGTCGCGACCAAAACGTCACTAGTAATAGTCAGGACGGCAGCACGAAATGGGCGTTGCGGCTCGGCCATCACCAAACCACCACCACTTCCACCACCACCACAACAACAAAAACACCAGCACCAACACCAACACCACCACCAAACACAGAGGAGAGACGAACAGGCGGCAATATACTACTATTATATTGATACCACGTACCAGGAGTCATACATGCCTGACACAGCTACTGCTGTATACCTGGTATGACATGACATCACCCACCACCTTGTCCGAAATTGTAAAGACCGTCTGTTGTGAATATCAATGACCAAACGGTGCTTATATTCAAGGACACACCGGTAACACGTACCGTAGTGGTCCCGTCCCCTCATACTGCCGGCATGTATGCGCCAGCCAACAACAGCGGCACTATGGCAGCAACCGGCACTAATTACTCCGCACACTATTACGGGGGACCACAGTAAATAGGACCTACGGTACACACAAAAGCCACTACATTTCACTATTTTTACTAAGAATATTTGCTCCTATTTACTATGCCCCCCCGTAATACCATACTCCGGTGAATCCCCTCTGTGCCAAGCGATTTCACAGGCACTGCATACATATAGCGGGCAGCCGGCACTATAAAGGGACCACTATTAACCCCTTTAGAACTCGAGTCCCGTTTTGGGGACAATCCACTCAAATTCCAAGTATTTTTTCCCTAATTGTCCTCAAAACGAGACTGCGGTCCTAAAAGGGTTAGTACTATTACGGGGGACCAGAGTAAATAGGACCAAATATTGTTAGTGAAAATAGGTAATTATAGAGTGTTTTGTGTGTACCGTAGGTCCTATTTACTACGGTTCCCCGTTATATACAATGTACCTTGATGTAGTGGTGGGGGGCGGTGTGGAGAGCGTCCGTGGTGTACGTCCGATCCTCGAGGGCGGAGAGACCCTCCAGGTCAAGCTCCTGCGTCGGGCCCCGGCGCCCTCGTGCCGGGAACTGGGTCCCGAACTTGAGCGACTTCACCACGTGACTTAAAAAAACCACGGGGCACACGCACACAGGAACGGAGGCACAAAAAACAGGTTCGGCCGAGACAATGTGTTAGGGTGCATAGGTGCGTTAGCTATGAAGAAGAAAAAAAAAAAGAGAGATGAGGCAAAAACACCAGGGTGTGCTGTGAGATCTCGAGGATTTCGTCGAAAACCCCTCCTTGCAAGGTGTGTGTTGTACTTCGATGTGTTAGATGCGCACAATAATCGCCCGTGCATTAGCCAGCCGGATTGTGGCTCTGGTAGACAAATGCACTGAGCTACCAGTCAGCGCATACTACTACGGGGGACCATAGTAAATAGGACCAAATATTGTGAGTAAAAATGGTTAAATATCTAGGTTTTTATGCATACCATAGGTCCTATTAACTATGGTCCCCCGTAATAGCAACACGGTGGTTCCGTGGCTATGGTGCATATGTAAGACAACGAAAGAGGAAGCCGAAAACATAAAAAAGCATATCGACCCAAGAACCAAACTGACATAACACAGAAAGAAAAAAAAACAAAAATACACAAAATCAAACGTCTCACCAACAATAAAAAAATGAAAACAGCAAAAAAAGTAAACCAAGCAACGAAACAGTACACAGAGCGAAAACAGCAAACACGGCAAAAACAGCAAAAACACACACACACATACACGACGTACCTGACGTTAGTCGCCGTAGGGTCGATGCTGTGAACCAAGGACCGTGCCTCGATGTGGAAGTTTCCCGGCACGCGGTTAACCATGATGAAGCCCGACAGCTGACAGCCCGCGTAATCCTGCTTCAGGCGGTTGAACCTACAGCAGGCCGGCCATCAGCAACCAACGAGCGGGAAAATCGGGAGGCAGGCAGGCAGGCAGGCAGGCGAGAGGTTAAAGCGGGTACTGTGTTGATGCTGCCGTACACACCTTGGTGACTCGGCGAGTAAGAGAGAAAATGGCTGCTCGTGCGTGCTATAGAGCAGTTACTAGTTGACGTACTTTCAAGTGAATCAAGGTGACACTACGAACAAACCGTGATGCACGTGTGATACAGTAGATCAACAAACAGCAGCAGTATCACGGGGCCCTTATAGTAAGATGGCTCCGAAACAAAAGCCCAAAAACACCCGCTTTGGCGCTAAAAATTATCAACAACTAATCATACTGCGTGAATAAAAAAAGGCGGTCTGTGCGAATTTCGCGGTTGGCGATAGATAGCCTTCCCATCCATCCTACGTTCGGTATCCTTCATAAATACATTGGGAAGCCTCTCTATCCCCCCGTTTTGGGCCTGTATACTATTAATATTATGGGGGACCATAGTAAACAGGACCAAATGTTGTTAGTAAAACAAGGTAAACATATAGCTCTTTGTGTCCCCCGTAGGTCCTATTTAATATGGCCCCCCGTAATAGAGTTCACCGTGAATAGTATTATAGTTCATCGCCTGCCGCAGCGGGTGAAGGGTTGCGCAAGTCTCGCGGGTTGGATCCGTACAACACAGATAGATCCTGCACAGCAAATCAGATTTACGCCGGCAGTTCAGGAACTGCCTGGTACACTGTAGATGGTCCACAGTGCCATGACCCGTCCCATCTGTGAAAACGTAACCTCTTGCCGCACGTCAAGGTTTCATTCCGGCTATAAAATAATTACGAGGGAAACACAGTATTACGGGGGACCAAAGTTAACAGGACCTATGGTATACATAAAAACCTACCTGGTATATTTTTAACCATTTTTACTAACAATATTTGGTCCTGTTAACTATGACCCCCCGTAATAGAGATCGAGGGAATGCAACGGTGTTTCCTTTCGGGGTTGTGGCTGACTTGAAAATCCCGACAGGGGGGGGGCGCAAGCTGAAAAAAGAGATTTGTACAGCACAGATAGACCCTGCACGGCAAATCAAAATCTATACCGGCAGTTCAGGCACTACCTGATACACTGCAGATGATCTACCATGACCTGTCCCATGTGTGAAAATGTAATCGTCTTGACGCACGTCAAGGTTCCCGACTATTAATACAAGTAACTACGAGGAAACGTTATCACGGGAGCCCCATAGTAAAACAGGCCCGCCCGTAGACACGCTCGAAACACTCACTTTTGGTGCCGTGTGCATCACGGACTACCGCGTTAACCGAAACCGTTGTATTTTGTAATATACGCGGTTGATGATAAGCTTTTCCATCGACGCTTCGTACAGTAGTATTTTTCAGAAATACGAAATACACTTGGGAAGCCTCTCTCCTCCCCGTTTAAGGTCTGTATGCATTACGGGCCACCGTGATCGTAAAAACAGAAGAATGCAAGGGTTCTCTCCTGCGGGATTGTGTGTGGTTGACTTTAAAATCCCCGGAGGGTGCCGCAAGCTCAACAGGGAGCGAAAAAAAAATACAGCAACAGGCGTTCGTCACTCCTACCGGCCACTCGCACGTACGCCACCGGGCAAGAACTTTGAACAAAACAAAATAGCTCTCGTGAAAAGCTACTCTTGTTATGTACAAGAGAAAACAAAAAAAAACAGCCGCCGCCGCCGGGCGAGTAATCCGGCAAGTTAACACCGACCAGCCTAAACGAGTTTATAGTTGATTCTCGAACTATACCGTTACCGGTATTGTTTTCTGAGTTCATCGTGGGTAGCGATTGCTATTGCCCCCCATATTAGTAGTAGTTAGTGGTAGTAATGTCCGAGGCTTCTCTTGCCTTTGGGCGGTCGACAATCACTCTCATGCGTCCCAGCATGGTTAGCGCTGTCAGCGCGTCTAACCCCAAAAAGCCTAAAGCCAACTCGCTGCATATATCGACGGCGTATCATGATGCTGGCCGACACATGCGCTGCACGACCCCCCATATCCCAGGGTTTCCACCCCTACACCCCACGCATTATTATTGTTTTCCTTCCGAGGCGTGCTGAGACAGGGGGGGGGGGGGGAGGCTTCTTTACCCTTTTAGTACTGCAGTCCCGTGTTGGGGGACAAACTACTTATAATTTGACTGCCCCCTAAACGGCGCTGCAGTCCTCGACTTCCGCAGGGCCAGATTTGTATGCGTATATTTTACCGATTTTGCCATCTGACAATGCGCAGTGCTTATTCCACTCATACAATCCGATGGCTTAACCCTTCTTGTCCAATGGCTTCACCCTTTTAGTACCGCAGTCCCGTTTTGGGGGCAAACTACTTACAATTTGAGTGGTTAGTGCGCAAAACGGGACTGCAGCACTAAAAGGGTTATAAACCTTTTATTACAGGGGACCCATAGTAAATAGGACCGAACATTGTTAGCAAAAATAGCGAAGAATACAGGTTTTCGTGTATACCGTAGGTTCTATTTCAATATAGTCCCCCGTAATAGGGGAAAACTGCAGTCCTGTTTTGGGGACAAAATACTTGGAATCTAACTGGTTTGCCTTTTGAAAAGGGTAAAAGGCACTGAGGGACCACTGCAGTACCAAATTATCGTTGGAAGACATCAGAGATACCTGGTATTACGAGGGACCATAGTTACTAGGACCAAATATTGTCAGTAGAAATGGTTCAATATATAGATTTTTATGTACACCACAAGTCCTATCAACTATGGTCCCCCGTAAATAGATAAACGTGCTTTACAACAACACATTCGTGCGCGATGCTGCAGACCTCCCTGGACGGAAATATAAGGACAATTCAAGCATTACTATCAGTACTAAATGGTCCTTATATTTACACCCCGAGTGGTATATACCTTTGTCCCTTGAGAACTGCACCCACCTTTCACAGGACACTCTCCTTGGAAATAGTGCGGGGGTCATTTTTGGGGTGGTAACCCAACCACCCCCTTCCTCCCTATGACTACGGCCATGTACGATAATGAGTACACCCCCCCCCCCCCTCCTCTTCCCTCCTTCCCTCGGTCCATCCCCATCCGGGAACCGTCTGTATTGACGCCACGGGGGCTGTCCGCTCTCTTGCGTTCCCCTTTGCCTTGGAGGCGTTTTTCTCCCTCACCTTCTCAGGACCTTGTCGTCTCCCCCGATCTTTGCGACGCTGTACTGCATGAGAGGGGCCACGGCGCGGTCCTTGGCGTAGTCCGTTCCGTCCGCCACTCCGTTCTAAAGGCGCGCCGAGACACAGCAACAGCGATAGCACCAGCAGCAGGCGCAGCAGCAGAAGCAGCAAGCAGCGCCAGCAGCAATGACATTGAACAACAGCACCGACAGGAACCACAACAGCGCAATCAGCGCCACCACCGCTCAACACCAAAACACGAGCAGGAACGAAAACCAACCCGAACAGCTACAACAACGACGAAAGCATCATGAAGCAAAAACAACACCAACAGTAGCAACCACAGCACAAGCAAGCACCAACCTCAAGAACACCAGCGCAATAACAACCACACCTCCACGCAATACCACCACCACCACCACCACCACCATCACCACCACCACCACCACCACAATCACCACCACCACCACCATCACCACCAACAACTGAACGGGCCTCGGCCGCGCCATTGTCATTACACTTTTTTTTCAGTATCGTGCGCGAAGGCGGCGACGCAAGCACGTCCCATACGGCAAAGCGGTGGAGGAGGTCTCAAACTGACAAAGGCGCCAGGAAGACTTCTACCGTACTCGTACATACTAATGAGGGGAAAACGCACTATTTGAGGGAGGCCATAGTAAACAGGACCAACAGTACACACAAAGACCTATATATTTACCCATTACTACTAACAATGCTTGGTCCTATTTACTATGGCCCCCCATAACACTGGGAGTAGTCAGAACCAAAGTTGGTGTCTAAAGCATATGGGGATATCTCATTCTTGGGCTCTTGGCGGTTCTGATCACTATGCCCCCACGTATCAACAGAATATCATGCTATTACGGGGGACCATAGTTAATAGGACCAAATATTCTTAGTAAAAATGGTCAAATATATAGGTTTTTATGTACACCACAGGTCCTATTAACTATGGTCCCCCGTAATACTATTACGGGGGACCAAGGTTGATAGGACCGAATATTCTTGGTAGAAAAGCTTAAATATATAGGTGTTTATGTATACCACGGGTCCCATTAACTACGGTCCCCCGTAATACTAACAAGGGGGATCATATTACGGGGGACCCTAGTTAACAGGACCTATGGTGTACATAAAAACCTATATGTTTAACCATTTTTACTAACAATATTTGGTCCTGTTAACTATGGCCCCCCGTAATAGTAAACAGGACCAAATAATGTGAGTAAAAATAGCGAATATCTAGGTTCTTGTGTGTACCGTAGGTCCTATTCAACATGGAAATGAATATCACGGGGGACCATGCCTGAGGTAAATAGGACCTACGGTACACACAGACCTATATATATTTCCCGATGTTTACAAACAATATTTGGTCCTATTTACTATGGTTCCCCGCAATAGTAAAAATCGCGAAGTATACAGGTTTTTGTATGTACCGTAGGTCCCATCTGATAGTCCCCCGAAATAATAGCGGTACCCGGTATGCTCCTAACCCTCGAGTCTCGTAATCATTCAAATATACTGGTACTCTGTTAATAAATACTTGGGACCGCGGTATGATCTTCACCCCCCACCACAACGATCGCCTACTACTGGAAACCCTACCCCTTGAGTCTCGTTATCGTTCAAATATACTGGTACTCTGTTAATAAATACTTGGGAACGCGGTATGATCTTCACCCCCCACCACAACGATCGCCTACTACTGGAAACCCCCGGCAGCAAGCAGTTCGCCGTTTACGCCCCGTCACTTTACTGCTGTCCGCCAGAACGTTCACTTTGGTGACACTCGAAATCAGGTCGTACGAGCATTGAAAAATAAAATAAAATAAAATAAAAATGCTTGGTTCTTCTGCTTCCTGCATCGCAATCGGTGAAAAAAAAAAACGGGCGCCGCGATAGGGCGCGTCGACGTACTCACGCTGCTGCCGTGCCATTAAAACGATGAAGAGACACAAAACACGTCGACCCGGAAGCGCTACGTGCGTTGCAGGCCTGCCTGAACAGGCAGTCAAGTGTTTTTGCAATTGTTATGTGTCTGAGCCTGGCGCTACGTACTTACCAACTACCGCATGCTGTTGGGTGACGGTTGTGGCAGGTTGCGGTAGGGATGTTGTCGTAGCTTAACCCTCTCAGAACCGCAGTCCCGTTTTAGGGACAAACCAGTCAAATTCCAAGTATTTTGTCCCCAAAACGGGACTGCGGCCCTACAAGGGTTAACACCGCTGATCAGAAAAAGAAAAAAAACGCTGATCAGAAAAAAAAAAAAAAAAAAAGTAGCTGGTACGACGCGATTTCTTGCCACGGCAGAGAGAGCCCTCTCGGAACTCAAGAGGAGGAGGAAGAAAAAAAACGGTGAAAAAAAAAAAAAGCGACGCCTTCCGCAACGGTCGCCGCGTGATTGAGGAACGAGGAACGAAAATAAGTCGGTGTCCCGAGTCACTTAGTACGAAAGGAGTCGAGTGGGGCACGCGGGCGCGTCACTATCCCACCCTTAAATACTGCCGGGTGCCCACGCCGCCTGTGCGTAGACGGTTGATAAGACTATAGGTGCCAACCATTGTTTCGGTCTCCATACCTGTAATCAGGCCACACCATGGGGTGAAACCGGACCACGCCCCCGCACGGCTACGTTGGATGTGGGAGCGGGGTTTATTTAGGGACTTTGGTTGGCTCCCGCTGTGTGGGGAAAAATTGCTTGGAATTAGAGTCGGGTTTATAGCTACACTCATCTTCCAAGTAGTTCGTCCCGCCCCCCCCCGTCCAAAAACGAGACTGCGGCTCTAAAAAAGGGGGTTGGGCGGTATTTGCACCCATCCCACCGGGAGGATGAAAAAAAAGCAAGCCAGAAAGATGGAAAACTCGACCCCGACGGCCAACAACTACCTCCGGTGCGTGCCACATGTGGAAAACAGACCCGAGCTTCGATCGTCCCTGAATTGGATGTCTGTCCTTTGCTGCCAACCTGGCCATATATCTACTGAGCTGCCTGGGGTGAAGAAACTATTTCCGGACGACGATTCACTCTAGGCCAGATTTTTCAAGCACACATTTTAGTAAACCGTCTATACCCCCTGCTCGGGACGAAGATCACCCATCACAGGTGTTCACTGACCTTAAAGAACCGGATGGTGGGGAACGCCATCAGGTTTTGCGTCGCGCAAAGGTCTCGCTCCGCTACACAGTCCACCTGCCCTCCGTCAGCCGCACGCACACGCACACGCACACGCGCACGCATAGAATATAATATCTATATATCTATATATATTGGTTAGAAAGACAAAAAGGGATACCCTATTGAATAGTAGACTAACGATTTTTGTGGGCGATTCAACGCATCTTGGTTACTACAGCAGTAATAGTGGGTGGTGCAACACGCCTGTGGTACACACGAATATCGGGTATAAAAAAAACACAAGGGACAATCAACAATACAATAGCATGCACACGCAACCTTCCTGGGGACGCGGGAGGGGGGAAGGGATATTGACAATAAAAAGTGGCGAATCACACACTGCGTACTATACCGCGGGGACCATCGTTAATAGGACCTACCGCACACACAAAAACCTATACACTTCCCTATTTTTACAAACCAATAGTTGGTCCTATTTTTCTATGGTCCCCCGTATTAACGGGATGACACGATTGGTACCGGCGTTGCGATGGTTGAACGCGAGGGCGGCAGTGCGGCATGGGCGCAGGCAGCGTAGTCCTGCCCGTCGAATACTGCTGGGCGGTCACGCTGCTTTCTCCCATTAACAGACGGTTGACCACACCAATAGCTACCACACCGTTGCTTTGGTCTCATTATCGGTGTGTCGTACATTAAATAAAGGCACCTCCCTGTTTACACAGGGAAGACATGCAGGCTGGGCTACCGCCCCCGTTCCTTGTCACCAGCACATGTCTCCCCGACGCCCGATCGCTTCGTTTTTCCCCCGCCCGCCCCGTTCCACTACACGGATAAACCTTGGTACAGAGGTATGCCCCCAGCAAAAGTAGTCGATGTTTCTGGTTAGTGCAAGCACACGGACACCCTGTGTAGGGTATGCCGTATCATCAACCCCAACTACCCTAAAAAGTCAGTGGGTCTTGTGGTCTCTATAGGGGTCGCTTCGTTCGACGCAGTCAGCAGCCACCCCGCCCTCAGCACCCTCAGCTAGCCAGATAGATAGACGGACAGGCAGACGGACGGACAAACAGACCGACAGACCCACGTACCGACAGACAGGCAGACAGACAGAGCGGACACCCAGCTGCTGCTGCTGCTGCTGCTGCTTGCTGCTACTACTGCTGCTCACCTTCGCTACCTTCAGCTCCCCTTCCATATCCCTCTCCACCTCCTCCGCGAAGGCTTCCCACGTGGGCGCCAGCTTGACGCACCACACGCACCACGGCGCGAACTGCGGAGCGAGGGGCGGGACAGGCAGGAAACAAGGCGAAAACAGACAGGACAGGTCCGTCACTTGAGCAAAAAAAAAACAAGAACAGCGGCGGTAGCACCACCAAAAGCAGGTTTAGCACCCACCAAAAGGTATCACCCCCAGGACAGATTATCTGCCCTGACCCCATGATCTGCTGTAGATGATTCAAGGCAGATACATCTATTCCCGCTCTTGTACAAACGATCTGACGATAGCTCATCTTGCTTCCGGATGGGACCCGTATAGTCTTATCTACTGGCTGTACATGATCCAGCACGTGCTTCCTGGGTTGAACATGAGTCTGTACTTCTGCACGCAGATCCTGCGCAACCCCTCACAACGGCAAGAGAGGAACTGTAGATGATCTGCTGTAGATAGATCATGATCTGTATGATCTGTAAATGATCTGTCAGTGCGAGGTGTGAGAGGTTCCGACACCCAGGAATGGGGCAAAAGAAAAAAAAATGGAGGGCAAAAGAAAATCGGGACGGAGAGGGGAGAGAGATAGAATAGTCGGAGGGGGGAGGGGTCAGCAGCGGGCCGGTGGGGGGACACCGGGGCCGCGGCGAGCAGAGGAGAGAGATCGATGATGCCCGATACTATGACACGCACCCAACTCTGCACAATGCCACTAGTAGGACTTGTGAATACAACACGGCTATCATACCATATATCTAACACACTGGTTAACCCAAGTGTTGGAGGTGTCTCTAATAGGAGTAGGAACGGTGCTCCGTCTCGAAAGGGATGCGTGGTCAATGATCAAATGACTAAGGCAAGCAACAAATGAGTACGCCCCCCCCCCCCCACCCCCCCCCAGGATTTACATTAAGAGCCGGTTTTCTCCTGAACCACGGGGGGGCGGGCGGGCGGGCGCACACAACGAAAGCTAGCGGATGTGGAAGTCAACCCCGCTGGGGTGCGAGGCGTGTCCACGGTGAGGTCCCCCCCCCCCCCCGAAGCTGGGCTGTGTTCTGTGTTCGATTGTGTGTTTCACTTGTCCGGGGCGATCCACGACTGGAAAGAAAAAAAGGCCTTATCTGCCCCCCCGCTTCCCCCACCCTGGGCCACTCCAATCAAAAGATGGTATCGCTGTGTCACTATTAATAGGAGCTCGCGGCAGCAAGAAAATTGTAAAAACTGTCGTGAATCTGTGTGCGTCGGTGGCACCGGCGTGCATCGGATGCTTCAGACAACTGACCCAAGAGGGGCCTCTTCTCTTTTGGGCGACACCGAAATGAGAGAAACTCGCAATCGCTCGTAAATATATATGGACCGTCTACATTTTCTTCTACTGTAGTGTAGAAATTGTCCCCGTACTTCCGGGACACAGTGGTATGCACGTACAGTAGTTCGTAGCGGGTGTACATAACCGGGTTTACGTGTTCTCAACGTATTCGTGTCTGTCGGTTTCTGAGTGTGTTTTCTTGTTTCATTTATCCGCCTCGGTGCTCTTCCTCCCTTGTCTCTGTTCTTCATTTACCCCATTCCCTCCCTCCCTCTGTTCCTTCATCCTGATTCTCTCTAAGCTCTTCTTTTCTCTCCCTCTCCCTCCGAGCGCCCCCCCCCCCCCCCCCTTGTTCTTCCTCCCTCCCTCCCTCCCTCCCTCCTACTCCCTATATCCCTCCCCCCCCCCCCCTATTTTTATGGGTTGGGTTGGCGTCGGTTGGCAACGACACTGTAAAACATGCCGCTCACTACGTGAGCTAGACAACCAGGGTACCGTTTTCTGTTTTTGTTTTTGGCGGTCGCCCACAGCTGGTTGTTGAGTTAGATCATTTGTGCGAGGTAAAGTACCTTTACTCCGCACAATTGGGAATTATCGTGTTACGTAGTGTTCAAGGTAAGGCACCCAAGAGGCAGTTACATAGTACTCCCATTGCTGTCTCTGGAAATGCCTACACCGGAAATTAAATCAACTCATTGAAGCTGTCGTCCATATGCAAGTCCGCCTCAAAAGCGGTTCTTAGTAGGATGCAGCTCACCCTTCATGCGACTCGCCAGACGCCTCACGTTTCGCTTCGCGCTTGGTGCAAGTAATGTCTGCCTGGTCGGTGAAAACCCGACATGCTCCGTCCCGGCATTGTAGGGATGCGAGGGTCTATGGCCATACGACTACGGCCATGCATGAGATCGAGTACATCTCTCCTATCGAGTACACCCCCCCCCCCGTCCCCTCCGCTACAACCCTGTGGAAACTCACGAAGTCAATGATGACGTTGTCATTGCCTTCAACGAAGTCCTTGAAGTTGCCCATGGTAAGAGGCACCGCGTGCTCGCCGTCTTCGTGGGCCAGCTGCAACCGGACCAGGCCACAACCGGTCGCCAGTCGTGGGCGAGCGAGAGAAAGGCAAGAAAATAAACGGCACAGTGGATGGACGGATGCAAACGTGGCCGAGATGGGCCAAGCGGAAGAAACAAAATGGTCGTTCAGTCGGTATGACGATCGGTCGGTAGTATAACACGATCGGTCGGTAGTATTAGGACGATCGGTCGGTGGTACAGGACAATCAGTCGGTATACGCACAAAAAAAACGATCGGTCGGTGATACAGGACCATCGGTCCGCAGGATGATCAGTTGGACCGTCGGTACGACCACCAGACCAGGAAAAAAAAAACACCAAGGTGGACGGACGCAAACGCGACGGAGATGAGCCCAACGGTTCAGACGGTGGCTCGACCGGCAGGACGATCGGTCGGGACATGCGTAGGACCCCCAGTCGGTAGAACGACCAGCCGGGCGGTCGTTAGGGCCGGACCACGAAAACAAAAGACATCGAGGTGGACGGACGTGCAATGGGTCTCAACGGTTCAGAAGACCATTCAGTCGGTAGGACGATCAGTCGGTTTTATAACGACCATCGGTCGGTATATAGAGCGATCAGATGGACGGTCGGAAAATGAAATAAACGGCAACTTTCTTCAGACGCGAAAGCGGCGGAGGTGCGTACAGATCACGATCTACTGCACGCCATCTACTGACAGAGTAGATACTAACCTACCGTCATGCGAGGTTGTGCAGGGTCTGTACATCAGTGCAGAACAAACCCAGGAAACGGGCTCCCCATCACCCATATTTTCGAGGTTTCCCGCTCGGAAACATGAGCTAGACCACACAGATCACGAACGGCTCTTCCCAAAACGATCTAGATCATCAAGTACGAATGATCTGTGGATGGCCTGTTCGACGTGCGAAAGAGTCAACCCTTTGAAGGCAAACAGCAGTCCCGTTTCGGGGGACAAAGCTATAGTAATAATTAGAGTGGTCTGTCCCCCAAAGCAGTTTGCCCTAGAAGGGTCAAGTCTGCCGTGAAGAAAACAACATACAGCAGTAGATCTGTACCTCCAGGTCTCGGTGGTGCGTGTCGTGCTTGAGCTGGTCCTGCGCTTTGTTCCTCCCGTGGAACTCCCGCTTGATGCCATTCTCGTCCGTGTGCCACTGGCATGCGACAACATACATTCGAGACCAGAAACAAAAAGAAACGCACATATATACCATCGAAAACAAAACGACACGTATGATACCATAACACCAAAAACGAAAAAACACACGTAACCACCGAAACCACCGAAACGACACGGCACGGACCAACCATCGAAAAAAAACGGTACGTGTCACCGAAACAAAGCGTTACACGGTACCATACCACCAGAACAAAACGACCCAAACGACCAAAACCACAAAATGCACAACCAATGTTCATCCATCCAGCGCAGTCGTTTTCGTCGCCAGAGGGAAGAAAAGGCGGAGGAGGCGGAGGCGGAGGCGGGGGCGGGGGGCGGAGCAGGGGGGGGGGGGGGGGGAGGAGCGGGAAAAAGGGGGGGCGGGATTTACGTTCGGTCACAAAAAGTAGGTGCAGGATGCAGATATGTACGCAGTGCAGGAAGTACGAGTACGTGCAGGCGAGCAAGAACGACACGCTGCGTACAGCAAGTACAGGGAATTACTGCTGTACCGCAAGTACGTGCAGTGCAGCACAGCACAGACGAGCGGCCAGGACAATCAGCGCCGCGCTCGCCGCGCTCGCTCTGTCCGCACCTTGACGATGTTCTTGGTCATGTTGACCTTGTTCGTGCCCAGGAGGTCAAGCACGTCCACGCTCGCGTAGTCGCATGGGAGCGCCAGCATCGTGATGTTGAAGTTGATGCGCAGCTGTACTCGGGAGCGACGGATGGGGGGGGACGAGGGGGGGGGGGGTTGAGGTTGGGGTGGGGGTAGGACTAAGGGTAGAGGTGAGGGTGGGGGTCGGGGGGGTTGAGTGTGGGGGTAGGTGGGGTGGAGAGGGGGGTGGGCGTTGGGGGGGGGGGCGTGAGGAACGGGGGCCGAGGTGCGGTTGCTGCTGTTGCTGCTGCTGCTGCTGCTGCTGATGTTTCGGCTGTCGCCTGTACCCGCCGAAATTCCGCGATCGTTGACCCCCGACGGCGACTCCAAAACGTACCCAAACCTAATTCCAAGTGGCATTGTCCCCGAAGCGTGTTGTGCAAAGAAGCAACAGTTCCATACATAAGAACAAAACCAGATGCCCGACCCTGCACTTCTTGCTATCTAGACCAGTGACTATTTCGCAGGCATAATAACCCCAATACAGAGTATACCACTCTGTACACAAGCACAATGATATTTTGTGTATTACTGTACTACGTACTCCCAAGAGGTGCCATATTCCGGGACAGAGTAGCACTTAGTATAAGTAAAGGCAGTGCCCTACCCTTCTACACAAAAAAAGACCACTTTCTTATGTCTTCGTTCGTCCAAAACTCCAGCACGAAAGTTCTCAGCTCCCAAATACTTCAGCGCTGTCGCGGAGTACAGCAGTGGGGCGCCCGGCGCTAAGAAACGTCAGTTTGGTGTCCAGGCTCGACTGTCTTATTTTTTCCCCGACCTTATTCTAACTCTAATGTTTACTGGTAGGATTTTAACTCTACCGACCATGATCTAACTTTTTGTATAGGGATTAAGGGCTGGTCCCACCGTTTAGCTGTGTTTCTTAACCCTTCCAGGACCGCAGTCTCGTTTTGGGGACAAAATACTTAGAATTAGACTCGTGTGTCCCCCAAAAGGGGACTGCGGTTCTAAAAGGGTTAACCCAATTTTCTTATTATTGTTCGTGCCGATCTGAGCCTATCCTTCTCATCCTGATGCTTCTTGCGGGCACCTACTGCTCTACCGTGTGACAGTACAGGACGCCCAAAAACAAGTGACAAACAGAATAGCTGGTCAAGGCTGGATTACTTATTAATATTTGGCAAACGGTGCGTTCTGCACCAACTTCAGAACAACGACTCCCCACTTTCTCACCTTGCTTGGGAAACCTCACCCCCGGCGAGTTTCTTACCGCGCACAGGGATGCCACCTATTCGTCCATTTTTCTCGAAGTTTGCCCAACTCGCGCTTTCGCGTTCTCGGCGACCAGATCCAAACCAAGGGCGTATTTACCAGTAATAAGAGGATACATACTCTGGGGTACCCGGTGGGTGCCAAACCTGGTTGTTTTGGTCATACTCGGGTAGGTACCCCGGTACCGCATCTGCTCAGATACCTCCAGGGTGATATACCCGAGTACCCGCAGAGTATATACCCGGGTACTCCCATAGTGTTTACATGAGTACCCCCATAGTGTATACCCGGGTACCCCCATAATATATACCCGAGTACCCCCTGAATATATACCAGCGTACCCCAGAGTATGTGCGAGTATGTACCCTACCAGACACAACCTTGGAAGCCCATTTCATTGTATGTGCCTCTCTTGTTTCGGAGGAAATCGGCTCGGAAAAAAACATCACAGGGGGTGTGCTAATAAGACCTATGCCAATGGAAACGCGAAGTCCGAAAAAAAAATTCAAGAATTTATTGCTTTTAAAAAACAGCCGAAAATTCCCTCGTACCGCGGCTGTGGGGAAAAAGAGAAAAAATGTTTGATTTTTTCTTTTTTTTTCCCCCAACGGCTGCAAGCGGACCAAGTTGTTTTTTCTGCTTGCAAATTGTCAACACGCTGATAGAAACCAGCTCGTGCGACGATCGACGCTCGATCTCAACATAGACGCAGCCCACGGCCAACCCGCCCGGTGTCCGGCAATTGGGTGGGTCCATGGTCTAGGGGGCGAGAGCTTGTCGGCGGCGTCCTACGGTATCCTCCCAAATCTAGAAAAAAAGTATATTTTTTGCCATTCGAGACGGATGGAGAAGTTTTGTCTTCCGTTTTGTGCACACCAGCGGCCAATTTGTTATTCATCATACGCCTGGTCAGCTCCCGCCACACGACACCGGCCACGGTATATATTGAGACGGTGACCCTAGGGTGGGTCGGAGCCCCTAACGAGCGCACTCCGTTCAGAATTCATGACGCAATCGTCGGTTTTGTCGATAGATGTCTGTCAAGGACTCGGAATCTCGCCGCTTCGAACCAAAGGTCGGCCTGAGTTTTTCTCAAGCCGATGTCTCAACATCGGCCCCAGATTTGCTTTTGTTGGGCTTTTCCAAAAGTTTGGAACTTTTTTTTTTTCTAAACGTGCCCATACGAAGCGTGTTCTAAAACACTCTGGAGGGTATCTTTGAAATTCAAGCTTTTTGTTGATACTTCGCTTTCCCATTGGCATAGGTCTAAATACCTGGTAGATATCTTGCGCGCTACCAGGTACCAGGTGACCTTAAGGCATGCCAGCAATACAGCTGCAGTATACCGGTACTCTCCTCTACGCGGTATGACCTTCTTCGGCCCGGGTGCCGGTTTATTCGCTCACTCGTTTTAGTGCCGTTTCGGCGCAGAAGCTTGTCTGTGTTGGTTTATTACTTATTAGTGTTGTTTGGGCTGTTGTTGGCACTGATAGTCTTTCTCATGGTCGCATTTTTGTAACCTATTAATAGACTACTACTGCTGTAGTCACGAGCCACGAGTACGAATAACATGAAAAAAATGAAAATTTCGTCACTTTCACGGATAAGCTTTCGTCACTTTCACTCGCAGGAGTTTCTACGCTCGGCGACTTTCCAAACCAGCCGAGTTCACAGGTGTCTCCCCCCCCCCGCGCCTCCCCCGCCCCCCTCCGGTGCGAGGGTCTACACACCGCCATACGACTACAACTATGCATGACGTGAGTACACCACCCCCCCAGGTACATGCCTTGGTTATTTCCACCGCGCGTGGGGTTCGGCGGCATTGACCCTTGCAATATTAGTACCTGGTACAGCACTGCACAGACGCCTACATCTGACTCTAATTGGAAGTAGGTTATCATATCCCCAAAACGGGAGGTGCTGTCCCCAAAGGGGTTAATTATAGTTAACCTTCCCTCTGCAGTACGAGTACCCGTCGACTTTTATCGAACTAAGCCAACTTACGCTCTCGCGCTTTCAGCGACCGAAGAAAACACCTATTAATACCACGTGCACACACATCACGGGGACTGAATAGAATTCCCGTATTCTGGTCACCGCGAATTGGAAACGGGGATGGTATCCCCGGTCAGAGTGGTGTGATACTCGTATCCTATACCAGTATATATACATACCTTGGTATTATACATGGTATCCTACACCATAGATAAGATATAATACAGCGCACCTTAGAATCTTGGTTGCTGTCGATGGCGACGGTTGAGTACACCTCCGGGGTCAGGAATGCCCTCAGCTCGCACAGGAACAAGATCAGCATGCAAAACCTGGGAGGAGGGCGGACGCCGGAGGGGAGACGAGAAGAAATCCACGAGAAGAAATCCACAAGTCACTTCGCACAGCAGTACCGCCACACCATCATCCCCACCACCATGGGTCCGTTGTTGGTGTTCTCCTGATATGGAAAATCAATACCGGCACCAGGTACGATGGTACCTGGGGTACAGGTATGCCGGGTATGCATCAGGTACCGGGGACCCGAGGTACTATAAATAATAATATGGTACAAGCCGTACCGTACCGGGCACGCCTGCCATGTCTCGTGTCCATGATCACGTGGCACAACTTTAGGAGCGGACAGACACCCCCAACAACAACAAAAAAATAGAGAGAAACACGTGAAACGTGAAACACACTCCCTCATCGAAAAAATACCTGATACTCGTACATACCAGGTATGTAACAAATAACGAAGAACGAAACAAGAAGGAAGGTTCGCGGGAGGGTGGGGGGGGCGTGAGATCAGGGCCGCAGAATGGGATAGCTGGAATATCAGGGGGTTGAAACCAAGGGGATGACGCCATGTACCAAGCCGTTTGCTCCGGGGGTAGCAATGGCCAGCGCACAGCGGCCGGAGCACTACAAACTAAGGGAAGGCGGACGTGTATAGGACCACAAACCCCAACGGGCCTATGCACGAGGTGCGGGAGCCAAAAAGTGCGGGCCTATCATACACCCCACAGCAGCATAGAACACACACACGGAGGAAAGAAGCGAGGGGTGGAGCACCCACAGGCATTTCGGTGAGAGAACCACTTTGCGGCGAGATTTCGCCCTGTTTCTTTTCGCCGGCGGAGGCCGGGGCCACCCGTTCGACTCGACCCACGACACGGTAGGCTAGCATGCGCTGCACGCAGCAAGCTGCGGCAGGCTCGCAGTCACTTACAATGCACACCCGGACATGACCGCCCCCTGCAGGGTCGTCTCCGTCAAATCCAATGGGATTTTTCGGTAGAAGTCGAACGTCTTGATTGTCGGCATGGTTGCTCCACCCCCCCGCGTCTCCGCCGACGGCAACCACGGCAAGCTTCAGGCAATATTCTTCTCGTCTCCCCCAAGGACCCGAAGAATATCCTAACCGTCGCTCGGTGCCAGGTGGGAGGGTGCTTCGTTTGCTCTCGGCTCTCGCTCGCGAAACAAAAACCGGCCGGGTGTTCCACACCAAAAGGGCATGTAAGAGAAGGGATTATTCACCCAAATTCACCTGATCTACGACGACATCGCGCACAGTGAGCAGCGCAGCCAACAGCAGCGCAGCAGCCAGCAGCCAGCGCAAACATCTCCACCTCACCCGCTAGTGATAGTCTGGGATTGAACGATACTGCATCATCGCCAGCCCGAGGGTTGTGAACTCCAATTTGACCTGTGAGGGAACAGGCTAGAGAAGGCTCTCCTTTTATTTAGCACCCAATATCCAGCATCCAATTGCGTGCGGCCACCCATTAACTGTCACCTCGACAAGCACTCACACAAAGATAGCAAGGCAGCAGCAGCAGCAGCAGCAGCAGCAGCAACTGCCAGAAGCACAGCAGGCACCGCGACAGACTACGCACACTTGAGCACCCATGGCTCAAGAGAACCCAGCGGCGGTTGCCGTCCCAGCCGCAAGCAAGGAAGAGCGCAAAGCGATGAAGAAAGCCCGTAAAAAGGCTGCCAAGAAGCAAGAGGAGGCAGCAGCGGCAGCAGCGGCAGCAGCAGCAGCAGCAGCAGCGGCAGAGGCTGCCCCGTCTTCCTCGAAGAAGGAGGCGAAGAAAGCATCCAAGAAGCGCAAGGCCGAGGCCGAGGCAGCAGTAGCAGCTGGGGAGAATGGAAATGGGAGTGGTGACAAACCACCGTCGGCAACTAAGGTGCGCCACGAGAGGACTGAGCGGAGGCTACTCCTCCCTCCTGTTACATACGAGTGTACATACAGCGGCGCGGAGCCCCGCGTTCCCTGATGTCCCGTTTCAAGGTGCCCTGGGTGTCCTGGTGTTGGTGTCCGGTGCAGCAGGTACTGTGCCTGGTGTCCAGTGTACCAGGTACTACTGCTGTATATACGTTGTCATCATGAAGGATGCCCCCCACAGCAACGAAGCTACATAATACGCCATGTGCCGTCCTGCCAACCCTAAGGACTCTACTGCTGTAGACTACAGCAGCAGTACGTACCTGGTACAGAAGTTCATGCTCCGTGCGCGTCGGAGATCTCGTTCCAGAGTGTACCACAAAGAGCGTCGAGTTCGCGCGCAGGGGTACGATCGTTTTGCAACAAAGACGTCCGGAGACATGTCAAGCAACGCAATACGTGCGCTGTCAAGGGCGTAAGGGCCGAGTGTTCCACACTAAAACCTACCAGCAGTCGTTTGGTGTCAGTCAAGCAAGGCATGTCAAGGCAAAGTTGCTGTCCGTCAAGGGGTGAAAATGCTGTCTCCTGACATCTTCGTTATGCAGCGCTCGATTTTTCCTACAGAGTACGTATATATAACGGGAAGGTTTCCAAATACCATACAAGGCGTTTTTTCGGAAAATATCTGCTCTCGAGGAGTCAATCGCGGGCAAGCAGCCTCCCGACAAATATAAGGTTCGAAATTATAAATTACCTGTACGTTCGTAGCGTTGTCGAGCACTGAAAAAGGACCCAATTCCTGTGCGAAACCCGCCCTCTGCACCCACGGCGGTATCATCGTTCCTCGAGAGCTCGGGGCTCGGGTACACGCACACCATACCTCGCAGCGGCCAGGACCGCCTCGCTCCGTGTCACCAACCCTGTACCTGGTACGTATTAGCAACGATTTTACCACCTTAAAACCCAAAAAGGGGGGGTGGGGGGGGTGGGGGTGGGGGGGGGGTAACTTTTTGTTAACTTTACTGTACGTTCAGACGTTTGTTGATAAGTCTGCTGCTGCTGTCTTCGTGTGCACGCGACTGCTGTGTCACGCGACGTGCTGCCGATGCAGACGTGCCTCCCCTTCGTTACCGGTACTGCTGCAGCAGCACCCGATTCTCTCCCACGTCCGCTCCCTCGACCACTACCACGCCGTAGTCGAGTGCGCGCATCTCGCACGCGGCTTTCCCGACCACGCCACATGGATGGCCGGGTGGGTGCACACGGCCTGGCTCACCGTGCGACTTCACGCGAAGATGTGCAGATATATCATCCTCCCATCCCCACAGCTTGCAGCCCCGCCACAGTCTTCCCGTAGTGGGGTGCGCACGTTCATTCTCCTACGGCTTGGTGTCCCCCGTGCCACTCCCGGCGGGGGCGCCTGCGGTTTTGCTCCCACCGCAGGGCTTTTGCTTCCCCCTTCAAAACGCCGTCGTTTCTCCGGCATACTCCGCCAGCGCCAACACAGCCTCCGCCCCATCTTGCGGCCCGTCCTCCATGTCCGCCGGCGATGGGCACTCGCTGCTGCTGTCGTGCCCCCCTTCCTCCGCGCCCTTTCACAAAGTTTGATGGTGCAGTTGTCACTGTAGTGGCCTCTACTGTAGTTTTTTTGTTCTCGATAAGCAGATGAAGGTTTGCACGATTCTTCATGCATTCGAGGCTTGTCTTCGGTAGCGGCGAATATATGAGATTGGGGCCGAGGGGAACGACAAGAAGTCCCTCATGGCCCAGGGAGTGACGGCCTCGGCCTATGAAAAGCAGCTTGTGGCCTGCTTTTTCCTGTCGCAGGCTTTTGAATCGGACGCTGACAGAGCAAGGTTCCACCGGAGTACATCCCCCGAGGGGGTGCTGGGAGGAGATACTCGACTGGCACAACACAAAAAACCAACGCCCAAAAGAAAGTCATGGTTTAGGGAGTTGTACAACTTCAACAGTGGCAAGCAGGACGACCCCGTGGATCATCCTGCTTGCCACTGTTGAAGTTGTAAAACTCCCTCATACATGTTCCCTTTTGGGCGTTGGTTGTTTGTGTCTTATCAGTCGAGTATTTCCTTCCAGCACCTCCACAGCGGGTGTTCTCCGGTGGAACCTTGCTCTTGCCAGCGCTCAATTCCAAGGCCTGCGACAGAAAAAACCCAGGCCACACAAGCTGCTTCTCGTAGGCTGAGGCTGACACTCCCCGGGCCACGAGGGGCTTCTTGTCGTTCCCCTCGGCCCCAATCTCAACGTATTCGCCGCTACCGAAGACAAGCCTCGAATCCATGAAGAATCGTGCAAACCTTCATCTGCCTTCCAAAAAAAAACTTACAAAATCATCTTACCTGGTATGGCACAGGGATTGCCATTATGGGCTGTCCCAAAAGCTTCTGTCCTCGAAGTCCACCCGACACGTTGGAGGGATGCTCACCTACGGGGTTAGGACCCCAACCTTCCCCTCTTCCACCGAAGTGGCCAGCTTCCGCGGGGATCGCGTTCACCCTCCCAGCTCCCGTCACCGTGGCCGGAACGTTGCAGCATCTCTCCCTGCTCAAACTGGGGTAGATGTCTGCTGGTTTCTACCGGACCCAATCTGTGCCATCCTCTCGAGAAGCCGGTCGGCGTGATTCGACTTTTGACGTCCCTCTTTCACCTGCGCCCGCCCGCTGCAGCCCCTCGAGGGCGAGGCCCTGCTCCAACACCTTTGCCCTAAGATCATCTACTTCGTCGCCCACGAGCCTAGGTTGCCAACGTTGACTGTCGAGTGCTGGCAAACCCCACACGAAGAACGATGTATGTTTCAGGTTTTTGAGCAGTTGTTCTCCCGGCGAGTAGCGAGACAAAAAATAAGTGACCATGTGGGTATCACGTGCACCCACAGAGGCAACGACAAAGTGAAACCATAATAAGCCGATATCCCGAACAGCAATGAAACTGCCAAAATGCCAAAGCAAGCGCCTTCGAACAGTCGTCACGGGCGTGGGAGCAGCTCCGACTCCCATCTTGTCCGTGGCGTACATGTATCTCTTCTTCTTTCGACGTTACTCCGCTTCGAATTGTGAGTCGAGTGCGCCCCGCCCGTTGGCGACTGGTGCGGTGATGCTCGATGCTTGACGTACAGGCAGCTTACGTGTGCGCGCATGCTCTGAGAGGTGAGACCAGAAACCCCGTCGGGAACTACTGTGTATAGAGGCGCGCATGGACGAGCACGTGCGGCCGTGCAGCTGCTATCACAAGCAGGTGCCATACGTATAACACGCATGGTAACCGCTCTCGGACGAGAGTATATATCGAAGCTGATTTCCTCGACAATGGGGAAGAGGTGCGACCGCCGAGCGATGCGTCCACATTCGAAGTGTGGAAATGTGTCGTTTGAGATTTTTCTCCTTCCCAAGGCCACCATTTCTTGTTTGCGTGCGCCATTTCAGAACCAAACAGAACTGCACAATTGGCAAAACTGACGACGATGAACAGTTGATCCCCCGAGGCTCCGTCGATCACCCCTCGAGGCTCCATCCAATCCATCAAGCTTAGTCCATACTACTCCACCCGCTCTTCTTGTTGTGTGTTTGCCGTTTTCGCTCGTCGCTCGAGCGAAGGTTAAGAAGCCCAAGAAGAGCAAGGAGCAGCCATCCCCGGTGGCCGCCGCCGCCCCCACCGCGGAAGATGCAGGCAAGGAGAAGAAGAAGAAGAAAAAGAAGAAGAAGGACAAATCCGACAAGAAGAAGGGGTCTGCCCCGTCCGCGGCGGGAGGCGGCGCCGCGAGCGCTAGCGCGGCAGCCGCCGCCGCCGGGGGCGCCGCGACCGGCGAGGGCACCAAGGTCCACATCGAGGGGATGAAGGTGACCCCCCTGAAGGACTTCGCTTCGGCCAGCATGCCCCCCGAGGTGATGAAGTACGTCACGCTCAGGGGGTGGGAAGAGCCGACGCAGATCCAGGCCCACTGCTGGCCGGTGCTGAACGCGGGCAGGGATGTGATCGGGATCGCGGAGACGGGATCCGGGAAGACCCTGGCCTTCAGCCTCCCCGCCATGACGAGGATCTTCAAGCGCTCGAAGGTGAACCGGCGTTTCGGTGGTGCGTGTTCTATATCTTACCAGGTGTATACACATACTGCTCTGTATTGATTTTTTTGTTATGTTTTTTTTTTCCCCTCAGGAGGTATTCTTCCACTCGGGAGGTCTTTTGGACCCTGTCCTGCCTGCGACCACGGACTTGAGATTGTTTTTTGGCGATGAGTTTCATGTGGCAACAACAATAGCAGCGTGCTGTCAGGGTTTGCTCGGTAGGGTGTATTGTACCGGCGCACACGCACGCGGGGTGTTTTTTGGTGGGCGTACCGAACTCGCCGAGTTCTCGGGCACCGGTGTGAAGTTTCGTACCGTATACGCCGAACCATACAGGGGTGTTCGGTATATAGGGTATATTGAGGCCGTACCGAACCTCATCCAAGACTTGGGTAGGGTGTTTACCTAGAAAGTACCCCCGGTTTACTTTTTGTACGTGTCTGAAACGAACACGCCCTTTAAAATATAAATGTATATAAATACATACATACATACATACATACATACATACATACATACATACATACATACATACATACATACATACATACATACATACATACATACATACATACATACATACATACATACATACATACATACATACATACATACATACATACATACATACATACATACATACATACATACATACATACATACATACATACGAATCGACGAGGGAAGGTAGGGCTGCGGTCTCATGGTGATGAAGATGCAAGGCACGAGTGGGGAGGGGGATAAGAGCCTGTCATACTGTGTCACCCCGGATCTGAGTTACGACTAGTGCTAGGAGGTAGAGAGAGAGAAGCAAGGGCAGAGAAGACACGTGGGACGGAAACATTTAAATACGAACACACCTACGAAACTGTCTTGTTTCTCCGGTGGGGTGGCGGGCTTGACGGACGGACGTATGGGAGGGAGGGAGGGAGGGAGGGAAGGAGGCCAGCCGACTCCGGCAAGCGGCTTTTTCGATGAAGGATAATCGAACAAACGCGCGTGGTGAAGCTGGGCCCGATGCAGACCACCAGCCCCCGCTGCAACCGTGTATACGTTGGACTCTGACACGTCAAGTCGGACGGGAGACCACCGCGATTTTGTCTTACTTCACCGTACGAAAAGCGAGAAAGTGACTAGACACCTCTCGTGGGGTTACATTGCAGGAGATGCGAGAGCCAGCGACACCCCCGTACATCAGGAGGTGCGCGTGTGCCGTATGCGGGAACACCGACCCAACCCCGCCATATTTTTTCATAGTCAAAAGACGGCTACTGTCATGAAAAATACCCCCCCCCCCCCCCCCCCCCCCCTCCTCCTCGGTGTTCTGTCTCGAAAGGGATGCGTGGTCAATGGTCAAAAGGCTAAGGCAAGCAACACACGAGTACGCCCCTCCTCCCCCGCCCCCTCCTTAGCGACGGTAGTGCATCACCATTAGCTAGCTCGCTGGTCGGCGCCTGAACGACCAAGTAAAAGAGGGCGGTGCCCGCGTGGTCAGCTGGTGGAGGCTTTTTCGCCCCTCGGGCCCGCCGTGAGGGCTGTCTTCGTCCATGCGGTGAACGGAGGGGTCTGGGCGGGTCGGCGCGTGTCTCTCCCACGCCGACCTTCCCAGACCTCTTTTTTTTTTCTTTTCTTTTTTCACCGCTTGAATGGAGAGAGAGCCCTCTCGGAGGGCTCCTCGGGGCCGATAAGCCTCCGCCTGCTGACCGCGCGCCACCGCCCTCCTTTTTTTACTCGATCGTCCCCTCCAGGCGCACAGCACGCACATAGGCGAGAGTACGTAGCGAGCGACGTGCCTGGTGAGGTTCGTCGTTCACGCCGGCCATGGAGGCCATCGTACGTGAACGGCGTGTGCAACCGATAGCCGCCACCACCCGCCTTACACCAGCTCCGCCTACAAAAGCGACGCAACCCCTCGAACACCTGCCACTGCCACTATTACGGGGGACCATAGTTAATAGGACCTATGGTTGCACTCAAAAACCTGTTTTATCTACCTATTTTTTACCAACCATATTTGGTCCTACCAGGTATTTAATATGGTCCCCCGTAATACCATCGCCGGCCAACACCGCAACGACCGTCAACACCAACACCAACATCAACATGGGGATACGATTTGTTCCGTGTTGCTACCGACTGCACGGCAGCGCCAAAACGAAAATGTCCAGCAGAAAAAAATCTGCATGTACCTACCGTTAAAAAGAATGCTTGAGTTCACACAGGGGAGGGGTGCGATCAATTTTCCATCGCTCGTTTTTTGCCGGCAGCGATCAGGGTGCTTTATGTCGAACACTTGTAATATTTCGGAAGGCTCTCTCTCTCTACCAGATACTTCCGGAAACGCCTCCCTTGTGCGGTATTGGAACCCATCCCGTTCTGAAATTAAAAAAAAAACCGCGCGCTTGTAAAACGATCAGAGGATCCTGTGCGAACTGAAATATAAACGCGAAGAATCAAATGAACAAACGCGAATTCTTACAGCGTCAGCGTCAGTTACGGGCGGCGAGGTCGACAAAATCGACTCCGCGAGACTTTGCCGAGTATCACGAATCCCCCCCCCTAGGCGCGCAGATGCCGGCTGAGGTAGGTGATCCTCGTGCTGTTTTTTTTTCTTGTTTTTTTTCATTTTTTCGGGTTTTTTTCGGGGGGGTTTTTCGGGGGGGGGTTTTGTTGTTGTTGCCCGGGGCCTTTTTTTTACCATGGTGAATTTTTTTGGCCTGCGTACGTATCTTTCCGTTTTCTCTCCCCTTCTGGTGGAAACCCCGTCCGTTCGTCCCCCTTGACGGACGTTTTACCCGCGGCGCCCGTTTCGCTTTCTTTTTTTTTTTCCTCTTTTTCTGCCCACGTACACCCCCTTACCCCCTCCCTCACTTTTTCCCTCCTTCCTCTACCCATATATATATAATATTATATATAATTTATATGTACCCACCCGCCTTCCCCGCCACGCCGCACCTACATGCACCCCACCGCGCCGCAATCGCGCCGCACCTCAACCCGCAACCCCGCAAAGGCGACGAACAAAAGCGAGGGGCCGTTCATGCTCGTGCTCGCGCCGACGCGCGAGCTCGCGCTGCAAAGCGCCGAGGTCATCGCAGAGGCGGGGACGCACTGCGGGGTGAAGAGCGTCTGCGTGTACGGAGGCGTTCCGAAGCGGGACCAGAAGATCGCGCTCGGTGGGGGGCGGGGTGGGGGCTGCGTGCAGGTGGTCGTGGCGACGCCGGGGCGGCTGAAGGACCTGGTGGGGGAGGGGGCGTGCGACCTGTCCAAGGTGTGTCGTGTGGGTATGTCATTTTTGTTGTTGTTGTAGTTTTTTATGTTCGTTTCGTTTCGTTCTGGTTTGTTTTGTTTTGTTCTTTCAACAGCTCTAATTCTTGGAAGCCTTTTGTTTTTCTCTTCCGGTTTGTTTATTTTTGTGCACACGATATTTTATGTAACTATTGAAAAATAAAAATAAAAAGGTTTGCTTTGTTTCTTTGTTGTTGTTGTTGTTGTTGTTTTTTTAGTGATTTTTTAACGTAGTTTTCTGTTTGTTTACCGAGGAGGCATGCATGTAGGATGCTTCTGCGCGCCCGTTTTTTTGTCTCCCATCGTCCATACGCTCACGGCGCCGGTCTCTCCCCCGCTTTTAACAGGTGACATCCTTGGTGCTCGACGAGGCGGACCGCATGCTCGACCTGGGGTTCGAGCAGGACGTGCGAGACATCATCGGCTACTGCGCGGGGGCGGGCGAGCGGCAGACGGCGATGTTCTCGGCCACGTGGCCCAAGTCCATCCGCGACCTTGCCGCGGAGTTTCTCACCAATCCTGTCAAGGTGAGGTACATACCTTTAGCTCGCTTGGATGAAAGGACCGGTGGTTACCTTGGCTGGACGAACGGACCGGTGGTTGCCTTCGCTGGACGAACTGACCGGTGTTTGCCTTGGTTGGACGAACGGACCCTTGGTTACCTCGGTTCGACGAACGGACCGGTGGTTGTCTTGCTTGGACGAACGGACCGGTGGATGCCGTGGTTGGATGAACTGACCGGTAGTTATACCTTGGTTGGACGAACGGACCATTGGTTCCCTTGCTTGGGTGAACGGACCGGTGGTTGCCTCGCTTGGACGAACAGACCTGTGGATGTCTCGGTTGGACGAACTGACCGGTGGTTGCCTGAGTTGAACGAACGGACCATTGGTTACCTTGGTTGGACGACCGGACCGGTGGTTGCCTTGCTTGGACGAACGGGCCGGTGTGGTTGCCTTGCTTGGACGAACGGACCGGTGTGGTTGCCTTGCTTGGGCGAACAGACCGGTGGATGCCTTGGTAGGACGAATTGACCGGTGGTCACCTTGGGTAGATTAACTGACCGTCGGTTGCCTGAGTTGAACGAACGGGCCATTGGTTACCTTGGTTGGACGAACGGACCGGTGGTTACCTTGATAGGACGAACAAACCGGTGTGTTTGCCTTGCTTGGACGCCGTCCCCTTTTTTAGGGGGGGGGGGGGGGGGCTCACTCCCACCCTCTTTTAGTTTTGTTTTACTAGGTAGTGTTGTGGAGGGCGTTTCTGGCAGAGGGGGGGGGGGGGGGGGGGGCGGGAGACGGTTCCACCATGCTCATGTTTTTTTTTTTGCAGGTTTGTTTTTTCGCGACTCACGAGCAGTGAATATATACCTGGTAGGTCACTATTATTGACAACCGGGGACCCACCTGTTTCCCCCCCCCCCCCCGGTGTGTGTGTTTTTTTTCCGTTTCCAGGTGACGGTGGGTGCAGATGACCTTACCGCTAACTACCGCGTGGAGCAGCACGTGGAGGTGGTGGAGGAAAGGGAGCGCGACGGCAAGCTCCTGCGGCTGCTCGCCCAGTGTCACAGAACGAGGTCGGTACAACAGAGGCTTGCACCCCTATGAAGTGGACGGGCGATTACCACCCAGCCCCCCTTCCGTTCACCTACTGTTGTCAATATTTATACTAAGTACCACGTTGTAAGTGCAGATATTTTGAGGCCGGCTTTGAGCGATTCATTGGAAGGCGTTTTTTCGCGCCTGGTTTCGAGCCATGTTTTGATGTACTGTGGCATGCATGAAGGGCGTGAAGAGGGATGGATGCGCCGCCCTTGTTCGGCGGGAAACAACTCAGTAGCCTCAGGGCCGTTTTTAACGACACTGTGAAAGCTTGCAAAAATCGCAAGTTTTTTGGAAACTCGGGTCTCCAAGTCTTGCTAAAAACTTGCGGAATGAAATAGCAAGTTCATATTTTCGAAAACTTGCCAAATAAGGGCTTGGGGAATATCCATCAAAAAGCTTGGCATTTTTTTTCTTCTAAATTAGCGAATCCAATTTTCCAAACACTTGCTATTTGGGCAAAGTTTTTTTTGCCAAATACGTTTCGTTTAAAACGACCCTTAGGAGTGGTTCGTTTTGTGATTGGAGTGATGGTGGTGGCCGGGGTTTTGATGGTGGTGGCGGCGGTGATAACGACACCGTTTTGCGCGCGCTCCCTACTCGATGCGACACTTTTGGGCGAAGGTTTTCCCATAGTGTGTTGGCGTGTTGGCGTTGCCCTTGATTATCGCTGCGGGTCCCTCTCCAATTGCTTAGCTCTAATGAGCGGTTGGAGGGGGCGAGGGCGGGGGGAGATTTTTATGTCATGCATAGCCGGCAACTACGGCTATGCATGCCATGAGTACCCCCCCCCCCTCTCTCCAATCGACTTACAGAGCCTGTTATCCGCCTTGGAGTTGTGTGTCTGGACTACTGATGTACCAGGGTACCAGGATACCTGGTATGTATTATAGTACGAAATATTGTGCTCGTGGCAACGTAGCGACCGCTTTTCTCGCAATAATCAGGTGGTTGGTGATTGGTGGCTTGTAAGCAGACGATGCGACGGTGTTTTCGGCTCCGTGTGGGACATGGCAAGCGCTCGGCAATTTAACCACGGAACGGAAAAGACAGAAGCGCAACCTGATGCTTGTACTGCCCACGAAGCAAACATAGAAATGAAAAAAAAAGGAAATCGAACTCGAAAACGAAAAAAAAAAAAATCGAAAGAAAAACTTGGATCAAGAACGAAACATAGAAATGAAAATGAAAATGAAAATGAAAACGACCGAAACAAAAATGAAGGCGACCAACTGTGGATGGAAATGGCAAAAACGATATTTTCCACTCCTCTTGTGTCCCCGCACCTTTAAAAACTGTGGATGAAAATGGCAAAAACGATTTTTCCACTCCTCTTCTGTCCACGCACCTTTGCGCTCGAAGGAGTTCCCCCCCCCCCCCCCCCCCCCCGCCCCCTCTCTCTCCCTCCTTAACCTCGAGTGCGTTGTCCCTTGGCACCACCGCCCTGCCGCGCGCTCTCACCCTCTACAAACACCAGGGAAAACCGAGTGTTGGTTTTCGCGCTGTACAAGCGAGAAGCGGCGCGTTTGGAGCAGTTCCTGCAGCGAAATAACTACGACGCCGTTGCGGTGCACGGGGACAAGGGGCAGGTGGGCAGTCGGCCGGTAGCGCCGCTGGAGATGGTGGTGGGTGTTGATGGCGGCGGTGGTGGCGGTGGTGGTGGTGGTGGTGACAGTGGTGTTTCGTTGGGTTGCGGGGTAGGCGAGTAGGGGATGGTGGTGGATGTGGGCAATGGATGATGGTGATGGGTTGGGTTGGGTTGGGTTGGGTTGTAGGTGTTCGGTGTGCGGTGGCACCATCTGTTGTGTCGGTTTCATGTCTTGAGGTTTCTGTCCTCTCTCGGCTCTCGCCGTCCCTTTTCAGGTAGACCGCGAGCGCGCGTTGGGGCAGTTCAAGTCCAAGGAGCGACCCCTGATGGTGGCGACGGACGTCGCCGCGCGAGGCCTGGACATCCCGGACGTGGAGTTCGTGATCAACTACTCCTTCCCGCTTACCATAGGTGACGGGGGCGGGGGGTGGGAGGTGTACTCGTTATCGTTGGGACGTGTACTCGTGTGTTGCTCGCCTTCATCATTTTGACTATTGACCGCGCACTCCTTTCGAGACGGGGGGGGGTGTACTCGATAGGAGAGATGTACTCGATATCATGCATGGCCGTAGTCGTATGGCCATAGACTTTCGAGACGGGGGGGGGGTAGGGTGGGGGGGGGGGGGGGAGTGTACTCGATATCATGCATGGCCGTCGTCGTTTGACCAGGGACCCTCGCCTCGCATCCCTGTAATGCCGGGACGGAGCACGTAGGGTTTTCACCGACCAGGCAGGCATTGCTCGCACCACGCGTGAAGCACCGTGAGGTGGGGGAGGGGGGGGGGTGTACTCATGCCATGCATAGCCGTAGTCGCATGGCCATAGACGGAGAGGTGGGGGGGGGGGGGTGGCGGCAGCCGATGACGCCTGCATACACGAGTAATACCTGGTAGTATTTTTTTAACATTTTCCGCAAAGGTGTCGAGGGACCGTGAAAAGGGAGCGGTCAAAGCCGTGAATAACTGCGCGGAAAAAATCACACCCGCCCTTGAAAACGCACTCGCCAGCCATAGACCCCGGACTTGCTGTAGAGCAGTTATTCATAGTAAAGAGTATATGGGAATGTTCTTTCTGTTTATGTTCTACTGTAGGCCACACTCTACCCACTCCCCCCCCCCCCCTGCTCCGTCTCGAAAGGAATGCGTGGTCAATGGTCAAATGACTACGGCAAGCAACAAATGAGTACGCCCCTCCCCCCGTCCCGCCCCCGTCCCGCCCCCCGCCCACCCATTCAACCATAGAGGACTACATCCACCGGATAGGCAGGACAGGGCGCGCAGGTAAGAAGGGCGTGTCGCATACCTACTTCCACCAAGGGGACAAGGCGAGGGCGGGGGAGCTCGTCAACGTTCTCCAGGTGCGTGGATGGATGGGTGCATGGGGAGAGGGGGAGGCGGGGGGGAGGGGGAGGGGGAGGGGGGGGGGGGGGTCCTTTTTTTACTGAGGCGCAAGTGTAGAGCAAAGGAAGGCAGTGAGGAGAGGGGGAGGGATGTTTGGCGCGTGTAGAGCAGGAGATGCAGGGGGGTGAGGAGGGGGAGTATCTCGATAGGAGATATGCACCCGATCTCATGCATGGCCGTAGTCGTATGACCATAGACCCTCGCATCCCTACAATGCCGGGACGGAGCATGTCGGGTTTTCACCGACCAGGCAGGCATTGCTTGCATCAAGCGCGAAGCACCGTGAGGGGTCTGGCGAGTCGCATGACTGGTGAGCTGCATCCTACTAAGAACCGCTTATGAGGTGGACTTGCATATAGATGACAGCTTCAATGAGGTGATTTAATTTCCGGTGTAGGCATTTCCAGAGACAGCAATGGGAGTACTATGTAACTCCCTCTTGGGTGCCTTGCCTTGAACACTACCAGGTGATACGATCACTTCCCATGTGCGGAGCAAAGGTTCTTTACCTCGCACAAATGATCTAACTCGACAACCAGCTGTGGGCTACAGCCAAAAAAAAAAAAAACGTACCCCGGTTGTCTAACTCACGTAGTGAGCGGCATGTGTTACAGTGTCGTTGCCAACCGACGCCAACCCAACCTATGTAAAATAGCGGGGGGTATACAATGGGGGGGGGGGGTATTTTTGCGTTCGATTCGAATGTTTGGTTTTTTGCGTTCGAATCGTTGGACAACACTTACGAAATTGGGAAATTGATATAATTTTGGCTCGACTTTTGTACCAAACACGTTAGTTTTTGTGCGTATCTCGCGTTCATTTTTGGTTTGCTTTGTTCTGTAATCGAATTATTACGGGGGGCCATAGTTAACAGGACCTATGGTATACATAAAAACCTATATATTTGACAATTTTTACCAACAATATTTGGTCCTATTAACTATGGTTCCCCGTAAATAGTACCTTACCCTCCACCCCATCTAACCGACCCCACCCAATCCTACCCCCCCGTCCCGTATCCGTTTTGATGACAGGACGCGAACCAATCGGTGCCGGAAGCGTTGACGAAGTTCGGGACCCATGTGAAGAAGAAGGAGCACAAGCTGTACGGGGCGTTCGCGAAAGACGTTGACATGGACAAGAAGTCAACCAAGACGACCTTCGACGATTCGGACGACGAGTAGGAAGGAAGGAGCCCTCTTTAAGTTTAGCGTTTAGCAACAGCAGCAGTGGTAAGAGGGTGGTAAGCGGTGTAAGATGCTGATCGATACAGCCGTGGTGGGGTATGGTGAGAGTCCGGTACGAGTACACCTCCCGCGATAATGGTATGGTACCTCGTACGGTGGACGGTATGGTGTTTCGTATTTGCAGTGGGCCGTGCGGTATGGCGCCTTTGTTCGGTAGACGGTACGGTATGGTACCTCGTTGCGCTATTAATAGACGGTACGGTATGGTACCTCGTTTCGCTAGACGGTACGGTACAGTTCCTCGTTCGGTTGACGGTACGACGCGGAAGCTCGTACCGTGGGCGATACGATATGGTAGAGGCGTTCTACGGTAGAGGTCCACCCTTATTTTTCTTAGGCTCCTCACTTGAGGAGCTCCATACCTCGCCCGAAAACTGACTTGAGCGAAAATCAAATCGCATCCCGATGAATAATCCCATGGTCCAAGCGTACCAAAACGTCACTTTTCGAATCAAGATTGGCATTCCGCCGAGTTTGGGTTAAGGAGCCCCATCATTCAGAAAACACGTTATTAATAGCGGAAGTGTGCTACCTCTATCGTAGAACGCATCTTTCGGGTATGGTATTTCACGCTGCAGACGGCACCGTACCTTACACGGTTGGCAGTACGGTGTGGTCCCACGGCACGGTGCCTCGTGCGATGGGTGGTATGGTACATCGCGCGGTGGACGGCATGGTACGTGATACAGCGGACGGTAGGGTAGCTTGTACGGTATGGACACGTTGGGCCATATGGTACGTGGCACAAGGGGTGGTGCGGTACGGAACGTCGTACCGTGGACGGTACGCTACCTCGTAAGGTGGTTGTCGGCAACGCGGGCTGTCGTCTGCTTGCGCTCTTGTGCGCGATGCAAGTAATACTGCTTGCTGCTGCTGCTGCTGTTGTTTTAAAAATACAGGTTGCCCCCCCTGCTTGTCGCTCGCGAGAGCGTGGTGTCATGCTGTGATCTGTTCCCGCTCTCAGGACTGTCTGGTCCGTCTCATCCAATATCAACGCAGTTCACTCTCGTCGACCATTGTAGGCTTTTTGCGAGAGATCTCCGCGGTCCGCCGAACGAAGGCCGAAAACCTTCGTCTCGCTGCCCACCGTTTGAATTACTTGAAGGCGACAATTGCGCCCCAACCAGCTGATAATTCTGATGTCAGATACGCTCAGCATTCAGCACGCATGTTGGCGGCTGCTGCTGGCGGCGTGTTTCTATAAACGGGGGAAAACTTCTGCAAAGGCGTGCAGATTTGAAAAAAAAACATTATTGTTACGCAACAGGCGTCGATAATAAATCACGATGACAAAGGATAAACATCGCAGCAGCAGCAGCAGCAGCAGCGCGCTCTTTCGTTTTGTTACCGGCCTTATACCTGCCTTCGCGAGGATACCCGGCAAAAAGTTGATCCGACACCACACTCGTCGCCCCCCCCCCAATATGTCAAAATGGGAAACTAAACCAGTCGGGTGCGATGTCCGTATACGTTTCCCGTTTTTTTTTCGTTTTTGATCGTGGTTCGTACACCCCGGTTCACACGAAAGTGGTACCCTGGTATGCATACAGTTTTATCGGGCATAACTGATTTTTCCGGCACAAGAGAATCCCAGTAAACCGGGAAATACGTACGTAGATACATACCAGTGGTACCGCGGTACGGTTTTTTGTTATTTCGGCCTCGGGGAAAGCGAAAAAGATAAATAGAAATGATCCAGAACCCCTGGCCGTGTGGTCGGTCACAAAGACGATCGGCGTGTTTCCCCCTCGGACGGCGGTGCGCGGAACTTAAAAAATATGGGTAATTCTTAGGCTCATTCTTATCGGGGAGCGTTTTTTCCAAAGTTTGGAAATAATTGGAGATATGTATCGATATACGGAGGCGTTCTGTCACTATTCGTGAAATTCTCTAGAAGCAAAAATATCAAGTTCGTTAACATTCCAATATTTGGAAAAAAAAACAGGAAAATATGCAAGATTGAAAAATTGCGCGAAAAAAATGTCGAAAATATGGACGAAAAGCTCTCCGATAAGAATGACCCTTATTATCGGAGAGTTTTTTCCATAATTTCGACACTTTTTTCGCGCAATTTTTCAATCTTCCATATTTTCATGTTTTTTTTTCCAAATATTATACCAGGTATGTGAAATTTAACGAACTTGAGTTTTTTGCTTCTGGAGAATGTCATGAATAGTGCCAGAACGCCTCCGTATATTGATGCATATCTCCAAATATTTCCAAACTTGGGAAAATATGGAAAAAACGCTGTCCAATAATTAAGAATGAACTTTTGCCTATATCCTACATCGCACAACAGGCAGTATAGTGCTCGCACAAAAGGGAGGGACAATGTGGTCCGAACCTTCACACACCTAGCAGAGAGAGGTCATCGACTTCCCACGTCACATTACCTATCAGTACAGATCTTTCAAAAGCCAGATCTGTTCCCGATCTTGTACCACAGGTGGGTATGATTTACCTAGCTCATATTGCCGGGTGGGATCCGTATACCGGTATTGTTTATTCCGCGTGATCTGCAGCAGCAGCACATGCTTCCTCTGGGTTGGACCTGCAGATGGGCTGTGCAGACCCTCTGCACAGCCTCTCACCTCGTGCGGCAGGTACGGGCGTGGAACTAAAATAGTACTGTACCAGATAGATGATACCTGGTATGATATTATACCAGGTATGGATATGTCCCACAGGAGTGTGCCCCCCTCCCTTTCAATATAGTGCCAACGTCCAAAGCCCTCCCCCAATGAGTTCACCGTTGTTTGTTTCTGCGTCAACTCTATTACGGGGGACCATAGTTAATAGGACCTGTAGTGTACATAAAAACCTATATATTTTACCGTTTCTACTAACAATATTTGGTCCTATTAACTATCCTCTGTAATAGTAAAATCATCGTCGCCATAATAATCGAGGGTGGCTCAAGTTACACCACTTTTCATACGATAAAAAAACGATTGACACAGCCCGCCGTCTGCGAGACGACTTATATAGCGACCACCGTTCGTTGTGAAAATGACCCTAGCTCAGTGGCTCTTCGTAGGGTTACGTGCAGTAGTCTCTTTGTCTCGCAGTACACGGTAGGTATATATATAGCGCGTGGCAACCATTTTCTCGACTCAAGTGGCAAGCTTCACGCCCCCCCTGTACATAACCCGTGGTCACAAAGCAGCAGCAAGAACACTTCCAATAAGTATGGAGTGATGAGGGGAAGGAAACAAGGACCACCAGGTTTTTGCAACTAATTCGGTTGGACCCATTTTTTTTTTTTTTTTTTTGCGGTCTGCTTCCGACAGACAACAACTTTTTCTCCCCTTGTTGACAGACAACAACGTTTTTGCTTTTGACAGGCCTTGGCTGGCACCAAACTACGATTACGGGGGACCATAGTAAATAGGACCAAATCTTGCTAGTAAAAATAGGTAAATATATAGGTTTTTGTGCGTACCGTAGGTCCTATTTACTATGGTCCCCCGTAATAGATTTCACTCTGGAACACTCGGCCCCGCACCCTCGACAGCGCGCGTTTTTCTTTTTTTTTTTGCTTGACGATGGCCTGCTTAGTTCCACTGATCGGGACGAGGTATTCCAAGTATCCGAATCCTTTTCTCGACAAATAAATGGCATTCCATTGTGGACGCCCTTTCTTTACCAACAACAACTCCCGAAGGAAGGCGTCAAGTCTTTCGGGAGATCAAGGGCCACTGTCTCAAGTAAGTGCCTTGGCACGGATCACTCACTTACTTAAGGTCTGCCCTGCCCCCTTCAACAACTAACTCTATTACGGGGGACCATAGTTAATAGGACCAAATATTGTTAGTAAAAATGGTTAAATGTATAGGCTTTTATGTATACCATAGGTCCTATTAACTATGGTCCCCCGTAATAGTCACTATCACTATCTCAACCCCCGAGCTAGGCCTGCCTGGTGATAACGGTGAGACCTATCGCCGTTGGACGCGTTCTACGATAGATATATATATATATAGAGGTGGCACATTTCCGCTGAAATGTTTTTCTGAACGACGGGGTCCCTCAATCTTAAAATCGTCGGAGTGCCAATCTTGTTTCGAAAAATCTTGTGTTTTTTTGTATACTTGGGGTCATAGGGGATTTCTTCATCGGGACGCAATTTTGAGTTTCGCTGAAAATGGTTTTCGGGTGAAGTATGGAGCTCCTTAACCCTTTTAGAACTGCAGTCTCGTTTTGGGGACAATTGGGGACAAATTACTTGGAATTGGAGTGCCTTGTCCCCGAAACGGGACTGGAGTTCTAAAGGGGTTAAGTGAGGAGGCTTAGAATTTTTTTCAGGTTTTCGGGGTGATCCTCTATTATTATTATTATTATTATTATTATTATTATTATTTCTCTTCTTGTCATCCGACAATGTGCAGCATGATCTTCAACAACATGGATCACTCATAACTTTCCCGAAAGAAGAAAACCTCGGAAACAAAAGGAAACCCATAATGCACCAAGTATATACCTCCCTCCCTTCTGTGCCAACTTTCACTTTGTCTATTATATTTGCTGTATTTGCTCCTTCCTGATCCTCTATCGTAGAACCTCTCGTCGGCAGCGCCGCATGCAGTCATACCGCCGTCCTACCCGCGTTGGCGGCGAAAAACACACGCAGTGTTATGGTATCCCCCCTCTCCCCTGTAGCGGCATGATGGTTTGCAGCAATCGTTCCCTCACCATACATACCTGGAAGGCGTTATCGCCTGCCATTCTGTTGAGCGTCTCGCCCCTTCGTTCAGAAGACATCGGGCGGCCTCGGCAAGAGCAGCAACTAATACAAGAGCTTAGAACATCTAACATCGTCAACCACCTCGTGTGAGTGACCGGAGCAGAGCCAAAGGCATCAACCTGCAACGCGTAGCAGTAGTCGGTCCCGAGGTCCGTACTGCCTTAAACTTGGCACTGGCGTCGCCGGCAGGCCATTGGTCGTTGGTTGTGAGTTCGAATCTCTCGATCCACCACGAAAAAACGCCTTTTAAAAGAAAGCGACTTTCTTCGTGTCAAGAGTCTGGATCCCCAAAAACTGGAACCGCGTGTGGGTGTGGCACGTCGACCCGTATATCCGGTCGGTTCCAGAAGGGGGGAGAATGTTTTGTAAGGCTTAGGTAGGGGAGGCGATTGGCTATCCTTTCACCAATAGCGATGTGATTGATCAGGTAGCGGCAAGTATTGTCGGAGGGACGGACGGATCGTCCCTGGCACGGGAAAAGGCGTCTGCAAAGACCGCCTCTTCCAGATCATCTCGGTGACTACCCCCAGGTGGCGATATCGCGACGAGTGCATAGGTATAAACTAGCACTGAGGGACCGCCAGGCCGCTAGGGGGAGGGAAGAAGAAGCCGGAGGAATGCGGTCGATGACCTGGGGATGGAATGTTGATAAGGAATACCTGGTAGGACATATAACTACGATGAAATGATGTGGGGAAAGGAAATTGGAAAACCGCTGGCAGAGAAGCGTATGATGAGGAGAACTGCTGATTTACGGAAGGATGTTCGGTTTATATCGGAATGGCATCTACGCTATATATATTGTCGGAAGGCAAGGATAACAGTATAATAATAATAATAATAATAATAATAATAATAATAATAATAATAATAATAATAATAATAATAATAATAATAATAGGAAGAAGAAGAAGAAGAAAAAGAAGAACAAGAAGAAGAAGAAGAAGAAGAAAAATATTAGCCCAACGGACTAAGACCTAATCAATTTTTTGCGGATCCAGAAGTATTTTTTTAGATTCATGACATACATGAGGAAAATCAATTTCTTTCACAAAGCGTTTTTCGTGGTGGACGTGAGATTCGAACTCACGACCAACGACCCATGTCCGACCAACGACCTGTGTCCTGCCGTCGACGCCATTTGTTAAGGTCTAAGTCGACTTCGACGAGAGCTGTACGAGGTTCTTGGTGCCTGCAAATCCACTTGGTTGGCTAGCGCGTTTGCAGGCGGTGGGGTCCAGCGTAATAACGTAGACGAGTGTCGAGGCGCCGCCGTGGATAGCTGGCCTCCGCTTCTCGGCTGCACTCGATTTTTTTTTTTATTGACGTTTTCCTGGACTTTGGAGAGCGGTTTTCTACTACTTGACGTTTTCCGAGAGTTTTCGGCCCGGTTTTTTTAAGAGGGTTCTGGCAACTTATTTCTAGGAGACGGACCACAAGAACCCGACCAACTTATGTTTTAGCCACACACATTATTCGCGAACACCCTACTGCCGTGGGTAGTATCAACAGGGGGGGTTCGTCGACGAAACGAAAAAATCAGGTTCGTCCGTCCGTCGGTTTTCAAAGTCGTCGTATTTCGCGTCCGACCTACAGTAAGAAGTAACGGTCCGGGGTTGTTGTTTCAAGACACTGCTTCAATATCAAACGTACAGCCTGAACCATGAAAAAGGCAGGGAAACCTCGTGAAAATAAACTTCCGAGAGCCTCCCGTCGAACTTGTGTCGGTGGCGGGTGGGAGGGGGGGGGGGGGCGACATGTGTATTTCAAACCGTTTTATGTCCGACGTTGACGTACATATATTTCAAGACTTTTCGTGCCCAACCTTTCACCTCTCTCGGGCACAGATCGCCGATTCCCACTTCATGATCTAGATTTTTTAAGGCAGATCTATTCCCGGTCATGTATGATTTATCTTATAAGGATTACCCCGGCCTGGGCAATCGATCGGTCTTCTACCCCTATAGCTCAGTACCAGGTAGGTAACACCGTCACATTTGACGTCGTCCAGGTCACGGGATCGAGCCTCACTTCGAGCGTTTCTTAATAGAAACGCTTGCGCGTGCCTAAAAAAAAAAAACACATACACACATCTCCCTGGTTCCCCAGGTAATGAAACGAAGCGGTTAGGGCAGCGTACAGACGCATACATACGGCTCTGACGCCCCAAAGACCCCGCCGTTCAGAGGGGGGCGTGTTATAAGGACCATTGCCCTGGGTTGGGTAATCTCGAGATCCCATTACAATCTGAGAGAAAGGGTCTTTAGGTTGGTAGGCTGTTCAGGTATTTTGGTTCCTGTTGGGATCAACAAGGTACGGGCGAAGACCCAACCCAACCCCTGACTCTAACCCAACCCCTGACTCTAACCCTAACCCTGACCCCAAACCGCAGCCAAAACGGGCCAAAAACTGCCCATAAACGCGGCTACGCCGCGTTTGCATCGAACCAGGATATTTATCAAATTGCGGGCGACGATTCCGAAGTGCGGACCGCGCTAAGCAATTTTCAAGTCAAAAACATCCCTAAAGATCCGTTCTCCCAGATTGCTAAACCTACTGGTAGTCGATCGTTTTTTCATCCCGATAGCTCGGTAGGGTAACACCTCCACATCTACAGCAGGTATGTCAGGTTGCCGGGTGGAACCCGTACAATCCGCATGATCTAACAGCGCGTGTATCCTGTGGGTCGGATCTATCTGTCTGTGCTATGCAGACCCTGTACATCTATCTGTACATACAACCTCTCACGAAACGGCAGGTAAGTGAAGAGCAAACCACAGAGTCTACCATGCTGTAATACTACGAGCCCACTACTATTCGTCCGTGCTTTGCAGATCCTGTACGCGACAAAAAATGAAGGCACGTACCGGGGGGCGGGAAGGGACGACACCTGGGGCCACGGCTTATCCAGAAGAAGACCGCTGAGGGTAAAACCTCCTACCAGGTACGAGTTAAGCTGGAAAGTAAAAGTAAGTGATGATTGAAGATAAAATAAGAGGTACTACTACTACTACTACTACTACTACTACTACTGCCGCTACTGCTACTACTGCTGCTATTATACTACCGCTACTACTATTAATACTACTGCTACTACTACTACTGCTACTGCTACTGCTACTGCTACTACTACTACTACTACTGCTACTACTACTGCTACTATTATACTACCGCTACTACTATTAATACTACTACTGCTACTACTACCACTACTACTATTAATACTACTACTACTACTACTACTACTACTACTACTACTACTATTAATACTACTACTACTACTACTACTACTACTACTATTAATACTACTGCTACTACTACTACTACTACTACTATTACTGCTACTACTACTACTACTACTATTAATACTACTACTACTACTACTACTACTACTACTATTACAGGGGACCATAATTAATAGGACCTATGATATACATAAAAACCTAGATATTTAACCATTTTACTAACAATATTTGGTCCTATTAACTATGGTCCCCCGTAATACTACTTCATTCAACACACCGTTCGGCGAAGGTCAGCCCCTATCAGATCAAGCGGCCGCCGTTGCTGGCATGCCCTATACCAGGTGTATATAATTCGCGATGCCTACTCCACTGACTGCGTGACGAACGTTCGATCGCGAAAATTCCCGCGAATTAATTGATTTGTGTTAGTAGATTTCGTCTCACACGGAGAACTCGATGATCGTGTGACGTTCTTTTATTCTCGTGAAACGATCATGTTCTAAGTTTTTTTGTCACTCCGAACGGTCGTGAAATATCTGTGGCGAATTGCACTGAATGATGTCAGACCGACACTACATATATTAATAGCAGTAGTATCGTAGTACCGTTATTAAGACCGTGAGGTGTTCTACGATGACATATTCAAGTGAGTTGTTGTTGTTGTTGTTCTCACATTAACTCTCTGACGAAGGAGTCCGTGGTCACACAAAGGTGCTGGAGCCCTAGGAAGATCCGAAAAACAAAAAAAATCGAAAATTCGGCTGCCTCAAAATACACGAGACGGAAAAAGCGCACACAGGATAAAACCAATGTGCGAAACTGAACTAACATGGCCGCGGGTATATCCTCTCAACTATAATATAGAAGAGTACCCCCGTTCCCACCACTAACCAACTCGTGGCTGCTGACTACAGCGGATGCTGTCTGAAGTGCTGCCTGCACCGTACGAAACGCACGGTAGTCGTGAAAACGAAAGAGGAACACACCTGCCTGCTATCTGGAGTGCTGTCAGAGTGAAGACTCGCGGATATGCAGTGAAAAAAGGAGCAATCGAACCTTACTGCCACACGAATATCAACGATCGCCATCTCTTCCTGGACTGTCTGACACAAAAAGGTGCAGCACAGCAGTTATGATACCACGTCCCTGATAATTGCGTAGGTTATTCCCCATGAAGGGTATACAACTCGTTAAACTACAAAAACCAGTGACGAGTACCGGTAGATACTATTCTGCCTCGTGAAAAACAAAACCAGGAAAAAACAAACTATGACTGCTTCTCTCCTGATGATAGTGTGCGCGCAAATCATGGGTCTCCATGCACCGTCTTCCTGCCGCTCTTCATGGCCGCATCATCGCCTTGGCCCAATCCACCCGCTCCTTTGCGCGTGCACTCGTTGCCATTCCCTTCCAGTCGTTTCCCTTTCTCCGTCATCCTGAAAAACAAAATGCTCCTCGCACTTGCGGTTCTGATCTGGGAAATAAAAATTCTCGCGCAGGGGGAGGTCAATCCGTCTCTTCCCCGCACGTCGACGCTCAGTCTCCCTCCTCCCTCGTCGTCGAATCCAGCCTCCTACCGGCGCAATAGACTGTGCCGTAGTGTGGCCTGTGGTGTATACCCAGGGAAGGAGAATTGGTTAGATGAAGTTATAGTGGTATTCGATGAATTATGTCAGCTTTTTCATTTTGAATAAAAAACGCCCTGCACATTGTCAGAAGGCAAATAAATATATATATTTTTAAATGATAGAGGTTCACCCTGATTTTTCTGAGGCTCCTCACTTGCGGACCTCCACAACTCACCCGAAAACTGACTGCGGGAAAAAAATATTTGCACCCCGATGAATAATCTCACGGTCCAAGCACTCCGACGATTTTGGGTTAAGGAGACCCGTCGTTCAGAAAACAATTTAACGGAAATGTGCTACCCTTATCGTAGAGCGCGTCCCGTTGAGTTTAATTGTACCGTTAATAAGACCGTTGATTTCGCACAGGGGTGCGATCGTTTTCTCGACAAAAACGGCAAGGAGGGTGGCCCCATCCAAGCTCCATTCATATTATGGCAACCTTCGAGAGCTGAAAAACGATCGCACCGCTGTGTGCGAAACTCAGCGCTTTTCACGGTATAGTTTTCGGAGTTTTGCGTGTACTAAGGGTATTCACATAGTCCCATTACACCGACACTATATACCAGGTATATCGTAGCACGCGTCCGTCCTATCAATACTACTTACTGCAAATATCAGGTCACACCATTTCCAAGTAGTATGTCCCCCGAAACAGTGGGTGGGTGTATTTCTGAACGGATTAAGGGCTGTTTTTAGTTTTTTTTTCAGTATTTCACGAAAAAACAGCCCTCGTTAAGATCGACGCTAAATGTTGAACGCTTTTTTTTGTTTCTCCGTTTCTGGGACAAACTGCTTGAAATTCGAGTGTTTTTCCTCCGAAACGGGACTGCAGTCTGAATAAAAGGGTGTAACACGCAAGATAGCGCAGTGCCATAAGGCTTAGATTGGGTAGGCGACCGGTTAGCCTTTCACCAGTAGCCCAACGGACTAAGACCTTCACAAATGGCGCCGTCGGCAGGACATGGTCGCTGGTCGTGACTTCGAATTCCACGTCCACCATGAGAACGCATTTCAAAGAAGAGTGCATTTCCTCATGCCAAGAATCTGAAAAAAATACTTCTGGATCCCCGAAAATTGGAACCGCGTGTTGGTGTCACGCGCCGACCCGTATATATATCCGGTCCGTTCCAGGGGGGGAGAGTGTTATGAGACTTAGATTCTGGGTAGGCGAGTGGTTAACCTTGTACCAGTAGTAGCCCAACGGACTAAGACCTTCACAAAAAAAACAAGTGATTTCACGCGCAGGTTCGTGTCCTGCCGACGACGCCACTTGATATATGATCAAGGTCGGGACACTTTGTATCCCTGGACAGGTTTGCCTATCAAGTCGGTACTCGTTGGTACTCACGTGGTGTGTCGTTACTTACTTGGAGATGGGAGAAGAGCAGCTTTATTCCTTTCGTGCACGCGGAGACTGCGCGTCTATTAGTACTCACGTGGTGTGTAGTTCGCTTAGCGATAGAAGAAGAGCAGCTTTGTTCCTTTCGAGCACGCGGAGACTGAGAGTGAACTTAAGCTCGCGTGCCTCGCTGGGAAAACCCCTGGTTTTCCGTCTACGATACGCCCCCCCCCAAGTACTACAAATACGATCCCAGTACCTGAACCCAGGTAACTACCGGGCTTTCAGCCTCATTCAAAGCAGTACAATAACACCACGCCTTCAGTGGGACGAATTTCAGACCCGGTTTCCTCGAAAACATGGGGGGGTGGGGGGGGGGGGAGGGGGCACACACTACGAAAATGGTGGCTTTGGATAAGAGATTTCGTCGAAAAGGTTGCATACATAGAGACGCATCGCTCGTCGTATCCAGTACGTCCTCCCCATTTGTCGAGAACCTCAGCTTTAACCAATTTGGAACCGCAGTCCCGTTTTGGGGACAAACTACTTGAAGTTCGACTGGTTTGTCCCCACATATGGGACTGCGGTTCTAAAAGGGATAATAACCGTCCGCGTGTGAGGGGGTGTGTTATCTTGCGTTATACACGGTATTGACGATGGTTGGTACATATTATAGCGATAAAACGAGCAAGCTTCGTATGGTACACTTTTTGTTTCTCTTCCCACTTTTAGGACGACTGCAGTCTGGTTTTGGGGACAATTTGGGGACAAATTACTCGGAATTTGAGTGCCTAGTCCCCACGACGGGACTGGAGTGCTGAAGGGGTTGATGCGTCCTCTCCATTTTTTTCTCTCCCTCCTCCTTGTACAACAAAAACTTGTGCTGTAGCTCCAGCTGCGGGGTCTCACCCAACAGAGGCTGTCCTTTTTCATCTCCCTACTACGGCTTTGTAACGTACAAAAAAAGCTTTAATATCGCCCCCCCCCCCGTGTCTCACGTTTTTTTTAAGGCGCACGTGTGTGTGTCGTTCTTTTTGGGTCGTTCTCCTTTTCCTTTTCGGGCAGTATAGAGTTTGTGAAAAAAAAAAACACACACACACACACACACGCATACACGCACCCATAGTACGCGCGATCAAAGCATCACAAAAACAACAGCTTGCAAAGAGGAGTTTCGGGGGGGGGGGGGGGGGGGGGGGGGGGGATCATCACAGCTGCTGCAGATGTTTTTTTTCTTCAAACCGTGTTTGCGCAGTGAGTCTAAATGTAACCATAGCAGGCATGAGTGTTAGCATATTGCTTGGGGCAAACAACTTGGAAAAAGCGTCTATTCCGGGGGGCCACAGTTAATAGGACCTATGGTATACATAAAAACCTATATATTTCACCATTTTTACCAACAATATGTGGTCCTATCAACTATAGTCCCCCGTAATAATGCTGCCTGCAGTAGCGAAACAGCTACCTGGTACCACGTACGTCTACGCGTAGCTCCGGACAGCCAAGGATTCGGGGGGGAGGGCAGCATCATAACACCAAGAGATACAAAAAAAACCCCAGCAAAGCAGCTAGAACTCGACCAGCCTGAACCTGAGCCCTCTCTTTTCCTCCTGCAAGAACAAACTTCCTACACCACTTCCACCAACAGCAACGCTACTGCTGTACCTGGTATACAATAGTCCGTTACCAAAATATGCGCGCAACAAAATACAAAGGGGGTGCAAAAACGACGTTGTTGATCGCCGTACAACCCCACGCAGAGAAGGAGGAGGAGGAGGAGGAGGAGGAGGAGGAGGAGGAGGAGGAGGAGGAGGAGGAGGCTTGTTCTGTGCTGTTCTGTTCTTGATAGTTTTTTTTGTTTTGCTTCCTCTTCTTGTTTCGCGTCGACAACCGGCTCTCCCAACAAGCGACGAAAGCCCACGGAAGGCCAACGCGAGCGGGGCGCGAGGACGAGGGATAAGAGGGTCAGCGATCCCCCACCATCCAACAACATTCGTCCGCTGCTGAAGAGAAGCCCGCAGAAAGAGAGGGGGCCCGTCAAAAGCGACGGGTTTTCCAAACCAAGAGGCGTTGTTGCTTAACCCCTTTAAAGCCGCAGTCCCGTTTTTTTGGGGGGGACAAACCAGCCAAAATTACAAGTCGATTTGTTCCCAAAACGGGGCTGCAGTCCTACAAGGGTCAAAACACCCTCGAAAAAGCATACCAGGTAGCAGACAGGAAAGACAGAAAGCGAGAAACGGCGCCTCAGGAACTGTGATAAAAAAGAAAACAGCAACAACAGAAACAAAAATCACGGACACCGAAACAAAAGGCGACCACGAAGCAACGGACGCCCTGGATGGGGTCCGAAAACAAAACCCAGGAAAGAAAAACAAAACATGAATCAGACACGTACACCACCGAAAACGAACGTGTCTGGTACTGACTCTGGGAGGATGGGCTGGGCCGAGATGGGTTCATGGTGACAGGACAGTAAGAGGGTACATGCAGACGAGGAGTAGAGTCCAAGAACAGGAGAAGACAAGAGAAGCGATGAATGGGGCAAACTCCCGGCAACACACCAAACGTTCACGGGAGAGTCACGCCTGTTGTCTCTCTACGTAATTCTCTGACCGTTACATGTAACCCGCCTATTAATAGTACACCTCGTACACTCAACAAAAAAGCCCTGTAGTGGCGGCCTAGAAACCAAAACGCGCCGATATATGTAAAAAAAAAAAAAAAAAAGGAGAAAAGCGTCAAATCATTGCCGATCGCAAAAGTCCTGGATGGTGGCCCGCATGGCGCTCTCATCGTATTGGCCCGTCATCAGGCAGCCGCCCAGGGGGCCATTGAGGAGAATCAATCGCAGTTCTCCGTCCGACACCTTCTTGTCGACGGCCATCGCCTGAAAAAAAACATCGAAGCAGACAAGAAAAGAAGGAAGAAGAAAAAAGAAAGAAGAAAAAAAAAAGTTATTAGATCAAAGACAAGGCCTGAAAAAACATCGAGGCAGACAAGAAAAGAAGGAAGAAGAAGAAGAAAGAAAAAAGAAAAAAGAAGTTATTAGATCAAAGACAAGGCCTGAAAAAAAACATCGAAGCAGACAAGAAAAGAAGGAAGAAGAAGAAGAAGAAAGAAAAAAGAAGAAAAAAACAAAAGTTACTAGATCAAAGACAAGGCCTGAAAAAACATCGAGGCAGACAAGAAAAGAAGGAAGAAGAAGAAGAAGAAAGAAGAAAGAAGAAAGAAGAAAGAAAAAAGAAGAAAGAAGAAGGAAGAAAGAAAAAAGAAAAAAAGTTATTAGATCAAAGACAAGGCAGGCAGAGAAGAGGCAAGCAAGCAGGGCAGGGCAGGGCAGACGACGGCGGCGGCAGGCTTGAGTGCGTAAACGGCGCGCGCGTGGGAATATCAGCCCCCTCACGGACATCCTGATAACCAAAACGAATCGAAACAAGCAAAATCGAATCGAAACGAGCAAAATCGAAACGAAAAACAAGCAAAACCGAAAAAAGAAAAAGAAAAAAAAAAGCAGAAACACATACCACCACTTACGTACCTAAATAAATCTAAACACATTCTTTTAACTAAATATTAATCTGCAAACGGTCCACATATTTTGGCACATGTATACTTGTAGTGGTAATCATCAACGCCTCTTCCTCCTCCTTCTTTAGCGAAAACAAACGAAACACGAACACGCTCGGCGCGTCTTGTCCACCTTCTCTCCCCGCTGTTACAAAAAAACACGTCCATGTCCACCCCATAACGCCCCCAGCATGGCCATTTTTGAAAGAACGAGAGCTGCGAGATCCAGGATTTAGGGTATATAGTACATAGGGGTAAAAAGCCGGAAGGTCGATAAACACAAAACAAAAACAACACATCATAGCACCTGCCAACTAACTCTCTAACTCTTTCACAAGTCGAACAGATAGCTAATCTGTAGATAGATCATCTACAGATAGATAATCTACAGATAGAAAACATACTGATAGATAATCTACAGATATATCATCTGCAGGTATATATGTCATCTGCAGACAGATCATCTGCAGGTATGCATATCATCTACAGATATCTAATCTACAGATCAGATATCTACACTACATATAGATAATCTACAGATAGATCGTCTACAGATAGATCACCTAGATCCTAACCTGTCGTTGTGAAACGCTGGGCAGGATCTGTGTGTGAGCACAGATCCCACCTGAAACAAAACCATGCCCCACCCCACGCAGATTACACGCTCCCACCCGGCAACATGAGCTGCAGTAGCTGTAACAGATCCTACATATCACGAATTCATCTATCGACAGATCATCGAGTGGGAATGGATGATCGATCTACCCGAGGTGTGCACCCTTTTTTTTAGTACTGCGAAACTGAACTCTCTATGATACCTCCAAGTATTGTATTTCATTCCTAAAAGCTGTGGGTGCAGTCAGTTCGTTCTGAATAAGATTTACGAAAAGAAAAAAAAAAGAAGCGAAGCGAATGGAAACGAAATCAGAGCTTCATGTCCCGTAATCAGCGTCAAAATGTTGAAGGTGTCTCTACTATTACGGGGGGGGAGGGGCATATTAAATAGGACCTACGGTACATACAAAAACCTCTATATTTCGCTATTTTTACCGACAATATTTGGTCCTATTTACTATGGTCCCCCGTAATAGGAGTACTAACGGTGGTCGGTCTCGACAGGGATGCGCGGTCGATGGTCAAACGACCAAGGCAAGCAACAAATGAGTACCACCCCCCCCCCCCCCCCTCAGCCCCTGCCCCCACCCCCTTTTCTCACGTTTAAAAATTTGTCCATGTCCATCCCGCCCCCCGCCGGAAGCTCGACAGGCAGCCCCGCCTTCACCATGAGCTCGACGGTCCTGTCCACGAGCCCCCGTTCCACCCACCCCAGGCGACAAGACATGTCAGCCGCCATGTGCATCCCAATCGCTACCGCCTCCCCGTGCAGCAGCCTGCCATAGCCCAGGCCCGTCTGGGAGACACCGCCACCGACGCCGACAAACGGAGGCGGGGGCGGGGCGGAGGGGACGGGCGAATGGAATCGATAAGAGACCGTAACAAAAAAGAGAAGGAAAAGTGGGAGGCGTCTTGAGGCTAACAAAACAAAGTGCGAGAACGTCGGCCGATTACCTCCACCCTCAAACCCTTAAAAATACTGCCGTACAGCCGTAGTCGCCCAAGGCCGGTCGGTCTACAGTAGGAAAAAAAAAACACACGACTCCTTACGGGTCATGACTCCAAGCCGCGGGTCAGGTAAGGAATATTTTGAAATCTCTGGGTCGGGTCGGGTCGGGTCGGGTCGGTTCGGGTCAGGAAGCTTTCAAATTCTCACGAATCGGGTCCAGTCACCGTTACTAGGCCCGACGCGACCCAACTCGACCCGCGAGGTTTGACCCGGCCCGTGAACAGGCCGGCGGAGAACCGTGTGTACGTCTGTGTCGGGCCGGGAAACAGGGGCAAAGGCACGGACGCGAAAAAAGGGGCGGCGACGCCCACCGTCACCGCCGCCGCCACCGCCGCCGCCGCCGACAAAGGGGGGCTCGCGTGTGGAATTGACAAGAGAAGGCAAGCAAGAAAAAGGTGTGTATACATGTTGGTGTTCGGCGAGGACGGAGCCAACGGTGAGCGAACGAGAAACAAACAAAAACAAAAAGGAGGCGTGATTGATGACGGCACGCACCGCAAGCGCCACCTACTATTTACAGTTAGAAGAGATGAATGAGGCAACCGACGGGGGCTTTACAAAAAAGGCTTTTTACACCAACCGGACGCCGGTGTGCCGATAGTTTTTCAGGGTGTCGGTATCTGGACCTCTGAAGGAGGAGGAGGGGGGGGGGGGGAGGAGGAGGAGGAGGAGGAGGAGGAGGAGGACGGATCCGAAGGGAAAACGAAGAAAGAGACGCACCTCGATGGCGTGGCCGAACGTGTGTCCCAAGTTAAGGGTTGCGCGGAGCCCGGCTTCCTTCTCGTCGGCCGCCACCACCTTTCAAAAAAGCGAGCGCCGCGGGGAACGCAACAAATGGAGAGGGAGGGAGGGGGGGGGGGGGGGGGGGGGCATACTCATTGGTTGCTTGCCTTAGTCATTTGACCATTCATCACGCATCCCTTCCGAGATGGGCAGGGGGGGGTAGGGGGGGGGGGGTAGGGGGGGTTGGGATGAGGGGAGATGGGAGGGGGTATACGCATGTCATGCATGGCCGTAGTCGTGCGATCAAAAACTCTTGCAGGGGCGGGGGGGGGGGCAGTCGGGGGAACTTCGCTGGGAAACAGCGTGAAGGGTTCAATCAAGCCTTAGGGCATGGTTTTAGTCGCGACAACGGAGCCGACAAGAGACGGTCGGTCTTTCTCTCGACTCTTGCAAAATCGCACTCAATCTCGCGATCTCGGCTAGGAGGGAAAAATGAAAGCTTGGCTCGAGGCTTCAGCCCGGCGGCGCCAGTACAATGAACGAAGGCGGGGGGGGCGGGGGCGGGTGTATTCACGTCATGCTTGAGCGTAGCCGTATTACCGCAGACCGGGGGGGGGGGGGGGGGAGGGCTTCAAAACGCCCCCTCCGGGGACCGGGGACAGAGTGCGCAATACTACCAGGTACAAGTGCAGCAGTGCCACCACGCTTAGCACCAGGAAACGTATATCCGAACCATTGCGGCCCAGGCCTCATCTTCTTCCCGGTCGCTCGGAAGGACGACGCCTTCGTCCGCAGGACGCTAGCGGTCGGGCACCCACCCGCTGTATTTTGCTCTTCCGCATGACAACAAAAAAAAAACTAATAACCTACAACTGCGGAACGAGCCGGCCGACGCACAAGCCGCGACGACGACCAGGTTGGCATCCACCCGCCCGAGCAGCGAACCAAAGCAACCAATCACACTCACTGTTTCGCCTAAAACGGCTGTGTCAGTCAGCTCAGAAGACCACCGAACCAACACTACTCAGAGGAAATGCAGGTCTCGGTTGCGTTCGCTCGCCCCCCCCCCCTCGCCACCCCGACTTACCTCCGCCTTGTTGACGCAAGACCTCTCGACGGCTTCGGCCAGCACCATCTCGTCGCGAGCGGCCATCTTCTCCATGCAGGCTTCCTGCCACTCGAAGAATTCGCTGTCCTTGATCAGCCCGTACTTCACCACCTCCGCGATCCCCGAGGCCTGCGCTTACGGGTGGCGGGGAATATCGTGACACGGCGTAGCACATCGCATCTTAACCCTAGCACATCGTGCCGTAGCGTATATTTACGCACATCGCAGTATACCGATATCGAAAGTGTACATACATCGTATATCGAGGTATGCCTGTAGCGGTGTCGCAGCATACCGATCGCATCGTAGCGTAGCATATCGCAGTTTTATCGCACCCCGCACCGCGCAACATAGCAGAGTTACGTCCTAATAGCATAGCGTAAGCCTGCGTAGCGTAGGGCAGCGTAGCGTGTGATTGCCTAGAGCGAGGGGACACATCTCGGACAGACGCAGAGCGGAGAAATTGCGAGGCCAGGCGCGCGGACCGGAGCGGAAGAGGCGATCGGCAGAGGCGGAAGCCGAAAAAAGGAAAATGTTTCATCCGAAGTCCTGGAGCGTCGGATCTCTTTGAAGCGTTCCGATCCTCGAAGCGTCGGGTCTCGTGGGGTATCCATCGCGCGGTGGGACCCCGCTGGGGTGGACTTATCTAAAAGAATATCCATACCTACCCCGGTTCTCTTGAGGTTGCGGTTGAACTCCGCCCCTTCCCCCCACCCATCCCCACCTGCGCCGTTCCACTTCTCCCAAGGATGAAACTGACCCCAGAACACCCACCCCAACACCATTCAACACCCCACCCCCACCGACCCGACGCCATGAATACTGTATAAAACTCCCGCAGGCGCGATCAACCAGACAATTGCCAGCTAGCTGCTGCCTGTCAAAGTGAGCAACGTACTACTGATACGCACTCAGCTAAAAAATGTGAACCAAAACGCCTAATGCTCTCTATAACAACAAACTGAAGATTGTTGTCATTTTCGTCTCCCCGAAATAGGAAAATAAATAATTACTTCGAAGCATACCAATACGTAGCTGTTTTGTTTCATATCTCAATGTTGTGGTATATAAACTCACCTTGTGGGTGGTTTGGTCGTGTTGAACAACGGGTTGACGACCTGCTTCCCACTTATTTTGTGTGACAGTCAGAGTACAGAATCGTTTTGCTGTTGGGCCGAAGCACAGCAGTCTATATATATACCTGGTGATATTTCGTAGAGACTCTTTCGCACGTGTACCAAAAACCTTGTATCTTGGTACAAAATTCAACAACGAACGGGTCGACTGCCAGGTACCTCCTTCCCGCTCGTTTTACATGACAATCAGAGCACAGATCGAAAATCGACATGCTGCCGTACCGAACGACAGCAAGCAGCAGTCTACACCTGGCATTGCTTTGTATTGATTCTTTCGTACTTGTGAACACGGTTCCCGATCCCCAATAAAATAACATTTTTCCAATCCAATTATATTCAGCGCACCAATTCCCTGTCGGGGAGGCTCTTGAGCGTGTCCATGTCGGCCAGCACCGCCTGCGGCTGGTAGAACGCCCCGATCATGTTCTTGCCCAGGGGGTGGTTCACCGCCGTCTTGCCGCCAACGGCAGAATCAACCATGGCCATCAGGGTGGTGGGAACCTGAAGAAAAAAAAAAACACACACACACACATCAGGCGAAAAACAAAAACAAAAAAATCCGGGCGGGCGTCAGGACTGCCGACTTGCCACGTTTTCAAAGGTGCATTTACTATAGGGTATACTTGAAGTATATATATATATATACTCTGGGGTACACGGGTATCAATCCTGGTTAACTAGGTCATACTCGGGGGCAGGTACCGTGTACTCTCAGGGCATTTATTCGGTGGTGGGCACGGGTACTCTCAGGTACCAGGTGCATGTCCGGGGTTAGGTACTCGGGTACTCCCAGGGTACACATTGTGGGTACCCGGGTTCTCCTGTTGTATCATGTCTCTCTAACCGTGGGTCATTCAACGTAAGCATTGGATTGGATGAGGCCTCCTGCGCCGGGCAGGAGGTCTCGTCTGGTATCCCCCCCCGCGTTGAGTAGACCAGCGAATCACGTACTCTGCGCGGGGTTAGTACCTGCAAATGATCTGGGTATACGAGCATAAGAACACTAATCCTATTTCCGGGTCGGTGGGATGGTCTCAAGAAATATTGCGACCTACCTCTACTCCCGAGGTTTCGGGAGCGAAAAGAAGAAGTGACCTCGCTGCGATAAAAAAATCCGAGACCATTCGACATCCTCGATGGTTTCCATTATTTGTGCCAAATTTTTGAGCCCATCGATTGGATCGCCATTTTACCGTTGTGTTTCGTCTCTACCGTTGATCATTTAAGGTAAGTACTGGATTGGATGAGGCCTCCTGCGCCGGCCTGTGGTCCCGCCCATACTTCGTTGCGCCTCTTTCAGCTTGTATTTGTAGTTGCCTACTGGTCAGGGGCAGAGTTGTCTCCCCCAAAAATTCTTCAACATTAACTCAGTCCTTTCCTGCACACGCCGCAAAGTCCTTTTTGAACTCTAGCGACAGTGGTAGCTCGTTAGCGTTTGCTCGAGTACCTCTGGCCACGTTTCTTCGTGCTACCCATCGATTGGATCGCCATCGTACCAGGGTATATTGTTGTTGTTGTTCTCACATTAACTCACAATTCAATGCAGTCCGTGGTCGCAGGACAGGCTCCAATAACTCTGGAGTGGAAGAAATACCTCAAGTAAAAACAGAGGCAAAGAACAAAAAACAAGCATACGCACTCCACCACTGCGGACACCAGGGAAGCAAAAATATACTCGGGGGTAGGTGCTCGGAGACTCTCAGTTATACTCGGGGGCAAGTACTCGGGGGTGGATATTCGGGTACTCCCAGGGCACATACTCGAGGATATATACTCGGGTACTCGCAGGGTACATACTCCGGTTTGGTTACCCGGGTACTCCCAGGGTACATACTCGGTAGTGGGTCGTCGAGTACTCCCCCGGTACATACTCGGGGTTAGGTACCGGGTACTCCCAGGGTACATATTCGGGGGTAGGTAGTTGAGTACTCTCCGGGTATATAATCGGGGTTGGGTACCCGGGTAATCCCAGGGTACATACTCGGGGGTAGGTACCCGGGTACTCCCGGGGTACATACTCCACTAAAAACACCCTTGCAAGTCGTTTTTGTAAATGGGGAAAAAAAAAACAAACGCCAACGTCTGGTGTGAGTTCTCCCGATGTTGGTCGAGTGTCGATATTCAACCTTGCAAGTTGCGTGATACCACGCTAGACGAAAACGTAAGGACCGCTTGACCTTCGTGCTATCATCTAAACGGCCCTTCAATTCACACGAAGAGTGGTACATCGGTTGCGCGTTTTGTGCATGAATTTCTCGTGAAGGATGTAAACCGGTGACTCCCCTGGATGCTATTGATGCCAGAGTCAACAAGACGATCCGGGGCCTGGGGTTGGGCTGCAAGCACCGGCGGGCCTTACCGCACCTCCCACTGAACTAGAAGCCGCAAGAGAAAGAGAGCACAGACGTACGCTAATGTCATACCATGCGGCTATATTTACGCAACAACCGCATGTGATCAACTAACACATCGTCTTCAACCAACAACATCGTGCCAGATCAATTCCGTGTCAGCTTTCCAGCTGCCCAGCACAAGCGTGTGTTCTCCCCCACACCACAACGCCTAAAGCCAAACACTGACACACCACGCTCCCCCACCCTTCCACGTCGCCTCCTTAAACCCGTCTGCTCAACGCCCCTCCTCCCCCCCCCCCCCCCCGCGTTATCCCCCTCCCCCTCATACGACTACGGCCATGCATGATAATGAGTACACCCCCTCCCCCCCCCCCCCCCCCCCCTCTCCACACACATCCAAACCCTCCACTACCAACACCATTCTACAAGTCCCATAACGGTAACGAAGACACTCACGGACATGGAGCCCATAAACACACCCACACCGACAAACCTGCACAAACTTGACGCCCCTCTGGTAGATGGCGGCCGCGAAGCCCACCATGTCGCCGATCACGCCCCCCCCCAGCGCAACGAAGGTACACTTGCGGTCGAGCCTCGCAGACAGAGCCTTGTCCAAGATCTTCGTCAGGATTTCGAGGCTCTTGAACTCCTCCCCGTCGGGCAGAACGACGGTTTCAATCTCCACGCCTCCGGCCTCAAGGACCTTAACACGGGCAGGAGCGGGGGGGGGGGGGGGGGGGGGGGGCGTACTCATTTGTTGCTTGCCTTCGTAATTTATTTGACCATTGACCGCGCATCCCTTTCGAGACGGAGCATCGTTCCTACTCCTAATAGAGACACCTCCAACAATGGGGCGCTCATGACGTTGCTTACATATAATACACAGTTTTTTTTTGCTAATCTTATCCCCTCCAGGGGGGGGGGGGGGGGGGGGGGGTACTCATGTCATGCACTGCCAGGACTGTTCGCTGACCACGATATGTCACCCCGACGCGCACAGAACATCCATAGCACGCACCGCAACCGTCTTGTCCAGGTAGAGCGGGCCGACCTTGTCGTTGGTAATCACCAGGGCTTTCTTCGACGTTACGTGCCGGCGCAGCAGTTCTCCGCTGAGAGAGGCGTTGTGGCGAAGGGGGGGGTAGGCATGCAAGCGAAGGGGGCAGGTGGGGGGGGGGGGGGGGGGCGTACTCATTTGTTGCCCGCCTTAGTCATTTGACCATTGACCACGAATCCCTTTCGAGACGGAGCACCGTTCCTACTCCTAATAGAGACACCCCCAACAATTGGGCGCTCATTATGTTGTTTCCATATATTACATACCAGTAGTTTTTTTTGTGCTAATCTTATTCCCTTCCTGTTTGGCCGCCTGTGGCCACCATCTATCTCCTAGGATTGCGATCGTTTTTTCGCTGCTATCTAGTGTGTCAAACTCCTCCATGTCACATTCGTCTATTTCCCTCATCTCTTCAAACGCATCCCGTTCCTCCTTGTATATTTCACATTCTCCTCCTATGTGAGTTCTACTCTCTTTTGCTTTGCCACACGGGCACATCTGTGCACCTATTTCTTCCTCCTCCCGGCTACTGGTATACCTGCCTTGCACTTCCCAACCTTCCCGGCGGACATCACCTCTTCTTGGTTCCCCCCTATATCCTTCCATACTTTCTCAACTACGCTATCCCACCTTATTCCAGCTCGCCCTTTTGTTACTTTCTCCCATACAGCTCTAACAACTATGGCTGGCGACCTCTTTTTTGGCATGTTCCTTACCGGTACTTTATATTGCCATTTCAACTTTTTCATATATCTGTTTGTCTTGATGGGTGCAATCCCAGTTCTGCTCCTAATACTGTGTTACTAACCATACTTGAGCATCTTAGGATTTTTTTAGCTGTTGTCATATGTACTGTTTCCAACTGTTTTACGAGTTTCGCGTTCCCTTCCCATACTTCTCCTGCATATTCTAGCTTTGGTACTATCACATTCATCAGGATACATCTCTTAATCCTGGTGTCAAGGTGCGAGTCTGTTAGGATCGCATCCATGTTGCCTATGTCTGCGTCACCCTTTCCTATTAATAATACTTTTGCTATATGTGTATCCCAAGAGCAGCATTTTGAGATCTCTACGCCAAGGTACCTATACTGATTTACGATCGGCAATTCATTTTCTCCCCACTCCCAACTGCAATTTATCGGGTTCACCTTATCTTCGTTACAAACAACTACTGCGCATTTCTTGACGTTCGCCGCCACCCTCCATTTCCTAGTGTATTCAAGCGCCTTCTCTATTTGTTTTTTTTATCCTTTGGGTGTTTCTGATATCCCCATGAAGTCATCCGCAAACATCAATCCCGACACCGTATCTTCCCCTACAGTGACTCCCTGCCTTGCTGCTTCGACTGCTACTATCAGGTCGTTAACAGACATCTTGAATAGGTTGGGTGACAACGTACATTCCTGTGCAACTCCTCGTAAAATATCAACATACTTCGATATTTCCCCGTCCAGCATCAAAGCACTTCTCGCACATTCCGTCATATTTTTCATCATTCTCCACATCTTTCCTCTGATTCCTATTTCTTACCCTGGTATAGTTTTTTCCACAATCCATTTCTCCATACTGTGTCGTAGGCCTTCTGTACATCCAGAAAGAAACAGTACGTTGTTAGTCCCTCGTCTTTTCCGACCTTGGATTACCTTACCTAAGGCGTACACATGGTCTACGCAGCTACGGTTAGGCCTAAACCCTGGGGGGGGGGTGAAAGACGAACGGGCTAAGGAACATGCCCGCGACGCCAGCGTAAAAATATTGGGATGCACTCGGTAACCATTGTTGTATCATACCCGCAGGCACGTCGACCGTCAAAAAGAGCAATGCCGTCTCAATCGAAACCGCCTGGAGTGAGGGCGCAGGAGGACGAGCGCTATCGTGCAGTCGCACATGTCCCTCACGATTGCGCACGATCTCCCCATGACAGCTCCATTCCGAGAACTTTCCCGGGCGATCGGCGACGATTACAAGGCTGCCCTCCTCCCCCTCTCTGGTAAACCGCTCATCAGATCGTATGCGTGCCAGTCCCAACTGCAACAGCCCCCAAAAGGAGGTACACCCCTGGTATGTAGGAGGAGTAGATGGTTTCGAGGCCCGAAGTTACGTTCGTAAATATAATTCGTGTTGATGCTGGTTGTACATCGAAGTATGACACCCGCACCTTTGAGCGCGTTGATAGTATGGTGCACGTACATACCGTATCCAGTACCCCGAGCAAGCAAGCAAGCGAAGCAAGCCTAAGCAAGCAAGCGAAGCAAGCCTAAGCAAGCCTAAGCAAGCCTAAGCAAGCCTAAGCAAGCCTAAGCAAGCCTAAGCAAGCCTAAGCAAGCCTAAGCAAACTAAGCAAGCTAAGCAAGCTAAGCAAGCTAAGCAAGCTAAGCAAGCTAAGCAAGCTAAGCAAGCCAGCGAAGCAAGCGAAGCAAGCCAGCGAAGCAAGCGAAGCAAGCTAAGCAAGCGAAGCAAGCGAAGCAAGCGAAGCAAGCGAAGCAAGCGAACCGGCAAGCTAAGCAAGCTAAGCAAGCTAAGCAAGCTAAGCAAGCTAAGCAAGCTAAGCAAGCTAAGCAAGCTAAGCAAGCGAAGCAAGCTAAGCAAGCTAAGCAAGCTACGCAAGCTAAGCAAGCTAAGCAAGCTAAGCAAGCTAAGCAAGCTAAGCAAGCTAAGCAAGCTAAGCAAGCTAAGCAAGCTAAGCAAGCTAAGCAAGCTAAGCAAGCTAAGCAAGCTAAGCAAGCTAAGCAAGCTAAGCAAGCTAAGCAAGCTAAGCAAGCTAAGCAAGCTAAGCAAGCTAAGCAAGCTAAGCAAGCTAAGCAAGCTAAGCAAGCTAAGCAAGCTAAGCAAGCTAAGCAAGCTAAGCAAGCTAAGCAAGCTAAGCAAGCTAAGCAAGCTAAGCAAGCTAAGCAAGCTAAGCAAGCTAAGCAAGCTAAGCAAGCTAAGCAAGCTAAGCAAGCTAAGCAAGCTAAGCAAGCTAAGCAAGCTAAGCAAGCTAAGCAAGCTAAGCAAGCTAAGCAAGCTAAGCAAGCTAAGCAAGCTAAGCAAGCTAAGCAAGCTAAGCAAGCTAAGCAAGCTAAGCAAGCTAAGCAAGCTAAGCAAGCTAAGCAAGCTAAGCAAGCTAAGCAAGCTAAGCAAGCTAAGCAAGCTAAGCAAGCTAAGCAAGCTAAGCAAGCTAAGCAAGCTAAGCAAGCTAAGCAAGCTAAGCAAGCTAAGCAAGCTAAGCAAGCTAAGCAAGCTAAGCAAGCTAAGCAAGCTAAGCAAGCTAAGCAAGCTAAGCAAGCTAAGCAAGCTAAGCAAGCTAAGCAAGCTAAGCAAGCTAAGCAAGCTAAGCAAGCTAAGCAAGCTAAGCAAGCTAAGCAAGCTAAGCAAGCTAAGCAAGCTAAGCAAGCTAAGCAAGCTAAGCAAGCTAAGCAAGCTAAGCAAGCTAAGCAAGCTAAGCAAGCTAAGCAAGCTAAGCAAGCTAAGCAAGCTAAGCAAGCTAAGCAAGCTAAGCAAGCTAAGCAAGCTAAGCAAGCTAAGCAAGCTAAGCAAGCTAAGCAAGCTAAGCAAGCTAAGCAAGCTAAGCAAGCTAAGCAAGCTAAGCAAGCTAAGCAAGCTAAGCAAGCTAAGCAAGCTAAGCAAGCTAAGCAAGCTAAGCAAGCTAAGCAAGCTAAGCAAGCTAAGCAAGCTAAGCAAGCTAAGCAAGCTAAGCAAGCTAAGCAAGCTAAGCAAGCTAAGCAAGCTAAGCAAGCTAAGCAAGCTAAGCAAGCTAAGCAAGCTAAGCAAGCTAAGCAAGCTAAGCAAGCTAAGCAAGCTAAGCAAGCTAAGCAAGCTAAGCAAGCTAAGCAAGCTAAGCAAGCTAAGCAAGCTAAGCAAGCTAAGCAAGCTAAGCAAGCTAAGCAAGCTAAGCAAGCTAAGCAAGCTAAGCAAGCTAAGCAAGCTAAGCAAGCTAAGCAAGCTAAGCAAGCTAAGCAAGCTAAGCAAGCTAAGCAAGCTAAGCAAGCTAAGCAAGCTAAGCAAGCTAAGCAAGCTAAGCAAGCTAAGCAAGCTAAGCAAGCTAAGCAAGCTAAGCAAGCTAAGCAAGCTAAGCAAGCTAAGCAAGCTAAGCAAGCTAAGCAAGCTAAGCAAGCTAAGCAAGCTAAGCAAGCTAAGCAAGCTAAGCAAGCTAAGCAAGCTAAGCAAGCTAAGCAAGCTAAGCAAGCTAAGCAAGCTAAGCAAGCTAAGCAAGCTAAGCAAGCTAAGCAAGCTAAGCAAGCTAAGCAAGCTAAGCAAGCTAAGCAAGCTAAGCAAGCTAAGCAAGCTAAGCAAGCTAAGCAAGCTAAGCAAGCTAAGCAAGCTAAGCAAGCTAAGCAAGCTAAGCAAGCGAAGCAAGCGAAGCAAGCGAAGCAAGCTAAGCAAGCGAAGCAAGCGAAGCAAGCGAAGCAAGCGAAGCAAGCGAAGCAAGCGAAGCAAGCGAAGCAAGCGAAGCAAGCGAAGCAAGCGAAGCAAGCGAAGCAAGCGAAGCAAGCAAGCGAAGCAAGCGAAGCAAGCGAAGCAAGCTAAGCAAGCTAAGCAAGCGAAGCAAGCGAAGCAAGCGAAGCAAGCTAAGCAAGCTAAGCAAGCGAAGCAAGCGAAGCAAGCTAAGCAAGCTAAGCAAGCTAAGCAAGCTAAGCAAGCTAAGCAAGCTAAGCAGGCGAAGCAAGCTAAGCAAGCTAAGCAAGCTAAGCAGGCGAAGCAAGCGAAGCAAGATAAGCAAGATAAGCAGGCAAGCTGTTGCCGTAATTGTCGTACTACAGTAATAATACATGAACACCTTTGTACTGCTGCACCAGGTATGCCGCTATGAATACCAGGTACCTGGTATACACAGCAGTTATTTATAGCAGGTACTTGGTACGTATGCATGTACTCCTGTACTGCTTTTAGTACGTACTCATCATAAATGCCGGCATGTGGACAGCGTACGACGACGACCAGGGAGCAGCACACAAATCGCACCAGCAACCAGCCGGACGAACAAAAACATCGACGAGAAACGAGCAATCTTACAATCTTCCATCACCATGCATGCAGGCCTTTCTTCTGGTCTATGGTGCCGTATGCATGCGTGTACGTAGACAAAGCGGCTCGAGCTCGAGAGCAGCTGAAGGCCGCCCTTGAAAAGACCGTCACCTACGAGTACGACCTATGATGCGCCGCACTGGGCCAGACAACCGACCCCGCACTTTTCTTCGACATCCATCCACGTTGTTTACAGCGTTGCACGCATACCTTTCCAGTATGCCTGCCCCGATGTAGATGGGGTAAGATCTGTCGTCAAGGTCGACTGTCACGGTCTTCATCAGTCCAGCAACAGGCTCCGCAGCGACCATAGTGGGAGAGGCGAAGGCTGCTGTGCCTGCTGCTCTCTGCGGAGCTGCTGCGTGTTGACGGTGATGCCGTACCCATCCCACACCACTTGGCCCGATGTTGAATGCAAACGCGAAGGAGGGTGCCGCAAGTGCAAGACACGCGCAGGAGAGGCTCACAGCCCCGAGGGTGGGAGTGGTACCTGTTGCCTTCGATCGTCTCATGCCAAGCTGTTGGGTGTCGTGGATGGCCGTACTTCTTGGTGTAAACGTTTGACGAGGTTTCCAATCAATTTTAAGGCGTTATGTACAAGAAAAGTATTTTCAGTACCCCCTCCTTCATCATCTCACAGTCTGGTTACCTGCACAGCAACCAAGCGGCTCACAGGCCCTACTCTCGGGTACGGCGTAAAGACGGAGGGTAACTTGAAGAAGGTGAGGTCCGTCCCTGGCTCGTTTTCGCTGGGATCGGGTAGACCCTGAAGGCATCTGACCTTGATAAGCGATAGCAACAACTGGTCTTCTTTCTCCTTCGCGTATTGAAAATTGAAAGCCTCGTTCACTTGATATTTGAACGCTTTTATGCCCGCATCAGCCTGGTTTATTCGAGTACCGATAGTAGCAGCAGTGCGCCCCTCGGAGCAAGCGGGGGGGGTCTTCCTCTGTGCTGGCCACAGGCGAGGGGCCTGGGTTGGTGTACGCCGAACTTATTGCCCCTTGTGGCGGCTGGATGACCCGCGAGACGGTGCGATTAACCCAATTAGTCCAAGACAGCAGACACGAGCTCACGATTTTCAATGTTATCATTCGAGTACTATTACGGGGGGCCATAGTTAATAGGACCTGTGATGTATATAAAAATCTATATATTTAACGATTTCTACCCAACACTATTTGGTTCTATTAACTATGCCCCCCCCGTGATACGAGTGTAAACTGATGTCCCCGTAGAGCCTCGTTTAGTATGCGTAGGTAATCACGGAAAAAAAACTGTACTACGAGTCGCACCACTTGTATCAAGCACTTCGTAGAATACCAGGTACAAGGTACTCTGCACCAGGCACCTGCTACTACTATGCTGCACCCTCAGGTATGTCTTTCGGATGGAAGACTATTCAAGGTAAGGTACTGACGGCAGCCAGCCGTAGCTGCAGCTGTACCAGTACAGTAAGCAGCAGCGTTTACTACTGTAAGTTGCACGGTAGGAGGTAGGAGTGGTATTGATACTAGTGCTGTGCTGCTGTATTCATGAAGGCAAGAGTAGCAGAGTGACCCGGCCGTCGTCTGAGCCGCGGACGACGCACGCAGGCTCAGGACCCCGGTCCAAGGCAAAAAATGTGCTGCGACAGCCCGTGTCTCTGTGTGTCGCGTGCCACGTGTCTTCTTCCCTATTTATACGAGCACACCGATACCAGTATCATACCAGTGACGCATCATTGGTGTTTCTCTGGGATCAAGATTCGGCACGGACACTGGACGTGCTTGGATGTTGATGATTAGGTACGAGTATCGTGGTACTACTAATACCACCCCAGGGGGAAGTCGCCGACCTTGTCTTTGACGAGATCACGCATCTCGTTGAGTACCACGCGTGATCGAATTAGTCACACGCAGCGTGCAAAGATGAGGTTCGACGAAGATTTCGATATCAAAACCTGAGTTGTCTTTTTCTATCAACCGAAGGTAAAAAGAGCCTTAGGGTGTGTGACATGCACGGATGCATGTGGCGTGCCATATGTATGCGGATACAAGCAGCACCCGTCAACAGGTATATTTTCCTGGTAAACAGCAGTACATCCCTTGAGTTGTTGTTGTTGTTGTTGTTGTTGTTGTTGTTGTTGTTGTTGTTGTTGTTGTTGTTGTTGTTGTTGTTGTTGTTGTTGTTGTTGTTGTTGTTGTTGTTGTTGTTGTTGTTGTTGTTGTTGTTGTTGTTGTTGTTGTTGTTGTTGTTGTTGTTGTTGTTGTTGTTGTTGTTGTTGTTGTTGTTGTTGTTGTTGTTGTTGTTGTTGTTGTTGTTGTTGTTGTTGTTGTTGTTGTTGTTGTTGTTGTTGTTGTTGTTGTTGTTGTTGTTGTTGTTGCTGTTGGTGTTGTTGTTGTTATTGTTGTTTGTCTTTACTTTAAATCGTCCTTTCTACTCAGCTTCATCAGCAGCACACCCAGTGTCCGTCCTGATTCCTTATCCTAGAGAGATACGACTACTGATCATGTGGTCACAGACTGCTGTGAGACAGAGGAAAACCAACCCCCCCCCCCCCCCCCCCCCGCAAATTCACGTGTCAATCAAGCAAGTGAAATGCCAGCGTACCGGGTACGAGAACACATCAACAAAGCGTTTATCACCAATCACCAACGTTCATCTCGTTTCACGCGGGCCGTTCGGTCCTCCTAGAAAATATCAACCCCTTTAGCACTGCACTTCACAGAAGCATCTATCGAACACTAATTCCAAGTAATATGTGCCCAATTGTTCCCCAAACGGGAGTGCAGTCCTAAACGGATTAGATATAATACGTACTCCCTTCACTCCTTCCCCTTCCTCCTCCCGAAACTCACGGCTCGACCTGGACTGGAACGCATGGAAAATCAGTTTGCTTTCTTGACCACTCCGCAGCACTTAGTGTGGCAAGTACTATTAGTGTATAGGCACGAACGTTCCATCCCAATCGGTCCGACGCTCTTTGAGGGGAGAGGAACGCCCGCTATGTCACCCGGGTCTGATTTACGGACTTGAGGAAGCCGAAGAAGTGGGGCAAATATAATCAGGGCTCTTGACGGTAGGGTCGGGTCAGAAACGCTTTTTAATCATCACGGGCCGGGTAGAGTCGGGTCGGGTCGGGTCACCCTCACCCGACCCGGCCCGACCTGACCCACGAGGTACGACCCGACCCCTGGCCTGAATATAATAGATGGAATGGAAACAATATGCCTGGTATGCTATTTCGTCTCCCCAAATTCAGAAAATAATCATTATCAATGTCCTCTTTTTTTAGCTTCGTCCCCCCGATTTCAGAAAATATTATATTAAAAGCACGAGTTTGGCGCAAAAATGTTGAGATTCGTCGGCTAGCTTTGGCGGCGGTCAAGACACTCCGTCAAACCACTCGTCAAACCAAGCCCTCGACTCTCCTCCTGTAGTTTCATTATTCAGCACACCAGCCGGCTTTCTTCAGTACCTGGTAGATCGTGTATACTGCGGTGTATGATGGTACATCCTCAAGGTCCTTTCAGCAAGGCAAAGTCATTCATTTAACAGAACTTATCACGAGATTCAAATAATAGAATGTGTACTTCAGTATATAAGCAAAACAGAACTTATCACGAGATTCAAATAATAGAATGTGTACTTCAGTATATAAGCAAAACAGAACTTATCACGAGATTCAAATAATAGAATGTGTACTTCAGTATATAAGGAACGTATAACCAGGTATTTATATATCTCCAGGATGAATCGATACTTTGGCGTCCGTGCTCCCTCAAGCTTTTTCTGCTTCGGAAACGGAAAAATTCTATTGCGAAAAAATAACGCCACAATTTCCAGGTATGTTGCCCCCCAAAACACAAAAAAAACGGGTGCACTTCTAAGGGGAGTAAGGGGTTGCCGGGCGGCATTCAAACCCTCCGTGCAATCCGGCATCCTTAACGGCTTGCCAAGCTGCCTTTCACATCCACCATCGACTCCGATGTCCGTTAGGGGCCTGCTGAGCTCTGCTTTCGAAGTCACCATTGAGTTCCCTCAGCATTGCGTCCCCCTCCCCCCGATTTTGGTGCAAGCAATGTCTGCCTGGTCGGTTAGAAATTCCGGCGTGCTCCTTCTCGGCTATGTAGCGATGCGAGAGTCTTACGGGCGTACGACTACGGCCACGCATAGTATTGAGTTCCCCCCCCCCCCCCCGCCTCTTTTCGAGGGCTGTGTAGATCTTGGCCCAGCTCCGACTGAATGCTTGAAATATACTTGACTTGATTTCCTAGCTCTTCCGCCTATCGAAATTCTTGTTTTCGAGATTCAATGGTGTGTTAGAATATTGACATGAATAGTAGTGTGAGCTATCAACCACTTCGTCCAGAAAGCTGGCTGGGCCAAGTCGTACTGTAGTAAACACCACCACCAAACGTTGGGGGCCCAAGTCGTAAACACCATGTTCCACCGCAATCTTGTTTTTGTCGAAAGAGTTGGGCCCAAAGTCGTAAACACTACCACCAACCTTTTCGTCGAGACATCTGAGCCAAGCCGTAAACGCTACCACCAACCAATTTTTTGAGACATCTGAGCCAAGTCGTAAACACCGACACCAACCATTTTTTTTAAAGCTGGGAGCTGGGCCAACGTCGCGAACATCACCACCAACATTTTTTCTGAAAATCTAGGCCGAGTCGTAAACATCACCACCAACTGTCATGTAGAAAAATCTGGGCCCAAGTCGTGAGCACTACCACGAACCGTTTGGTCGAAAAATCTGGGCCCAAGTCGCAAAGAAAAGATATACCACCCAACCATTTTTTCGAAGCTTTCGAATTATCAACCATGCTGTCGCTGAAGAATCTGGTCCGAGTGGTAGACACTACCACCAACCATTTTGTCGAAAGAGCTGGCCCAAGTCGTCACCACTGCTGTTGATACTATTAATACTAATAGCGCTCTCCCGTCCGCCTTGCTCTTACACAGCCAGACATCGTGTGCTCGACCTCCTCCTTCTCCTTCTCCCTCGTGTCCTCGCCAGCCGCGATTTTCGCCTAGGCTAAATATATCCGGCATGCACGACGGAGCCGAGACTACCGGCGCCCCCGAGCCGTCGAAACCCGAAACAGGAAGAGAGCCTGACTCCGGAGAAGCGTGGAAAGGTGGCGCGAGCGAGTCGGACGTAATGAGCGACCAACAAACCGAGTTCGCCGCGACCGTAATGGCGGCGCTGTCGGAGAACGCGTTCCTAGACGTAGAGTCGTACAGTCCCAGCGAGCTGATGCTCGCGGTTCGAGAATCGGATACCGAACTCGTCAACGAGCTGTGCGCGGCGGGGGCGGACATTGACGGCGGGTTCCTCCCCGCGGGGACCCCCCTGCTTTTGGCCGCCTTTCTGGGGTTTGTAGAGTTGGTGGAGGCGTTGTTGGATTGCGGGGCCGACGTGGATGCGACGTCCACGGAGCGGGACTGCACGCCGCTGCACGCCGCGGCGTACTTCGGGCGCGTGGATGTCGTCCGAATGCTGTGCGCTTACGGAGCGTCGGTGAATCTAACGGACGCTTTCGGAGTGCGGGCTCTGTTCCTGGCGGAGTCTGCGGCCGTCTCGCGTGCGCTGCTGGAGTATGGGGCGGACGTTAACCTTCCCTCCGGGCCGGAGCTGCGCACGGCCCTGCACGCCGCGGTGGACATAGGGAACGCGGAGGCCGTCGAGTTTCTGTGTACGATGGGCGCCGATGTTAACCGCACGGATGCTAGGGGAATGACCCCCCTCCACCTCACAGTGAGGCTCCGTAATGGCGTCGAGATGGCCTCGGCTCTGCTTGGCGCCGGGGCGGATAAGCGCTGCTCGGGGCCGGAGGGGTTCACCCCTCTGCACGAGGCCGGCCGGTACGGGTGCGTTGAGCTCGTGAGGTTGCTCTGCGCGGCCGGGGTGGAGGTCGACCGAGCGAGCGAGGAGGGAAAGACCGCCCTGCACTGCTGCATGTCGCACGGGGACACCGCGGCGGCGGCGGCGGTGCTGCTGGAGTTCGGGGCGGACGTGAACCGCCCTTACGGGCCGTCGAACCGCACGGCGCTGCACGTGGCGTCTGCTAACGGGCACCACGAGCTCGTGAAGTTGGTGTGTCGGGCCGGCGCGAAGATCGAGCAGGTAGGGGCGGAGGGCGCCGCGCCTCTGCACCTCGCGGCCGCGTTTGGCGGGACCGAGGCCGTGACGGTGCTGTTGGACTGCGGGGCGGATGTAAATTGCGTCACCGAAAAGTACGGGTTCACGCCCCTGCACATCGCGGCAAAGGGGGGAAGCGCGGAGCTGGTGAGGGTAATGTGCGCGGCCGGGGCCAAGGTCGACGCCATCCCCTCGGACGGGCTGACCGCGCTCTGCTACGCCGTGCACTTCGGCAACGTTAATGTCGCCGCGGCTTTGCTCGCCGGCGGGGCGGACGTGGACAGAGTCGACGCGCACGGTAAGACCGCCCTGCACTGGTCCATCTCTTCGGACAACAGCGCCTCGGCTGTGCACACCCTGTTGGACGCGGGCGCCGACATAAACCGGCCCAGCAGGCACAAACACCGCACTGCGCTGCACTTGGCGGCTCTGCTGGGGCGCACCGAACCCGCCCGCGAGCTGTGCGCTGCGGGGGCGCGAGTAGATCAAAAGGACATCGAGGGAAGGACGGCCCTCCACCTGGCGGCGCTGATGGACGAGGCCGATGTGGCGCGGGTTCTGCTGGACCGCGGGGCCGACCCGAACGCCACGCGGGCCGACGGGGAACCCCCGCTGCTCGACGCCGTGCGGATAGGGAGCGTGAGGCTCGTCGCCCAGCTGTGCAAGGCCGGGGCGGCGGTTGATTGGGTCGACGCCTCCGGTAAGACCGCCCTCTACTTCGCGGTGCTGCACGACAAGGGCGATGTGGCCGAGGTCCTGCTGAACCACGGGGCGAGGAAGGACGCCGGGGAGTCCGACCAGCTGCCCCCGCTCTACCTCGCCGCGGTGCTGGGGCACGCGAACGTCACGAAGGCGCTGTGCCTGGCCGGGGCGGACCTTCAGGTGGTGAACAACTTCGGGCTCACGCCTTTGCACGCGGCCGCCCGAGCCGGGTTCGACGAGGTGGTCAAGCTCTTGCTGGAGCACGGGGCGGACGTGAACACGCGCGACAACAGTCTGGTCCGCACGCCGCTGTACCTGGCGGCCGAGAGCCTGCGGTCGAAGTGTGTCCGGACGCTCTGCGCGGCCGGGGCGGACACCTCGATCGAGAGCTCAAACGGGAGGACCCCGCTGGCGGAGGCCACGCTGAGCTTCGACGTGGAGAGCCTCGCGGCGTTGTGTGAGCACGGCGCGGACCCCAACTCGCCCATCATCTCCACCCCCCTGTTTACGCCCCTCATATTTTCGGCGCTCCACGGGCGCGCGGACGTGGTGAGGATGCTCCTCAAGGCGGGAGCGCACGCCGACCTCTGCGGGGAGAATGGGGTGACCTCTCTCTACGGCGCCGCCGACCTCAACCGGCACGCGGTCTTGGAGGAGCTCCTGGAAGCGGGGGCGGACACGGAGGCCAGGCCGGTGGGCCCCGAGCGCGAAACCTCTCTGCAGGCGGCGTGCCGCAAGAGCAACGTGGAGAGCGTGATGGTGCTTCTGCGCGGTGGCGCCGACGAGGCGGCTCCGGTCCGCGTCGTGCGTCCGCGCCCGCCGCCACCGAGCCCCGGGCGTGACGGCGCGCATGCGGAGAGATCTACGGCGGCGCCGACAGTGGCGGCGGCAGTGGCGGCTGGTGGTTCCGGGAGGGTTTTCTCCGCACGTACGCTCGCGCCCGTGTCCACGCCCGCGCCGGTCGTTACCTCGATGGACGTCGTGGGCATGGGAAAGTTTAACCCGGGCGAGGACCCCGAGCAGCGCTACGAGGGCGAGACCGACGAACAGTTTACGGCCCGCCGGGATCCCGCGGCGATTCAGAGAATACGGGAGGCGCTCTTACAGACAACGAGGGACAAGCTGTGGGCGCGGAGGGGTGGGCTGGTGATGCTCAGGGGTCGTCTCGAGGAGGACCCCCCCTGCGGGCAGACTCGACGGCCGGGGGGAGCGGGGTGTGGTGCGGGGGGGAACGCACCCGCGGTGGTGGTGCTGGCGATGGACACCACGCAAATCACCGCGACACCAATCGGTGACGGCGGCGGCGCGGACGATCGGGTAGCAGAAGTACCTGGCGACGCCCGCGCGACGCCCGCGGGGAAGCGGAAGAGGGACGGGGCAGGGCTAGGAAGCGGAGGGCAAGAGAGAAAGAGAAAACGGGGCGTTCCAAAAGAAGGACGAGACGGGGGGGAGGGGGAGCAAGGGCAAGTCCAGGGCAAGGGGCAGGGTGGCGCGGAGCTGTTCGGCAAGTTTGGGGTGCTGGGCAAGCGTAAGGGCGGCGAGATGCCGAACGAACCCGCCGGCAAGCTGCTTAAGGCAGGAATTATTGCCGTGGAGCCGGGGTCGGATCAATGGAAGACGCTTGGCGCAGTGGGCCGCAAGGAGGGTGTACGCGCTGTTGGTGAGATAGTCGCGCCTGGCGCACGTGGAGGCGCCGGCGCGGGTGTAGGCGTGGAAGGTTCAGCCGCGGACGCGACGGGGGTGGACGCCGCGTGCTGCAGCGGTGGCTGCGGTGTCGCTGGCGGTACCGCGGCGGCTGATGATCTCCGCGAAACCATGGAGCGGCTTTTGGACTTGGCGCACGTCGAAGAGGGTGCCTTCCGACACGTGGTTTGTTTTTTGTGATTTGATGCGATGACGGGTGGGGGGTGGAGGATGATCGTGTGCTGTTCTATAGGCAAGCTACAGGGGCAGAGGGAGGATGGAATGCACACAACGCGGTCCGGGTATGTAAGTTTCCGTTTGGAGCTTGATTCGAATGCCAAACGGCCCTTGCATTCCCGGACAGAGTGGTAGCTTTCTGTGTGTTGTGTCTTTTGGAGTTCAGAAGGAACGGACGGAGAGTGAACCAGGGTGTGGCTGTACCTGGTGTCCGGGACACTTTTTTTCATCGGTTTTGGGAGGCGTCGCCGTGGACTCGGCGTCGACTAATCAAATCGGAATCGGGTTGTTTTGAGGGTTCACGAGGGGCTGCTCGGGCTGGCTATATGTACTGCTGCGGAATGCTCGTTGCGAGCGAAAGAGAGAAGAGAAGGAGAGGGAAGGAGGGAAAGAGAGAAGAAGAGAGGAGAGAGAGAGAGAGGTAAAGAGAGAGAGAGGTAAAGAGAGAGAGAGGTAGAGAGAGAGAGAGGTAAAGAGAGAGAAGAAGAAAGGAGAGAGAGGGAGACTAGCCTACACACCTAGCTTACACCTATAGCCGCCACGATCTGTTGTTGTACGTCAAGAGTTTACTCCCGCGCGAGTGTGATGCGCGCTATTACGACCTACCGGTAATAACCTTAACATGGGCCGCGATTTCTGTGTGGTACGTGCAATAGAGCCGTTGTAAAACGTGTACGTATGGCGGGGCGATTTTTATGTACCAGGCGCCGGGCACCTGTTACGTATTCGCCGCTCCTAAGGTTGGGTGTACGAAGTACGTGCGAACGAAGAGTACAATCGATAAATGCGAACCGTCAGTGGAGGGCGTTACTTAACTGTACGGTATGCCGACGTTTGTTTTGTGTACAAGGATGGCGATTGCTGTTTTTTTTTTATTTTTTTCTTGCCCGCGCTATGTACTGCTGCTACTCTCTCAACGTGCAGCTACGAGAGTGCCTTAGGCATGCCGATAGCAGCGCAAGTACTTGCCTTCGCCCGCTACTCTCGATTTTCCAGCTACGAGAAGTCCTCAGGCTTGCCGGTACGATAGTAGTGTAAAACTCGCCTTACGTCGCCACGGCGAGAGCGCGTCAGACGTGCTGAGAGACCGGTATTTTTGAACGCGTCTGGCCCGTCTTTTGTCCTCACTATATGCTACTTTGATTGTAGAGGGCGGTCAGTCTAGGGGTCAAAACCCGCGGTCTCCTACGTACCAGGCACTGGTAGCATTTTTGATTTGCTACGTGCGAGCATGCTGTATAGCAGTTGTTGTGGAGTGTTTTTTCGGGGCCGCATGCCGAACTTGTGCGGGAGCGAGGTGTTGAAAGAGCAATGGCGTCACTGGAAGACGGGCGGGCGGGCGGGCTGGCGGGCGGCGGTATTCGGACCGCATCGATCGGGCGTTGTTTCTGTACCTGGTGCCTCAGAATGGTCGTGATGTCGTGATCGCGTGGAGCGTCATACGGAAAGCTAAACTGACGGTGTCGTTATTTTCGTCGGGGGGGGGGCATTTGAGCTACATATACTACAGCTGTCTGTAGCTTTTTGGTGTCGACTCGAATCCGCAGGAAGGTGTGTACAGTACATGGGTTTGCTGGGTTGTGCCGATGGATGAGGGGTGTTTTCCGTTGCGGGGGTAAAATAAACACCGTGAATCAATCAACCAAATCAATAAAAAAAACGTTGAAAAAAAAAGTGCAAGCTACGATACTCATGTGATATAAATACCAGACGTACAGTACGTGAGTGTGCTTTTTGATGAATGAATGCGTTGCGGACGACGCTTGTTTTCCTTTCTTCTTGGTTTTCCCTTTTTTTGCGGGAAAAAAAACACACACACACACACACGCCTCCTATGATACGGGGTGTCTGTGTATGTAGCTCCCCCATTTTTCCCCAAGTCTCCTCTCGGTCGAGGATCTCCATGCTATTCATTGCTAGCATAAGTCAACCAGAACTGACTCTTTCTTTTGAGGGGGGAAATACTCTCAGGTCTTTATTTCGAGGAAATAGGTCGCGAGGGATCTACATGCTATTTATTACTAAGTCTACCAAAACTGACTACCCAGGTACCTGGTGTTTCTTTTGAGGAGGAAATACTCTCAAATTTTTTTTCTGAGGAAATAGGTAACTCGTACGCACGAGGTTTGACTGCCCCCTTCAGAAACCCTCGAGAGAGATCGGCCGAAACAATTGGCTGATGGCTTGTGGGTGTTTTCGACCGCCCACGAGCAGCAGCGTGGGCGCCCAGCCTTATTACGGGTGCAAAGAAGCACGTATGTCTGCGCCCGTGCCGCACGGTTCCTTGCAATCAACCATTGTGACTCGGGACACGATTTCGTATCGTCCGCCACAATCACGCAAATAAATGCCGTTGTTGTTGCCCGTACGTATATACTCGTCAATTTTTTTTTATCGGCCAGTCTTTTTCCCCTCTGTAGAGGCGTTCTACGATAGAGGTTAACACCCTATTTTTTTCTGAGGCTCCTCACTTGGCCTTAAGGAGCTCCATATCTCACCCGAAACTGACTTCAGCAAAAACCAAATTGCACCCCGATGAATGATCCCATGGCGCAAGTATACAAAAACATCATTTTTCGAAAAATACTTGTATCCCGACGATTTTGGGTTATAGGGAACACCGTCATTCAGAAAGCATTTTAGCGGAAATGTGCTACCACTATCATCGTAGAACGCATCTGTATAGGTCTAAAGAGAGTCAACCCGATGAAAATCCCAGGGCCTGTCGTAATGTAGGTGGCTGCCAAAAAAAAAAAAAAAAAAAATATATGTGCAACACAAAAAAGGATTCCCAGTGACATGGGGGTGATTCGTCAGAAGGAGTTGCTAATATTGCCTCGCAAGGCAAAAGAGTGCTACGACCCCTCCTTGTCGTGCAAAGCACGTGCCCTTCAATTCACTTCCCACCTGAAAGCCTTGGGGAGAGGCTTTATTCACCCTCAACGGGGGCTGCTCTCTGGACAAGCGGTGTAGTGTGTCGTCGCAGGCATATAGGTGTCTCTTGAATTCCTTTGGTCAATGGTCAAATGGCCAAGGGTCGATCTTAACGAGGAGTGCTTTTCAGTTTTGTTCAGTATTTTCCGACATTTCGGTATTTTCCTATAGGAAAATGCCAAGAACTACCGAAAATTCGGGAAAATACTGGAAAAAAAACTGAAAAACGGCCCTCGTTAAGTAGGAAAATGCCAAGAAACACCGAAATTTCGGGAGAATACTGAAAAAAAAACCCTGAAAAACAGCCCTCGTTAAGATCGACCCTAAGGCAAGCAACAAATGAGTACGCCCCCCCCCCCCCCTCACCTGGTGGGAGAATGTGAAATATACGAGGAGGAACGGGATGCGTTTGAAGAGATGAGGGAAATAGACGAATGTGACATGGAGGAGTTTGATACACTGTACTGGATAGCAGCGATAAAACGATCGCCATCCTGACAGATAGATGGTGGCCACAGGCGGTCAAACAGGAAGGGGATAAGAATAGACTAGCAAAAAACCCCAGAAAACTACCTGGTATGTAATATATGGAAACGACGTATTGAACGCCCAATCGTTGGAGGTGTCTCTATTGGGAGTAGGAACGGTGCTCCGTCTCGAAAGGGATGCGTGGTCAGTGGTCAAATGACTAAGGCGAGCAACAAATGAGTACGCCCCCCCCCCCATCATAGTAGGATGCAGCTCACCCTTCGTGCGACTCGCCACAGACTCCTCACGGCGCTTCGCGCTTGGTGCAAGGAATGTCTGCATGGTCGGTGAAAACCCGACATGCTCCGTCCCGGCATTGTAGGGATGCGAGGGTCTATGGCCATGCGACTACGGCCATGCATGAGATCGAGTACATGTCTCCTATCGAGTCACCCCCCCCCCGTCCACGCCGGGTACACTCTCTTCCTTCATCTTTATCGCGCATACACATGCATACATACACATATGCCACTCTGATCGGAACTATAAGGACCGTTTACACATGAATATGAAGACCAAGCGGTAGCTATATATATACGCCCAGATTGGGATGCGATATTACTGTCCCGAAGTAAACGTACTGGCAAGGACTAAGGACCCCCTTTTGAGTTAATTTTTTTTTATGATGGACGTACGTGGAACGGCCCCTCATATTTCGGTCCGGACAGGTCGTAAGAGGATTCAGCGGTCAGCGTTAATAAGCGTTCCCTCTCGCTGTTGGCCTCTGCCTCTGTCCCTTTTGTATGCTGACGCATGCTGACTTACTACATGGGGGTGCAACCGATGGTTTCTGAGGCTCCTTCCTCGTTTGATTATATTATAGGAGCTCTGTTGTACTTTGCGTGGCCCGAAAAAAACTGTCTCTTTTTTTTTTAGAGAGAGAGAGAGAGAAAACGAAAGTGAAACCCGACCGAAGATCCTCGTGGTCCGGTAGGTCTTAACCCTTTTAGAACCGCAGTCCCGTTCTGGGGACAATCCAGTCAAATTTCAAGTAGTTTTGTCCCCAAACGGGAGTGCGGTTCTAAAGGGGTTAAATACATACGAGTGCTTCGTACCACCCTGTCCGGAAATGCAAGGACCGTCTTATGTACTATTATGATTTTGCTTGCCAAACGGCAATGTGTAGTGTTGTTCTAAGAAAAGACTACAGTAGCAGAAAGTGAAGAAACTCTCCAGAACAAAAGCGCGGAGGCATCATACGACAACTCAAATGTGTTCGTATTTACAATTAAACCCCGTCTTTACATTTTCGGACAGAGTGGTAGATAATGGTAATAGTATCGTTCATTTTGCCAGCTGACAGTGCGCAGTGCTTGTTCCACTCATCATACGATATATCATCCAATGGCCTGAGCCCTTTATAGGACTGCAGTCCCGATTTGGGGACAAACCACTAAAATTCCAAGTGCTTCGTCCCCATATAACGGGACTGCGGTACAGTACTATGACGGGGGGCCATAGTAAATAGGACCAAACACTATTAGTAAAATTTGTTAAATATATAGGTTTTTGTGTGTGCCGTAGGTCCTATTTTACTATGGTCCCCCGTCATAAAATGGTTAAAAAACGAAATCACGGAAGATGCTATATATCAGACCTGAATAGCTGACAAATCATACCAAGAATGCAGTCCCCCGTTATTGAGGACTCTACTGATTCCTATCGTGACCGATGTTTTCACCACTAAAATGTGAAAGGGTGACATTTACTTCCTATTACGGGGGACCATAGTAAACAGGACCAAATGTTGCTGGTAAAAATAGGGAAACATACAGGTTTTTGTGGGTACCGTAGGTCATTTACTATGGTCCCCCGTAATAGGTACGCCCTACCAAACCGATACAATCAATCAAGTAGCGAATTCATGTTTCTCCTTCATAAAAATATCGATTCCCCTCGTCACAAGAAATAAAGATAAGCTTCGCAGCGCGACCGGCCGACAAAAAAAAACCCCAAGCCATAGTTTATCAAAACTCATTCCCTTCCCCATTCCACGCAGAACATCTCCAATCCTTTACAGTATACTGGCCTTCGTCTGTCCAGCTCTTACAATTCCCTACTCGGCATCATCTATCTGTGTGCCCACCCCACGCCATCAGCGTCACAGCCCCACCTCCACCCTCTTCATCGCTTGACGGTCCCGTACCGCGAGCTTGTACGGGTGACACTCGCAACAACCAGAGAGGTCACCGAAACTGTCTTTTAAAAAAGTCGTTTGTTGCAGGCAAACGCCTCCTCTCTCGGCTATTATTGCCCCCCCCCCTCCATATCCCTTCCTCCAACCACACTCGTCGCCACATTGATAAAAATTGACACCAGATACTATTACGGGGGACCATAGTTAACCCCATTAGTACTGCAGTCCCGATTTGGGGACAAACCCCTCAAATTCCAAGTGGTTTGTCCCCGAAACGGGACTACAGTTCTAAATGGGTTAATAGGACCAAATATTGCCTGTAAAAATGGTTAAATATATAGGTTTTTGTGCATACCATAGGTGTCCTGTTGACTATGGTCCCCCGTGATGGGTACCAGGTATATTACAACGACAACGGGCAGTAGCCCCTGGCTCGGTTGAGGAGTCGCGTTAGTCGGAAATGGTTCGGCCGAAAGTTGTCTTCTCCATCGTAACAGTAGCACCCGAGCATCCGCCATTTTGAATAAGAAGCGGGACATCCGCAGCGATACTCTGAAACAAAAAAGTTTTGGCCCAGGATCAAGTTCTTGCTTGAGAATAGTGGGTGCGTTCTTTACACTACTATTAATAGCTACTATGAATAGTTTCGGTACGACGGCTCCCGAATTTCTTACATTGCTGTGTTAGGAATTTCAGCCTTGGTGCCCTTTTTTTATCCCTCGCCTTCTTATTACAAACAGCGAGTGTCCTGTATTTATTTGTATACCAGTACATATGAGATTGCAAACAAACATACTGGTGGTACAGGTGGGATGATAGCAAATATAGTGCTGTGCACTTCTTCCTCGGTTTTGAGGACCCCCCCTTCACCAAAAACGGTCCCAAACGCAGATATATAATATATATATATAATATATATATAATATGTATATATATGTATATATATAATATATAATATGTATATATATATATATATATATATATATATATATATATATATAAAGTATACTCCCGTTTCGGCCAAAGGAGAAGAGGTCCAATCTGGGTGCTAGCAGCTGGCATCGTGAACATAATATTTTTTACCGTCACGAGCGAGCACAGATCTCTGCTGACGGCACGTTTCCCTCTTGACGGACAGCCGTCAACGACATCCCAACGCTCAAAACTATTATATTTCAGAAGAAGGGCTTGACGGGCCAAACATAGGCCTGACGGGCCAAAGGTAGATCACCAACCAAAAATTGTGGCCAGGAGACTATGATAAATCAAGTATCGGCCAATCTACTGCCGGCAGCGAGGGCACGGAGACTGTCATAATTCAAGTATCGACCACGCAACCGGTCCAACTCACAGCTGACGTACTCACACCCGGCCAGACGGCAGCCAGAGAACGGCGCAAGCACGCCCGAGGCCACCCCCGACACAGTCGGGGTCGGTGATCACGACGAGGCAGTTTCGTCCCGTGACTAAGGTGAACCTCATCTTGCGCCATCACGAACAACGCAAAAAAATACGTCTAAAAAACGCTGAGGAGCGCTGAGAGCAGAGGGCCAACAATACCCTATATATATAAGTAACTCATCTATGTACCCGGCACCGCTCTGTGGCCGGTAATATGATTAATTTCTAGCATTCATCCCGTAGTACAAATGGCGATAATACTGCCGGCATGAATCTGTGTTCAGGGTGTATAATATACAGATGGACCATGCTTTCCCCGCGATTTCCTCGTCTAGCGCCAACATCAATTCTACGACGGCCCCACCAGTGCTGGCAGGGATGGCCACAAGTAGTCAAGCAATGCCGTGAAAATGTGGTGGCCTTATTTATTTATTTTGTATGCACTGTAGACGGATTTGCCGAACCGCGCTGCGGCATATGCTCACATGTCTAGTGATGTGCACAGAGAGAAAGGGGGTTTCGCGCACACCTTTGTTTTGTTTTCCTCTCTGGTTGGCTCTACTAATGGAGATCGCGGCGTGGTTTCTACTGCAATCCGAAAACCTGCTGTATGTTGGGCGTGACGATCGCGAGAATAAGACACAACAAGAAACAAAAGCGTGCTGTAGTCAAAAGCCTTCTTAGCGAAGCAAGATACACCCCCGTCCCTCGTGGTCTGCGATCGGACCAGCCGTTCTAGTCGGGATGCAAGCCGCGACAGAGTGATGACGACGATGATGACGATGACGATGATGACGATGATTGAGATGTTACCGGTTCTTTTCAGAACTTGCGCGTGATCCCACTTGCATCCAGGTTTGTCCTGCACGATGCGAGCATGAGCAGCGTGCACTAACCATGGCTTGGGGCCGCGGGTTGAACCTTTTTTCCCCCGTCTCTTCTTTCAATGTTTACACCTCCCCCCCGTCAAGAGCAGATAGGTTTACACCTCCCCCCCGATTCCCGCCATTTTTGTTCGTGTAGGAGTTCAGCATGAGGTTGTTCGTGATTTATTCGGCAAGAAAACCATAGTTCTGAGTATCCGAAAAAGCGAAAACACCCGCGTTAAGGTGTAGCCAGAGGGTCAGTACAGAATCCCGTTATCCATGCGACGTGCGGGAGTTTCTCCCCACGTGCAAGAAAACCACCAGTAGATATGCGTGGCTCGAGCTCGGTGCTCTTGATAAAACGACCGAGAGGAGGTTCTGAGAAAACTCAAAACACAAGCACGCCTGTTTGAAAACGACTTGAGGTCGCGGATGAATAACTTCCCCACAAGCCACAACAGCGATCTTCCACACTGTTTGAATTTTGAGATTATTATCTCCATGGAAGCTTCCATGGAAGTAAAGTTTACTTCCACGGACGTAACCAAACTGCCATGGGGAAAAAAAGTTCTTCCAGTTCACTCCCATGGAAGTGAATAAAAGCTTCCATGGGCGTTGGATTTATCTCCATGGAACTAAATAACACATTCCATGGAGCCTTCCAGCAACTTCCATGGAAGAAAATGGGCTTCCATTAAAGTTGGATTTACTTCCATGGAAGTTGTGTAAGCTTCCATAGAATAGACCCCGCCCATAGTAGTACTCCACCAATTCCCATAGTGCCCTGCTCCCGCTCGGTACCTTGACCCCGGAGTGGGTCCTTCCCATTTGGCACCCTGCTCCCACCCACAAGGTGCAGGAATATAGTTAGCCCTCGGCAGGAGTCACCGGAGGCCCACCTGGAATCGTGGAAGAAGACATATTTCCTTGGAAGCGAAACGAATCGCATGTTAGCAAATTTTGATGTTGCTTCCATGGAAGCTAAGAAACACTTTCTTTCATGGAAAAAAAACAATCTTCCAAATTGGAAGTAAAACAACTCCCTCCCGTGGAGGAAGAAATCAAGTCTACGGGAGCTGGTGGAAGTAGTGTGGAAGTCCGAGGACTCTTGTGGGAGACGTTTGGCAGCTCCCACCGGACGTGGTTGGTCGTGGAAGATTCAGTTTTGTGGAGGTTAAAGCTTTCCACTTCCTACGAACCGTTTCAGTTTCCACGTGTTTCCATAAAATTGCTTTCTACTTCCTCCACCGAGGTAAAAAATATTCCACGGAAGCAATAAAACTTGCATGGAGTGAAAACAAACTTCCATGGGGGTAAATTTTTACTTACATAGACGTGTTCTTACTTCCATGGAGATGAAAACATTAAGGCCCGATTTAATTGAAAAAATGATTCCCTTAAGCAAAGTTCACTTCCTTTCATGGAAGCACGCGGTGTGTGAGACGTGCCCCACGCGGGAAATGTCCGTCGTCGGCAGGCAGCGTTTGTTGCATCGCTGCTTCGGTATGTGCTGGTTGGGATACAATATTTATGATCAGAAGCTCGGAAATTAGTACCTAGGGCTTTTCGTGATACCCAAGAACATACCGTTCGAGAGAAACCCGCAGCTCCTGCCGGGATAAGCAGCACGGAAGGTTTTCGGGTGTGATGATCCAACGCACATAGCAGTGTCACATCTTGGTCACACCTGGGACATGAAGAGGTTTTTTTCTATGCCACGTGGCCTCGTTGCTGACTTGACCTGAAATGGACGTGTAATTCGCTGTGTTCTTCCTGTTGCACCGCGCGTGCTCGGGACTGTCACCATAAACATTTTCTGGTCTCGACGGACGTCGTGAGGAAGTTGACTTCGCGGTACAAGCTGCTCATGGGCGATATCGTACTTTGTACTTATATTTTTTAATACATTATTTTCAAATGTGAAGCACGCCTTGGCACTATAAACACGAACCTGCCCCGATCCGATCCGAGCCTTAACATGAGGCCGACAAAACTCAAGCACGATTTACACACGCCTCGGCACTGCAACATTTTCCTGCTACGACCTGCGGCCTTATCATGAGGCCGAGCAAACTTGAGCACGATACATACGCTTCGGCAAAAACAAAACTTCCCTGCTCCAATCCCCGTCCTTAACATGAGGCCGAGCAAACTTAAGCATGATACTCGCTCATGCCTCGGCGAAAACAACCTTTTCCCCGTGCCGACTAGCGGCCATAACATGAGGCCGAAAAAACTTGAGCACGATACACGCCTCCCCACCAACAGCAATCCTGCTGCGACCGTCGGTCTTAACATGAGGCCGGGGAAACTCGAGCACAATACAGCCTAGGCAAAATTAAACATTCCCTGCTCTGACTCCGTGCCTTAACATGAGGCCGAGGAAATCCAAGCACGATATAGATACGCCTCGGCAAAAGCAAAAGCTTCCCTGCCCCGACCCCCGACCTTAACATGAGGCCGAGGAAGCTCACGCACGATGTGGGAACCCTCACGCGGCAATTGACCCGACATGCGACTCCGGCTGCGGGACATCTACACCCCCTTCAGAAATGAATAATAAACAAGAACACTCTCATCCACCCACCGCCTAGCCACCCGCCACTCAACCACTCACTACCCAACCACCCACCAACACCCAACCACTTGTCTAACATACACAATATCCCCGCGGCTACCTGCTTACCCACTCACTAATCCCCCCCACTCGCCACTCCACCCACCCGAACCACCACCCCACACAGCATGTGTCCCATCAACTCGGTTTTCTACGTTGAACAGCCATATTGTAGCTTCCGATGCACCCGCGGAGACTACCAACTGGCGAATTTTTGTAGTAGAGTACCCGATACAAGCTGCTATCCACCTGTCGCGTATAGACGGGGGCACTATAATAGGCCTTCACGAGACCTCGCCCAAGTCTTCTGAAAGCACAACAGCGGATACCACAGCATAGGCGTTCCATAAAACACTGCCTTGGCCCCCCGTCCACCATTCTCTCATCACCCCCCCCTCGTCGACCACAGACGGTGGGAAATCTCTACCAGTACACGGACACTAGTCTTGCGTAGTCACCAAGGCGCAGGACACCAAAACGTGTCTTAGCGCTGACAGGTTTCTATGGTACGCTACGCTTAGTCGGAAACATTGATGTTTGTGCTATTTCCGCAGCTGCTACTGATACTGCTGCCACTCTACGACTAGAGAAAAGAGTTCTAACGCCACGGGCTACATAGACATGGCGAGGGTGAACAACGATGGATTGGATTGTTCAATCATATCCCCCAACGAGCCCCACCCGGTCATCGCGCACCCCATGGCGCTCGCTGCAAATGCTCCACCGTTCGGTGTTCGGCGGGAGGGGGCGGGGGGGTACTCGGCGGGGAGGTGGGGGGGCGAGCGGGCTACATGTACTCTATCGTTTGGGGGGGGTGAAGGCGAGCTTCCCCGCGATAAAGCGTGCGTGTAATGCGGTGTGAGTGCGCCATCAGTCACGCAAGGTTCCCCATTTCTCCGGCGCGTTAACCTACCATCTGTACCGCAAACACCCCCATGTCTGCCATCACTCGCTGTTTACGCCGCCACCCCCCACACCCGCCACTCTACCGCCGCCCCGTACGCCGCTACCGCCACACCAAAATCACCGTTCGCCGTCTACAGTGCGCCATGAATAGAACGTATGTGAGCTTCAAATACCCCCTCCCCCCTCCCACCACCCGGTCCGGGGTCATCAAAACAAAAATTCATTCATTCAATGCTGTCATCCATATGCAAGAAAGTCCGCCTCACAAGCGGTTCTTAGCAGTGTTACAGCTTACCCTTGATCTGTCGGGCGATTTTACTGCCTTTTACTCAAGAGGTGTGTCCTTTACGCCAGATACTCGGGTACTCGCGAAAACCCACGGGTACTCGGGTATCACCCGGGGATGGCAATTTTCAGGCCGTAATCACACGTTTCCTTGGCAATAATTTCGTACCAAATATCCATGAATAACACTTCAAAACTATATTTTCTCTCTCACATACCTCGCATCTCGCAGGCACGCGAGTACCCGGCTGATAGACGGATACTCGGGCACACGTCAAAAACAGCCAAAACTACCCGCGAGGACCCGGGGTTTCTCACCAAGCCGCTGGCGAGTACTATTAATAGTTGGCCGCGATTTTTTATTTGTTTTCTTTTTCTTTTAGTTTTAATCATCACTTTTATTTTCCAGCCTAACTCGTAGGAGGTTTTACCCTCAGCGATCTTCTGGACAAGCCGTGGTCACAGGTGTCGTCCCTTCTCCCCCCCGGTACGTGCTTTTATTTTTTGTCGCGCATAGGGTTCAGCATTCCCACTGCTCGTCGATTTTCATCGAATGTTTCGCGCTAAAAAAAGAAAAAGTGCCTACGAGCATGCACTCGCTGATACGTGAACCCACGACATTGATCTTGATAGGCACGCGGACCACCTACCAAGCCACCGGAGATGCCGGCATTTTTATACCCGGCGGGATACACCTCGGCACCTCTAATCTGCCTCAACACCCCCCCCCCCTTCCCCCCCGCTCTGTGAAAAAAAAGCAGCGAACGTGACAAGTGTCCCTCTCCGCTTCAGGTACCTCCTACCCGTTCCGTGGTCGTCGACACGGGGAACAAAGGCGGTAAAACCTCCATCCGCCCATCCAGCGCCGCATCTTCAGAGCCTTTTAGCGCCGGTGAACCACGAACTGCTGCTGTCTATGCTGCGTCCGGTCCAGCGTTGGATGCGGCGTGGGACAGCAATCCAGAGCGCTGGAGAGGCGGGACACAGGGCACAGACGCGTTGGTAAGTCCCAAGCCGCTGGAATGAATAGCAAGCACGACGCGTCCGTTCGCACGGTATACTATATGTTTCGTAGGTCGGCCGTGCAGTCTGTTTCGCTGTCGATTTGGGTCGCTTCTCAGGGGAATCCCCTCCCCTCCCCCTTCGCTGTAAGCGTAAGGAGAAGGGCACACGCAAGATATACACGGAGCAAAGCTACGACAGGAAGGGAGGAATATGCTATAGCTAGAAAGAAAGTATAACAGATGGTAGAGAAGAAGAATAAAGGGATATGGAAATACGTACTGTAGTGAATAAAACCAATGAATAATTTGAGAGCGGACTGAAGCAGATGTGGGTAGGGATGACACGGATACTGGGAAAATAAGCAGGAGAGGCAGACACGGGAATAGCTACCTTAAGCACGGAACGGTAAAATGGTTAGTAAATCGAAGAGGGAAAGGGAAGTACTAGTAGAGCATTGCCGTAAGCTAGGAACACCCACAGCCAACGAAACGTTCGACGCAGAATTCGAGAAGGAAATCAACGCTTGGGTAGAGGCGAACGTAGATGCATTAGAAAGGGAAGACAGTGATTCAGAAAGGGAACAGAGGTAGTTCATAAGGGAAGAAGCAAAGAAGTGTGTAGCTACACGTGACAATATAGAAAGGCAGCAAAGGCAGACCAAACAGTGAATGAATTTATGAAGTACGGGGGAGAAGGAATGCTTACCACGATGTTTATGTTGTGCAACTGGATAGAGAAAAACGAGTACACACCTAGGAGGGGGAGATAAGGAGTAGTAGTAAACTTATTCAAGAAAGGAGATAAGGCTTATCCGGGGAACTATTATTGGGGGATAACGCTACCAAGCACAGTAGTAGGCAAAACATTTTGTCAGATTTCTAACGATATAATAGAATGGGAACAGCGATGAAGAAGGAAGGCCAAATTGGCGAAGGGCAATCAGGGTTTGGGTCAAATCGTAGCTGCGTAGACCATGTGTACACCTTAGGTAAGATACTCCAAGGTAGGAAAGACGCGGGACTAACAACGAACCAGGTATTGTTTATTTCTAGATATACAGAAGGCCTACGACAGAGCAGCACGGATAAATGGATTGTGAGAAAACTTTGGGCAATAGGGATCAGAGGAAATTTGTGGAGACCGATGAAAAATATGACGGAATATGAGAGAAGTGCTGGGGTGCTGGACGGGGAAATATCCAGGGCTCACTTCGGTACGCCTTTTTCAGGAGGCCACAGGCTTAATGTTTGTTAGGCCCATTTTTACAAAAATGGATTTTCATGGACAAAACACCGCTCGTGGAGCGTTTTCTACTTGGTTTTAGAATCGCCTGATTTTGACCCAAAAGGATCAGGTACACCTGATTTTGGCCACCGCCCAAACAAAAGACAGGTTTGTGTCCAGTCCAAAACCAAAACACATCAGATAAAAAAAAAACAGGACAAAAAATGAGTAGAAGACTTATGACAATGGGAAAGCGAAGTATCAATAAAAAGTTTGAATTTCAATCATAACCTCCACAAATATTTAGACCACGCTTCCTATGGGCACGCTTAGAAAGAAGAAAATTTTCAAACTTTTGGAACAGCCCGGAAAAAGCAAATATGGGGCCGATGTTGGGCCAACATCGGCTTGAGAAAAACTCAGGCCGATCTTTGGTTCGAAGCGGCGATATTCCGAGTCCACGACAAACATCGATCGACAAAACCAACGACTGCGTCATGAATTCTGAACAGAGTGCGCTCGTTAGCGGCTCCGACCCACCCTAGGGTCACCGTCTTCATATATACCATGGCCGGTGTCGTGTGGCGGGAGCTGAACAGGCGTATGGTAAAAAAACAATAGCCCGCTGGTGTGCACGAAACAGAAGACAAAACTTCTCGATCCGTCTCGAATGGCAAAAAATAGTTTTCTTTTTCAGGTTTGGGAGGATATCGTAGGACGCCGCCGGCAAGCTCTCGCCCCCTAGGCCATGGATGCACCTGATATCCTCGAGGCCGTCATCTATATTCGTTGGCCTTGCCGGACACCGAGCGGGTTGGCCGTGGGTTGAGTCTATGTTGAGGTCGAGCGTCGATCGTCGCACGAGCTGGTTTCTATCAGCGTGTTGACAATTTGCAACGAGAAAAAACGAATTGCACCGCCTGCAGCCGTTGAGGAGAAAAAAAAACCCAAAAAAAATCAAACATATTTTTTCTCTTTTTCCAACAGCGTCGGTACGAGGAATTTTTCGGCTGTTCTTTGGAAGCAATATCTTTGAAAAACAAATCTTTCCGACTTCGCGTTTCCATTGGCATAGGTCTAATCGCCAAAACAAATGTATAGTCGCCATGAAAGAAATGAACCCTGAGGCTAGTCTTTCAAAATTGACCGCCCCACCCACAGGCGTAGATGGTCATATCGAATTGAGGTGCCTGCGGTAATTCATTTTACCTTACTGTACGGTAATTGGAAACCGTACATTTGCAAAGCACGCTATTTGGTTGGGTGGTAACGAGTAACCACAGGAATGGCGATATTTGCACGATAACTGTTTGGATGGGAATGAGATAACATGATTTTCTCGGCGACGATTTGGATGGGAATGGGAGAACGTGGTTTGCTTGGTTACGGTTTGGATGGGAACGGCATTTCCTATTTATCACGGTAACGTACCGTTTACCAAATAGCGTGGTTATACCGTGTTAAAAGTACCGAAATGAGCCCTGGAAATATCGAAGTATGTTGATATTTTACAAGGAGTCGCACAGGGATGTGCGTTGCCACCTAATCTATTCAAGATATATGTATTCACGACCTGATAATATAGTAGCAGTCGAAGGAGCAAGACAGGGAATCTCGGAAGGGGAAGACACGGTGTCGGGATTCATGTGTGCGGATGACTTCGTGGGGTGTCCAAAAAAGAGGTTGCCTGCCATAGTTGATAGAGCTGTATGGGAGAAAGTAAGAAAAAGGCGAGCCGGAATATGGTGGGATGCGTTAGTTGAGAAAGTATGGAAGGATATATAGGGGGAAACCGACAAAAGGTGATGTCCGCCGGGAAGTTTGGGAGGTGCAAGGCAGAGGTAGAAGAAATGATAGGGCTAGCGCTACGAAACAAGGTGGAATCGGGGAAAAAAAAGTTGGAAATATACGGGGGATTGAGCGAAGGACTAGGGATGAAAACATATTTGCACTGCCCGATGGACTTCGCGAAAACGCTGCAACTGCCATTTCGTGTAGGTGACCCGGACCTGCTAGAAGGAAGAAAGAGGAAATATACAAGGAGCCGGGAGGAGGAGAAAGTAGATGCACAGATGTGCCCGTTTGGCAAAGCAACGGAGAGTAGAACCCACATAGTAGGAGAAACTGAAATGTACAAGGAGGAACGAGATGTATTAGAAGAGGAGATGAGGGAAATAAACGAATGTGACATGGAGGAGTTTGATACACTATTAATAGATAGATAGCAGCGAGGAAACGATAGCCATCCTATTAATAGGAGACAGACGGTGGCCACAGGCGGCCAAACAGGAAGGGACTACAGTACGACTAACGAAACGTTTCTATGAAATATAGTATGGAAACAACGTAGTGGACGTTCAACTGTTGGAGGTGTCTCTAATAGGAGTGGGAACGGTGCTCCGTCTCGAAAGAGATGCGTGGTCAACGATCAAACGACTAAGGCAAGCAACAAAAAATGAGTACGCCCCCCCCCCTCCCTCCCTCCCCCGTCTGGCGGCCCGTGGGGTTTTTACAAATAGAAGAAGCGCCCGGATTATTTTTTGGGGGTTTTGCTGTTTTGTCAGGGTGTCACGCGTCTCGAGACGACACCCACGTGCTTCGAGCGACAACAAAAAACAATGAAGAGGTGTTACCACAAGTCTGACTATGGAATCGTAGTTCGGACGTTAGCGCAGCCGTGCAAGAGGCCCCACGTGGGGACCATTGCCCTCGCCTTCAACCTTTCAAAACGACTGACAGGTTTCGGTTGCTGCGGCATCGGTTGTTGATTGGCGACGGAAGGAATGCAAAGGGCGCTGTGTACGAGCGACCACAATGAAAAGCGTCACGTACAGTAAGTAGTCGGTGCTCTACGCTGTAGTCCGAGCCAGCACAAGAATGCACTGCTGTAGTGGCATGTTGATGAGGGACGCGTACTGCTATCTCGTAATTTCGCTGGAGCAGTCGGCTGTTTTTATATTGGTATGCTTAGTGTGTATGGCAAACGCCGAGATGTATGTGCACATAACATACCCTCGTGTACAAGACAAACCGAATTGGACCGAAAACCAAAAGCAAAAAAATGTGCAACCGCGCACAGTATTGTGTGTGCAGACCTATACCCACCCTACAGCAGCATCATCATGCCAGAGGAGTGTGCAAATGGATCTCACATGCTTCACAGAAACGCCATCACGTGCCGGAAGAGGACGTCCGCCTCCATCCCTACCACTGTCGCCACGAGATCAGGCGCCCTCGCCGCGCACTCGGCGGCTCCCCGGTGAGCGTTTCCCCGTCCGCCGTTGGCACCGACCGCACCCCCCCCCCCCCCCCCTCACCCCGGCCAATCTTGCCCTCTTCCGGGTCATCATGCCGTCAGACCGGCCAGACGCTTCGTCGGCGCGCTCCGGAGGCATTGGCGGCGCCCTGCTGGGGCGTGACCGGCACATCACCAGGAAGCTACGGCGGCGCCACCTCCTCTCGATCCTTTCGGCAGGGGCGTTGGCCAGCAGGTTCAGCACGGCAGGGTTGCCGGGCAGGCCTCCCCCGGGCAACGCGGGTGGTGCGTCGAGTCCAACCACGGCCGCCGCGGTGCGGCCGTCGTCGTCGACGGCCCTCTCGTCGGCCTCTGACCGCAGCAAACGTTCGACGATCCCGGCGGAGCTGTCTTCGCGGGACTTGCGGACTGCGAGGTGGAGCGGTCGCTGCCCGAGTTCGTCCCGGGCGTTGACGCTAGCGGCGTGGCGCAAGAGAGCGTCCGCAGTCCGGACCGCCTGCCGCGTGGAAGCGCGGTGGAGGGGCGTTTGGCCTTCCGAGTCCCGGGCGTCAACGTTCGCTCCGGCCTGGACGAGCACGCGGATCGCGGTTGTCTGCCCCCAGTGGGCAGCGTGGTGCAGCGCTGTGTTGCCTTTCCTGTCGGCGGCGGTGACGTCCGCTCCGTGCCGAATGAGCCTCCTCAGCATGTTCACATGCCCATACATGGCGGCCAAGTCGAGCGCCGAGAAGTTGTCGTCGTCGGCTTGGCGGAGGTTGACATCCGCGCCAGCCTCCAGTAGCACAGCCACCGCGCGAGGTGCCCATGGGTCCGTTAATGCATAGTGGAGCGGCGTATCGCCTGTCCCGTTGCGCTTGTCGACCTCTGCACCGAGTTCGCACAGAGTTTTCACGCAGTCGGGATGGGTTGCTGTCGTGGCGACGTGTAGAGGCGTTAACCCTTTGTATCGGTCTGGTGCATTGATATCGGCCCCGGCCTTGACGAGAACGCTGATGGCGTCGTCGCGCCTGCACCGAACTGCGGTATACAACGCAGTTTCCCCGTCATAGGATGTATCGTGGATGTTCGCCCCGTACCGTATGAGGGCCATGATGACGTCCATGCACTTGAACTCGAGGGCCATCTGTAGGGGCGTCCGGCCGTGCTCATCGGGGCTAGAGCGGAGGCCGGCGTTTGCCCCGGCCGCCAAGAGAGCGGTGGCCGCACCAACGCAGTCCCTATGGTTGAGTGCCACTCGATGCAGCGCAGTGTAGCCGAAGCTGTTCTGCGCATCCACAACCGCACCATGGTCAAGAAGTGCCTGTACGGCCTTCTCGTTGCCGGCGGCAGCTACCAGGTGCAGCATAGGGCTTCCGTTCGTCTCGAGTGTGTTGGCGCATGCCCCAGCCACAAGCGTCTTCCGGACTAGGTCCGGATTGCCGACATTAGCAGCGTGCTCAAGCGCAGGGGCCAGAAAAACCGCCAAGCCATTTCTAGCACCACGGATGTAGAGCGCGTCGAAGAGTTGCGCTTTGTCGCGCATCGGCAATGCCTTCAGAATGTCGTGGGGATTGATGATGCGGCGGCGCGGCATCGTGCCTTCTTTGGAGCTTGGAGAGCGGGCTTCAGTGTGTAAGGAGAGGTTTGTCTGGAGTTCTGTTGCCAGCGGTGTTCCAACTTCTACCCAGTGTTCCTCGCCCGCCTGATGATGCACGCCCCGGGGAAGCAGAAGAAGAACCAAACTGCTTCGTACCCGGTATTTTAGCGTATGGCTTCTATCTACGTACAACAGCAGCACGCAGTAGTTCTTATTAATGGTATTACTGTAAGTGTGTGTGCTACGAAAAAGATATGGTACCGAAAACGGAAAACCGAATTATTTTTTCATAAAATACCGTCCGAATCGATATAAACCAATCAGCGGTCTAGTCTTTATCGTTTGCTCAATGAAGAATGTTCATCCCTACGGACTCGATTAGTGTCCCCGGCCCCCGTTCCCGTGTCCCCCCCCCAAGGGTTTCTACTGTGTACCTGGTACAAAAGTCGAAAAAACGCGGTGCGACAATATGGCGAGAAAATGCGGTGCGATCGGCGCGCTGCGCTCTGTGCTCTTTGCTCTGTGCTTTGTGCTCCTCTGCTGTGTCTGTGCTCTCCTCCTCTGTCTTCATGATGCGAGCGTGTAAAGCTGGCGACGGTGTACTGATTGCGAGCCCGACAAGGCAGCAGGTGGAGCAAGTCGTTGCTGCTGGCGGCGTTGCCACGGGTGAGTACATTGCTGTACAGCAGTAGTATTTTTAGCCCCTTGGGGGACTGACTCCGAGATACCGACTACCTGGTACCCACCACTGCTGCTGCTGTCTGTACCTACAATAGGTTTGGTGTTACCAGCGCCCAGCAGCACCTACAAATATGATACCAGTAGAATGATGTTGCGCCCTGCCGTTCCGTACGAGTCCTTGCATTGTGACCCGGACACCGGACACCAATTTGTACCATCCTCCAACCACGCCGCAGTGGCTATCGCTGTAATCGTCGCCATTCTGCTATATAGCGGTGGTCGTCGATTGCTCCTGTGTACTGACTGACTGGTACAAGTATAAAGCAATAATACTCGTACGGGTACACATGATACATACCTGGTACCTGGTACACGAGGAGAGCTCGCCGAGCCTTTCTTCAGTCTAACTACTGCTGTACGCAGCGGTGAGCCCACGGCTCCGCGCGTGGCGCTATGTAGCCCTGCGTTGCCAAATGTAGCGCGGCCCGCACCGCACCTATGTACGCATGTACGTACTCGTAAGTATACCTGGTACATCAGCCGGTACTATTAATAGCACTAAAAATGTACCAGGAACTACTACGGATATTCTAATGTTGTGTCTTTTGCTAAACATATGGTATGGTATGTGCCTGCGAACCTGGCATATTATACCTGGTACGTACGACCTACTGCTGTGCCCGTACCCGTACCCGCAGGCGGGTATTTTAAAAGGGCATACCCGGACCCTGGGTGTTGTGACACGGGCGGACGTACTCGTAGCATATATAAGTTCCAGGTACGGGTATGTACAAAAGTCGTACGTACAGAACTTACAGAACTTACACAAGCTCCGGGTACAGGTACGTTGGTACTGGGGAAAGTATACTGGGTATGTACCCTACAGAAGACAACCTTGCACACTTCAGAAGTTCCGGATAGGGGTATGGAGGTCTCACAGAACTCACCGAAGTTCCGGGAGCGGTATGGAAGTCTTCACACCTCGGATAACGTAGCACTCGGAGAATACTTATCTCCGTAGTGGGGCCCAACACAGGGACGTGGCAACGTACTATTAACAACATAGTTCTATTAATAGCACTGGTGGAGAAGCAATCACGGTAACGCGGTAACACGGCAGTGTTAGCTGGAAACCCGCCAACGTGCACACGCCTTCACGTAATGTTTCTGCTCGATCCCGTCCAGCTCTGGTACAGTAACGTTATGTTATGCCGCGATCCGTCCTTGAATTAACACTAACAACACATAACACAGCAGTGTTAGGCTTTGACCAAACACGTACGTTATCTCTTTAACATGCCCAGATCGATATCCGCATATTTACTAACACGACGACATGATCTTAATGCCCACGCAGCGTTATTAGACCTATCTATGCCAATAGTACAGCGAAGTTGCAATAAAAAGTTTGAATTTCAAAGATACCCGCCAAAAAAAATCAGAACACGCTTCCTATGGGCCACGAAAAAAAAAAAAAAAGGTTCCTAACTTTTGGAAAAGCTCGAAAAAAGCAAATCTGGGGCCGATGTTGGGCCAACATCGGCTTGAGAAAAACTCAGGCCGATCTTTGGTTCGAAGCGGCGAGATTCCGAGTCCTCGACAGACATCGATCAACAAAACCAACGATTGCGTCATGAATTCTGAACGGAGTGCGCTCGTTAGGGGCTCCGACCCACCCTAGGGTCACCGTCTTCACACCATGGCCGGTGTCATGTGGCGGGAGCTGACCAGGCGTGTGATAAAACAATATTTGGCCGCTGGTTTGCACAAAACAAAAGACAACACTTCTCCATCCGTCTCGAATGGCAAAAAATAGACTTTTTTTCAAGTTTGGGAGGACACCGTAGGACGCCGCCGGCAAGCTCTCGCGCACTAGACCATGGATCGACCTGATATCTTCGAGCCCGTCATCTATATTCGTTGGGCTTGCCAGATACCGAGTGGGTTGGCCGTGGGCTGAGTCTATGTCGAGATCGAGCGTCGATCTTCGCACGAGCTGGTTTCGATCACCGTGTTGACAATTTGCGACCAGCAAAACACAAATTGCGCCGCCTGCAGCCGTTGGGGGAAAAAAAAGAAGAAATCAAACATTTTTCTCTTTTTTTCCCACAGCGGCGGTACGAGAAGTTTTTCGTTTGTATTTTTAAAGCGATATATTTGAAAAAAATCTTTTGAACTTCGCGTTTCCATTGGCATAGGTCTTATAGACGTAACACACTAGCATAGTGTTACCCTTAGGAGGAGTGCTACACATAACACCCTACCATAACGTTACCATGTTGGCCAGCACTGCTAACACCTAACATTGTGTTACAAATAATGACACACTAACATAGCATAACGTGATGGCCAGCACTACTGAACTAACACTACGTTATCTGGACCCCCCGTCTGATTGCCTTAGGCTCGGACAACGTAACGTTTAGCCTACGTTACAGTTTTAGCCGGCCGATACGTAACATTATGTTAGGATGTTAGCCTAAATGCGGAAGTCTCTCTAACATTATGTTACGGTGTGAACGTCAGTAAAGATCCGTTACCGTGTTACCGCAAAGATCAATCCGGGTCTAATATCATGTTGAGTTACCGTTGGGGCCGAAGTCGTTCTAACGTAATGTTACTACGTTACCCTTTGGATCTTCCCGAGATCTAACATGTGTTACCTGTGTTAGTGGTAAAACAGCGTGGCGGAGTAACATCACGTAGCCGTGTTCTCCAATTTCGCCGACATCCCTGTAGGGGGTATCTACAAAAATATCCCCGGGGGGGGGATAGCATGGCATCCCCGGTAAAAACACGCCTCCATTTAAAAAAAACTAAACAGGAGACATTCAGGAGGGATCCCCGCAAAAAACGCCTCATTCCTTTGGAAACCCCGCCAGTACGTCTGATAAAAATCTACTGTATAACGTAATCTGCAAACTCGCACGTACGAGCTAGCACGGCAGTAACATATTGTTGGTGTTAGATTGGGGATGTGCGTTATCTGCTAACTTGTGTCTCCACCTACATTGCATACGAGCTGACATATTGACCTAATGCTAGTGTATTATCGATCATATACAATATCCGTTTGGCGTTTGTTACGGTAGCAAGACACCCTCACATGACGTCGCTCGATACGGGCTGCTGCTGCGGTTGATACGGTAACATAATGTTCACGTTGTATTGACCGAGTACGTTATCTCTTCAACGTGTGTTACGATAGCCACTAAGAATTCCACTAACACACTAACAAAAGCTTTTTTTGTCAGTGTACGTTATCCGTCTAAAGGGCGTCACGGTAGCAAGTAAGAATCCCGCTGACACACTAATACAAACGTTACTCTCTAGGGGCTGATGTCGCTAACACGGTAACATAATGTTAACGTTTAATTCATCATGCACGTTATCCCTTCCTTCAACGTGTGTTACGATAGCCACTAGGAGTTCCGCTAGCACACAAACATAGTGCTACTCGCTGTGGGCTGCCTACCCTAACACCGTGCCACATATACTGCGGTCAGTACGGGATCAAGGTAACGCTCGAACATAATGTTACGCGATCGTCCGCCAACATCATAACACACTACACTGTAGCACTATGTTATACACAATCCTGAAAGTAGTTAACGCAGTAACGTAATGTTACAGTTTTTTTCGTGAAGTGTTACGTTATCCGAGGTGTGGAAGTCTTACTGAACTAACGAGAGTTCCGGGTAAACGTCACACTCCAGTCACCAACCCCCTTTTTTTTCACAGCAGTACGTATCATAGCAGTTAATCGCTATCATCGCATTAGCGCAGACAGGAAGCACAGCAGCGGCTCCACAAACACAGCACCACGCGGCGAGACAGCCGCCGATGCCGCCGAGGCTGTGCGCTTCCAGTGTCTCAGATGGGAACGGCTCGCTGGGCTGAATGTGCTTGCTGTGCTCCGGTGGTCTCTCGCGTGCTTGCTGTTGTGAGATGGCATCTACAGAAACCTCTACCTCCGAACAAAACGTTGCGCTTGGTTGGATACTCGCGAGTTCCTACTGCTGTACGAGTACTCGTACAACGGAGGGGGGTTTTGGAGGTGTAGCAGGCCGAGAACGGTACAAGGTTTCGCCGAAGTAGGGGTAACCGCTCACCGACTGGCGGGGTGGCGGGCTGAACAACGGTGGCCAGTGGGGTGGGGTGTGATCGGTGTACGAGTACTCGTGTACCCTTCTTTCCGTACATCCTTTTGATACATTTATTATTTGTTGATTTTGTCTTTTGTTTTTTTCATCAACACCCAACGCACACAAGTTGACGACAGTTACAAATATCCTGCTGCGCGGGTTCCTAGCGACAGCTGTACCATCTATAACCCGTACCCGTGCCCGCACCCGGGTTTTTCACAAAGGGCATTACCCCGGATATTGTACCACGGGCTTACAGAACTTGCGGAAGTTTCGGTACGGGCAATACCCGGGAAGGTGCCCCAGGTATGGTTCTGTACGCACCCTACAGAAGACAACTTACATATTCTGATTACGCTGCGCCAAGCGAAGGTCGTAGGTGGTGGTCCACTGGCTTCCACTGTCTCTAATGTTGAATGTACAACTAATTCACATATTGTATTCATACTGCGCGCACGTATGTTTATTAAGGGCGCACGACCAAAAGACAAAACGACACCACCACCGCCACCACCCTCCTAAAGGTATACACCAGTAGTACCTATTATTATAGTTACCTGTTAACAGTATATACACGTACAGTATTGAAAACAAATGACCAGTGGGATGGTATTTCTGGACGAATTCACGGAAATTGTTTTTTCAAGCTTGTTTCACTTGAATTTACAATAGTATACCCCCCCTGTCGGGGTCTCGAAAATGGATACCTTAGAGGGGTGTCGGATTTTGTTTTTGCGTGCACCCCTGGTCTACCGGTATTCGATGGTTGATGAACTTCCTTGCTGACTCTTCTTGCCTCCAATGGGTGGAGACCGCCGGCCTCACGAGCCCCAGACAACAGTGGCAGCAGTAGTCGCGTGTTGAAGGAAATCTTCCTGACGTAGCTAGGATTTGGCTTCCGTATGGGATATATTGTGGGCAGCTCAACCAAGCTCCAGTAAAATATTTCCATGCCACAGCATCCCGAGTCGGCCGAATCAACCTAGAGTATTTCCAAGCACAGCACCCAAGCACTGATCACTGGCATGGGGTTCGGGTGGGAGGGTCGGCCATAAGCGCCCTTGAACAAAAAAATCCCTAAATATCCCGCTATTAAGGTGTGACCACGTCTCAACAATGGTGTACCCGGAGTTGGGGTTTCCACACCGCGCGGGGCGGTATCAACTGGGAGGATGCCGATTTAGTCCCCGACTCGTTGGAGTTGTAGATTTATGGAAGGATTTCTGATTTGTGGATAGGGGACCTTATCCTCCACAGGTGGCGCTGGCTCCGCAAACCCCAGCCAATCAGCAATCAGCCAGTGGGGTTGGGGGTTTCATACCGTACGGGGCGGTATCGACCCGGACGGCGACCGCCTCTTTCGTCCCCATTGTGTTGGATGTTCAGATGTATGGAAGGATTTCTGATCCGGGGATGAGACCTTCGCCTCTCCGGGTGGGGCTGGATCCACAAGTCCCAGGCGATGAGCAACGTGCCAGCGGGGTTGAGGTTTCCACATCGTGCGGGGCGGTATCGACCCGGGAGGCCGTCTCTTTCGTCCTCGGTTTGGTCAAGTTGCAGATGTATTGAAATCTTTAGGATCCGGAGATGGGGTCTTATCCTCCCCAGGTGGCGCTGACTCCGCAAACCCCAGCCAATCAGCAATCAGCCAGTGGGGTTGGGTGTTTCCACACCGTGTGGGGCGGTATCGACACGGGGGGTCGCCGTTTTCGTCCCCGAATTGTTGAAGTTGCAAATTGTCAGTTGGAGGGGTAGCGAGGCTGGAACGATGAAACGGCTGGACACAAACAATTATTTTGACGAGCGGCCTAATAAAGGCTGTACGAGGTACGTATCGGTATACTTTCATACTGTACGCGAGTCGCCTTATTCAGACGACTTCGACACAGAAAACAAATAAAACCAGGTACCAGCCCCCCCTGGCCACGCAACGGGAGTCCTTTCTTATGGCAACGGCAGCAGCTTTCGGTGCTATATGCACCTCATTCAAGTATTTGTGGTGGCCTTCGGTTAGTTGGAAAGTACGCTGAAGCCAGCAGTAACGACGAGGCGTGCCACATGCCGTTGCGCAGAGCAAAAATGGCTTTAAGAAGGACCGATATATGCCCAGAGTACAGACGGCCAAGCAAGTGCATAATCGAGGCTCATGGCTGAGCGATAACATTTTGCACGCCATGTTTGGGGATCCTACATGGCGTTACAAATTTGCGCTCGTATTAGTAGTATATGTCGCAGTGTCCGGCGCTCCTTCTTCAGGTGATTTTGTAGTACTGTAAGGTGCAGGCAGTACGATGCCATAAAGCACGAACATCATCTGGGGTACACTCACTGGTAGAGGGCTTCTAACGCTGTTTACCCCCACCCCCCCCAACCCCTCCCTCTCTGCTCCCCCCCCTGCCCCTCCCGCTCCCCTCTCCCTTCTCTGTTTTTTTTGGACGATCGACTTCATTTATTAGTTGAGAATTGGACATGATGAAACAAAACTGGAGAGGGTGGACCCAGTTGAGCAAATAACGGCGGCCGGCTGGAGCGCTTGAGCACACGTGGCTCTCCACGGAGGGTCTGAGCATGGCCGACCGCGACCTCGGGTTGGAGCCTATCGTGAAGAAGCTCAGAACATTGAACGCGACGAGAAAGCTTTTTGCGAGCTGCGATCGATCCAGTCGGTGACAAGCGAAGTCCTCGGAGCACGCGCGCGGGGAGGAGGGGAGGAGAGGGGAGGGCAGGGGGGTATTGGAGCAGGCAGGCTACCACTGAAATGTGGCCAGTTACTGAGGGCAAAAGCACGAAATACAAGCCTGGGGCGGGTAAAAGGGACGACGACTTCATCATTCCTCTCGCGGCCGACATGTGCCTTGCCTAAGGTATGTGTGTACGAAGTGAACTACCCTGGTGTGATGGTGATGGGTTTTGTTTTTCATGGACGGCATGTTTCCGCCGATTTCGAGAGCGGTATAGTAAGGCTGATTATTATCGGATAGCGTTTTTTTTCCATAATTTCCATAAGTTTGGAAATAATTGGAGATATGTATCAATATACGGAGGCATTCTGTCACTGTTCGTGAAATTCTCCAGAAGGGAAAAAATCCTTCTTCTCGCGGCCGACATGTGCCTTGTCTAAGGCATGTGTGTACGAAGAGAAGTACCCTCGTATGATCGTGACGACTTTTGTTTTTCATGGATGGAATGTTTCCGCCGGTTTCGAGAGCGGTATAAAAAGTGGGGATTGCTACAGGGATGTTGGTTTTCTTTGGAGGAAGAGGCTGTTGTGTTCTTCGCAGATTCGTGTTTATACGCGTGGCGTGATTGTGTGTTGTATGAGTCGATGGCGCAGAGGGAAGAAGGGCGCAGGGGATGCTGCGAACAAGCCGGTAGCTAAGACGAAGGGCTCGAACGTTTGCCCCGCACAAGTGTCGACGGGCCACGAAAATGAAGGACACGGTATACACGTGTCGTGAGATTCGCTCGGAACTCGCGTTAGTTTTTTCTTGGCACCTAACCATGTAGCCAAACACGTCATAAGTCGCCGCCGACGCCGAACCTTGTATCATTGCTGAAAAGGTTTTTAACCTTTGGCCAGCAAGAAAAGTACCTCCTATCGTGTGCTCCGTTCCGTCGCTGTGTTTTTTGTTTTTTCAAGATTTTTACTCCAGACCTCTCGGTAATCACGTTTGTTGCTGTATGTCGTGGGAGTGCGTACAGGCAGTGATAAGGTGCGGACGGTGTACCGGCAGATCAACCTACGGCCCACCAGAGCAATTTGTCGAAAACGAAGGGCGGAAGCCAGCGACTCGCAGTCACTAGTGTTTGATCTTCGTACGTATACGTGAGGATTGTTTTCCTGCTGTGAATTCAGTTGTTTCATCTGGGAAGCCGAAGCCGTTTTTCCTTTGTACCGGAAGTGGAGCAGCACAGGTGGCCGGGATCACCTTCCCCCCCCTGCATAATGGGGGCATAAACACTTTCTTGTGGGGACAGTGAACAATGTAGCGAATCCCTCAACAAGGCTTCGACAACCTCTAAACTTGGTACGGCTATTGGTGTGCAACATTGTTCCATGTCTCCACAAGGATGTTTGTACGTTCACGATGAAGATCGACGAGCAGTGGAAATGCTGAACCGTACGCGCGATAAAAAATGAAGCCACGTACAGGGGGGGAGAGGGAATGACACCTGTGACCGCTTGCTTGCCCTGAAGATCGCTGAGGGTGAAACCTCCTACGAGTTAAGCTGGAATGTAAAAGTGACGATAAACAAACAAAAACAAAAATGTGCAAGGAGCGGGTCCTGCCCACCTACCTTTGAACGCCAAACTCCCCGGATAAAGCGAAATTAAAAGAAAAACGGCGCATGGGTACTACCTGCAGGTAGCGAGTCATCGCATTTTTGTTGAACGCCTGCCACTCGGTTTCTTGCGGTAAACACCGTACCGGTCTGGCTAGACGAAGAATGACCCCCCAGCTGCTATGTCCCCCCCTCCCCCCACACACCCTTCGTCCTCCTTGGATCGGCTCTGTTTTCCTTCGCACGGCATTGGTGGTTTCCAACACTCTCCCCCCCCGTCCCTCGCGATGACCGCCGCCGTTTCTTTTCGGTGTCGCACCCTCCCACGATTCAGATGCTCCTACTGGTAGCGAAGACAGCCACCTTGCAGTCGGGCTCCCAAGCATAGATTGAGGAGCCGGTCACGGGTGGAAGAAGCTGCTGTGTGCGGCGTGACTCGTCGCGGTGTGCTTGGGCTGATTTCGTCTACTGTGGAGGCAGCTCTCCATAGCACTCAGCAGATTTCAGTAGATACCCAGTAGCTTCCGACATAGTAGTAGTGGAATACACGGTTTTTGGGTCCATGAATGGTTCTGAGCACTATGCAGTACTATGCCCCCCCTAATGGCGAAGTACAGTACCAGTAGAGCTGTGTGGCTCGAGCTCTATGCTCCTGACAAAACGATAAAAAGAGATGACGAGAAACACTAAACACGAGCAAGCGTTGTTTGAAAACGATCTGAGGTCTCGGATGGATAACTTGCGCACAAGCCACAACAGCGACCGAACGCCGCGAAACCGAGCACCGCCCTTTTTATGACATAGGTTGTGTGTGAGAGGAGCGCCACGCTGGAAATGTTCGTCGTCAGCAGGCAGCGTTTGTCGAATCGCTGTCTTGGTGTGTGGTGGGTGGGAAATTCTAGTTGCAGAAAGCGGAAGTCAGTACCTAGGACGCTTCATGATACCCAAGTACCGTTCCAGAGCAATCTGCAGCTCCTACTGAGGCAAGCAGCACGGAAGGTTTTCGCCTGGTGTGATGATGCAACATACACATAATAGTAATATTAATAGTAGGCTTACATCCTGGTCACATCTGGAACATGTAGAGTTCATTTCTATGCCACGTGACCTCGTTTTTGGCTTGACCTGAAATGGACGTGTAGGACGCTGTATATTTCCTGCTGCACCGCGCGTGCTCGGGACTGCCACCAGAAACATATTTTGTTTTGGAAACCCATGACTCGAATATCCACTTAGATATAGGAACACGGGGGAGGTAGCGGGCGATAACGCCGTCTTGCTGTTCTCCATGGTGCCTCGTGAGGAAGTTGAATCCGCGGTACAGGTTGCTCAAGAGCGTTATCGTAACTTGTACCAGTACGAAGTATGTGTTTTTTTTTTGTATTATTTCCTAATGTGAAACACGCCTCGGCACTACGAGTACAAAACTTTTCTGCTCCGACCCGAGCCTTAACATGAGGCCGGGGAAACTCAAGCACAATGTATACGCCTCGGTACTGCAATATTTCCCTGCTGCGACCCGCGTCCTTATCATGAGGCCGAGCAAACTTAAGCATGATACTCGCTCCTGCCTCGGCAAAAACGAAAGTCCCCTGCTACAATCCCCGGCCTTAACATGAGGCCGAGGGAACTCGGGCACGATACATGCCTCGGTACCAAACCCAAACCCAATCCTGCTCCTACTCCCGGCCTTAACATGAGGCCGAGGAAACTCAAGCACGATACACGCCTCGCAAAAACATTTTTTCCCCCGCTCCGACCCGCGGCCTTGGCATGAGGCCGAGGAAATTCAAGCACGATATACACACGCCTCCGCACTATAAAGCTTCCCTGCTCCGACTCCTGGCCCTAACATGAGGCCGAGGAAACTCAAGCACGGTGTGGGAACCCTCACGCGGCAATTGACCCGACACACAACTCCGGCTGCGGGGCATCCAAACCCCTCTCAGGAAATAACAAACAAGAACGTTCTCACCCACCTACCGCCCAACCACCCGCCACTCAACCACTCAACCATTCACTACCCAACCACCTGCCTAACTCACACAATATCTCCGCAGCTACCTACCCACTCATCCACTCTACTCCCCACTTCACCCACCCGAACCACCACCCCACACAGCATGTGTCCCATCAACTCGGTTTTCTGCGTTAAGCAACCCCCCCCCGCGGATACTACCAACTGGAGAGTTTTTGTAGTACAGTACCCGATACAAGCTGCTATCCGCCTGTCGCGTATAGACGGGGGCACTATAATAGGCCTTCACGAGACCTCGCCCAAGGCTTCTGAAAGCACAACAGCGGATACCATAGCATAGGCGTTCCATAAAACACTGCCTTGGCCCCCCGTCCACCATTCTCTCATCACCCCCCCCTCGTCGACCACAGACGGTGGGAAATCTCTACCAGTACACGGACACTAGTCTTGCGTAGTCACCAAGGCGCAGGACACCAAAACGTGTCTTAGCGCTGACAGGTTTCTATGGTACGCTACGCTATGTCGGAAACATTGATGTTTGTGCTATTTCCGCAGCTGCTACTGATACTGCTGCCACTCTACGACTAGAGAAAAGAGTTCTAACGCCACGGGCTACATAGACATGGCGAGGGTGAACAACGATGGATTGGATTGTTCAATCATATTCCCCAACGAGCCCCACCCGGTCATCGCGCACCCCATGGCGCTCGCTGCAAATGCTCCACCGTTCGGTGTTCGGCGGGAGGGGGCGGGGGGGTACTCGGCGGGGAGGTGGGGGGGCGAGCGGACTACATGTACTCTACCGTTTGGGGGGGGTGAAGGCGAGCTTCCCCGCGATAAAGCGTGCGTGTAATGCGGTGTGAGTGCGCCATCAGTCACGCAAGGTTCCCCATTTCTCCGGCGCGTTAACCTACCATCAGTACCGCAAACACCCCCATGTCTGCCATCACTCGCTGTTTACGCCGCCACCCCCCACACCCGCCACTCTACCGCCGCCCCGTACGCCGCTACCGCCACACCAAAACCACCGTTCGCCGTCTACAGTGCGCCATGAATAGAACGTATGTGAGCTTCAAATACCCCCTCCCCCCTCCCACCACCCGGTCCGGGGTCATCAAAACAAAAAATCATTCATTCAATGCTGTCATCCATATGCAAGAAAGTCCGCCTCACAAGCGGTTCTTAGCAGTGTTACAGCTTACCCTTGATCTGTCGGGCGATTTTTCCTGCCTTTTACACAAGAGGTGTATCCTTTACGCCAGATACTCGGGTACTCGCGAAAACCCACGGGTACTCGGGTATCACCCGGGGATGGCAACTTTCAGGCCGTAATCACACGTTTCCTTGGCAGTAATTTCGTACCAAATATCCATGAATAACACTTCAAAACTATATTTTCTCTCTCACATACCTCGCATCTCGCAGGCACGCGAGTGCCCGGCTGATAGACGGATACTCGGGCACACGTCCAAAACGGCCAAAACTACCCGCGAGGACCCGGGGTTTCTCACCAAGCCGCTGGCGAGTACTATTAATAGTTGGCCGCGATTTTTTATTTGTATTCTTTTTCTTTTAGTTTTAATCATCACTTTTACTTTCCAGCCTAACTCGTAGGAGGTTTTACCCTCAGCGATCTTCTGGACAAGCCGTGGCCACAGGTGTCGTCCCTTCTCCCCCCCGGTACGTGCCTTTATTTTTTGTCGCGCATAGGGTTCAGCATTCCCACTGCTCGTCGATTTTCATCGAATGTTTCGCGCTAAAAAAAGAAAAAGTGCCTACGAGCATGCACTCGCTGATACGTGAACCCACGACATTGATCTTGATAGGCACGCGGACCACCTACCAAGCCACCGGAGATGCCGGCATTTTTATACCCGGCGGGATACACCTCGGCACCTCTAATCTGCCTCAACACCCCCCCCCCCTTCCCCCCCGCTCTGTGAAAAAAAAGCAGCGAACGTGACAAGTGTCCCTGTTCGCTTCAGGTACCTCCTACCCGTTCCGTGGTCGTCGACACGGGGAACAAAGGCGGTAAAACCTCCATCCGCCCATCCAGCGCCGCATCTTCAGAGCCTTTTAGCGCCGGTGAACCACGAACTGCTGCTGTCTATGCTGCGTCCGGTCCAGCGTTGGATGCGGCGTGGGACAGCAATCCAGAGCGCTGGAGAGGCGGGACACAGGGCACAGACGCGTTGGTAAGTCCCAAGCCGCTGGAATGAATAGCAAGCACGACGCGTCCGTTCGCACGGTATACTATATGTTTCGTAGGTCGGCCGTGCAGTCTGTTTCGCTGTCGATTTGGGTCGCTTCTCAGGGAGACCCCCTCCCCTCCCCCTTCGCTGTAAGCGTAAGGAGAAGGGCACACGCAAGATATACACGGAGCAAAGCTACGACAGGAAGGGAGGAATATGCTATAGCTAGAAAGAAAGTATAACAAATGGTAGAGAAGAAGAATAAAGGGATATGGAAATACGTACTGTAGTGAATAAAACCAATGAATAATTTGAGAGCGGACTGAAGCAGATGTGGGTAGGGATGACACGGATACTGGGAAAATAAGCAGGAGAGGCAGACACGGGAATAGCTACCTTAAGCACGGAACGGTAAAATGGTTAGTAAATCGAAGAGGGAAAGGGAAGTACTAGTAGAGCATTGCCGTAAGCTAGGAACACCCACAGCCAACGAAACGTTCGACGCAGAATTCGAGAAGGAAATCAACGCTTGGGTAGAGGCGAACGTAGATGCATTAGAAAGGGAAGACAGTGATTCAGGAAGGGAACAGAGGTAGTTCATAAGGGAAGAAGCAAATAAGTGTGTAGCTACACGTGACAATATAGAAAGGCAGCAAAGGCAGACCAAACAGTGAATGAATTTATGAAGTACGGGGGAGAAGGAATGCTTACTACGATGGTTATGTTGTGCAACTGGATAGAGAAAAACGAGTACGCACCTAGAAGGAGGGGGAGATAAGGAGTAGTAGTAAACTTATTCAAGAATGGAGATAAGGCTTATCCGGGGAACTATTATTGGGGGATAACGCTACCAAGCACAGTAGTAGGCAAAACATTTTGTCAGATTTCTAACGATATAATAGAATGGGAACAGCGATGAAGAGGGAAGGCCAAATTGGCGAAGGGCAAGCATGGTTTGGGTCAAATCGTAGCTGCGTAGACCATGTGTACACCTTAGGTAAGATACTCCAAGGTAGGAAAGACGCGGGACTAACAACGTACCAGGTATTGTTTATTTCTAGATATACAGAAGGCCTATGACAGAGCAGCACGGATAAATGGATTGTGAAAAAACTTTGGGCAATAGGGATCAGACGAAATATGTGGAGACCGATGAAAAAGATGACGGAATGTGCGAGAAGTGCTGGGATGCTGGACGGGGAAATATCCAGGGCTCACTTCGGTACGCCTTTTTCAGGAGGCCACAGGCTTAATGTTTGTTAGGCCCATTTTTACAAAAATGGATTTTCATGGACAAAACACCGCTCGTGGAGCGTTTTTTACTTGGTTTTAGAATCGCCTGATTTTGACCCAAATGGATCAGGTACACCTGATTTTGCCCACCGCCCAAACAAAAGACAGGTTTGTGTCCAGTCCAAAACCAAAATACATCAGATAAAAAAAAAACAAGACAAAAAAAGAGTAGAAGACTTATGACAATGGGAAAGCGAAGTATCAATAAAAGATTGAATTTCAAAGATAACCTCCACAAATATTTAGACCACGCTTCCTATGGGCACGCTTAGAAAGAAGAAAACTTTTAAACTTTTGGAACAGCCCGAAAAAAGCAAATATGGGGCTGATGTTGGGCCAACATCGGCTTGAGAAAAACTCAGGCCGATCTTTTGTTCGAAGCGGCGATATTCCGAGTCCATGACAAACATCGATCGACAAAACCAACGACTGCGTCATGAATTCTTAACAGAGTGCGCTCGTTAGCGGCTCCGACCCACCCTAGGGGCACCGTCTTCATATATACCATGGCCGGTGTCGTGTGGCGGGAGCTGAACAGGCGTATGGTACAAAAACAATAGCCCGCTGGTGTGCACAAAACAGAAGACAAAACTTCTCGATCCGTCTCGAATGGCAAAAAATAGTTTTCTTTTTCAGGTTTGGGAGGATATCGTAGGACGCCGCCGGCAAGCTCTCGCCCCCTAGGCCATGGATGCACCTGATATCCTCGAGGCCGTCATCTATATTCGTTGGCCTTGCCGGACACCGAGCGGGTTGGCCGTGGGTTGAGTCTATGTTGAGGTCGAGCGTCGATCGTCGCACGAGCTGGTTTCTATCAGCGTGTTGACAATTTGCAACGAGAAAAAAAGAATTGCACCGCCTGCAGCCGTTGAGGAGAAAAACCCCCCCAAAAAAAACAAACATATTTTTTCTCTTTTTCCAACAGCGTCGGTACGAGGAATTTTTCGGCTGTTCTTTGGAAGCAATATCTTTGAAAAAAAACTTTCGGACTTCGCGTTTCCATTGGCATAGGTCTAATCGCCAAAACAAATGTATAGTCGCCATGAAAGAAATGAACCCTGAGGCTAGTCTTTCAAAATTGACCGCCCCACCCACAGGCGTAGATGGTCATATCGAATTGAGGTGCTTGCGGTAATTCATTTTACCTTACTGTACGGTAATTGGAAACCGTACATTTGCAAAGCACGCTATTTGGTTGGGTGGTAACGAGTAACCACAGGAATGGCGATATTTGCACGATAACTGTTTGGATGGGAATGGGATAACATGATTTTCTCGGTGACGATTTGGATGGGAATGGGAGAACGTGGTTTGCTTGGTTACGGTTTGGATGGGAACGGCATTTCCTATTTATCACGGGAACGTGCCGTTTACCAAATAGCGTGGTTATACCGCGTTAAAAGTACCGAAATGAGCCCTGGAAATATCGAAGTATGTTGATATTTTACAAGGAGTCGCACAGGGATGTGCGTTGCCACCTAATCTATTCAAGATATATGTATTCACGACCTGATAATATAGTAGCAGTGGAAGGAGCAAGACAGGGAATCTCGGAAGGGGAAGACACGGTGTCGGGATTCATGTGTGCGGATGACTTCGTGGGGTGTCCAAAAAAGAGGTTGCCTGCCATAGTTGATAGAGCTGTATGGGAGAAAGGAAGAAAAAGGCGAGCCGGAATATGGTGGGTTTCGTTAGTTGAGAAAGTATGGAAGGATATATACGGGGAAACCGACAAAAAGTGATGTCCGCCGGGAAGTTTGGGAGGTACAAGGCAGAGGTAGAAGAAATGATAGGGCTAGCGCTACGAAACAAGGTGGAATCGGGGAAAAAGGCTTGGAAATATACGGGGGATTGAGCGAAGGACTGGGGATGAAAACATATTTGCACTGCCCGATGGACTTCGCGAAAACGCTGCAACTGCCATTTCGTGTAGGTGACTCGGACCTGCTAGAAGGAAGAAAGAGGAAATATACAAGGAGCCGGGAGGAGGAGAAAGTAGATGCACAGATGTGCCCGTTTGGCAAAGCAACGGAGATTAGAACCCACATAGTAGGAGAAACTGAAATGTACAAGGAGGAACGAGATGTATTAGAAGAGGAGATGAGGGGAATAAACGAATGTGACATGGAGAAGTTTGATACACTATTAATAGATAGATAGCAGCGAGGAAACGATAGCCATCCTATTAATAGGAGACAGACGGTGGCCACAGGCGGCCAAACAGGAAGGGACTACAGTACGACTAACGAAACGTTTCTATGAAATATAGTATGGAAACAACGTAGTGGACGTTCAACTGTTGGAGGTGTCTCTAATAGGAGTAGGAACGGTGCTCCGTCTCGAAAGAGATGCGTGGTCAACGATCAAACGACTAAGGCAAGCAACAAAAAATGAGTACGCCCCCCCCCCTCCCTCCCTCCCCCGTCTGGCGGCCCGTGGGGTTTTTACAAATAGAAGAAGCGCCCGGATTATTTTTTGGGGGTTTTGCTGTTTTGTCAGGGTGTCACGCGTCTCGAAACGACACCCACGTGCTTCGAGCGACAACAAAAGACAAGGAAGAGGTGTTACCACAAGTCTGGCTATGGAATCGTAGTTCGGACGTTTGCGCAGCCGTGCAAGAGGCCCCGCGTGGGGACCATTGCCCTCGCCTTCAACCTTTCAAAACGACGGACAGGTTTCGGTTGCTGCGGCATCGGTTGTTGATTGGCGACGGAAGGGATGCAAAGGGCGCTGTGTACGAGCGACCACAATGAAAAGCGTCACGTACAGTAAGTAGTCGGTGCTCTACGCTGTAGTCCGAGCCAGCACAAGAATGCACTGCTGTAGTGGCATGTTGATGAGGGAGGCGTACTGCTATCTCGTAATTTCGCTGGAGCAGTCGGCTGTTTTTATATTGGTATGCTTAGTGTGTATGGCAAACGCCGAGATGTATGTGCACATAACATACCCTCGTGTACAAGACAAACCGAATTGGACCGAAAACCAAAAGCAAAAAAATGTGCAACCGCGCACAGTATTGTGTGTGCAGACCTATACCCACCCTACAGCAGCATCATCATGCCAGAGGAGTGTGCAAATGGATCTCACATGCTTCACAGAAACGCCATCACGTGCCGGAAGAGGACGTCCGCCTCCATCCCTACCACTGTCGCCACGAGATCAGGCGCCCTCGCCGCGCACTCGGCGGCTCCCCGGTGAGCGTTTCCCCGTCCGCCGTTGGCACCGACCGCACCCCCCCCCCCCCCCCCTCACCCCGGCCAATCTTGCCCTCTTCCGGGTCATCATGCCGTCAGACCGGCCAGACGCTTCGTCGGCGCGCTCCGGAGGCATTGGCGGCGCCCTGCTGGGGCGTGACCGGCACATCACCAGGAAGCTACGGCGGCGCCACCTCCTCTCGATCCTTTCGGCAGGGGCGTTGGCCAGCAGGTTCAGCACGGCAGGGTTGCCGGGCAGGCCTCCCCCGGGCAACGCGGGTGGTGCGTCGAGTCCAACCACGGCCGCCGCGGTGCGGCCGTCGTCGTCGACGGCCCTCTCGTCGGCCTCTGACCGCAGCAAACGTTCGACGATCCCGGCGGAGCTGTCTTCGCGGGACTTGCGGACTGCGAGGTGGAGCGGTCGCTGCCCGAGTTCGTCCCGGGCGTTGACGCTAGCGGCGTGGCGCAAGAGAGCGTCCGCAGTCCGGACCGCCTGCCGCGTGGAAGCGCGGTGGAGGGGCGTTTGGCCTTCCGAGTCCCGGGCGTCAACGTTCGCTCCGGCCTGGACGAGCACGCGGATCGCGGTTGTCTGCCCCCAGTGGGCAGCGTGGTGCAGCGCTGTGTTGCCTTTCCTGTCGGCGGCGGTGACGTCCGCTCCGTGCCGAATGAGCCTCCTCAGCATGTTCACATGCCCATACATGGCGGCCAAGTCGAGCGCCGAGAAGTTGTCGTCGTCGGCTTGGCGGAGGTTGACATCCGCGCCAGCCTCCAGTAGCACAACCACCGCGCGAGGTGCCCATGGGTCCGTTAATGCATAGTGGAGCGGCGTATCGCCTGTCCCGTTGCGCTTGTCGACCTCTGCACCGAGTTCGCACAGAGTTTTCACGCAGTCGGGATGGGTTGCTGTCGTGGCGACGTGTAGAGGCGTTAACCCTTTGTATCGGTCTGGTGCATTGATATCGGCCCCGGCCTTGACGAGAACGCTGATGGCGTCGTCGCGCCTGCACCGAACTGCGGTATACAACGCAGTTTCCCCGTCATAGGATGTATCGTGGATGTTCGCCCCGTACCGTATGAGGGCCATGATGACGTCCATGCACTTGAACTCGAGGGCCATCTGTAGGGGCGTCCGGCCGTGCTCATCGGGGCTAGAGCGGAGGCCGGCGTTTGCCCCGGCCGCCAAGAGAGCGGTGGCCGCACCAACGCAGTCCCTATGGTTGAGTGCCACTCGATGCAGCGCAGTGTAGCCGAAGCTGTTCTGCGCATCCACAACCGCACCATGGTCAAGAAGTGCCTGTACGGCCTTCTCGTTGCCGGCGGCAGCTACCAGGTGCAGCATAGGGCTTCCGTTCGTCTCGAGTGTGTTGGCGCATGCCCCAGCCACAAGCGTCTTCCGGACTAGGTCCGGATTGCCGACATTAGCAGCGTGCTCAAGCGCAGGGGCCAGAAAAACCGCCAAGCCATTTCTAGCACCACGGATGTAGAGCGCGTCGAAGAGTTGCGCTTTGTCGCGCATCGGCAATGCCTTCAGAATGTCGTGGGGATTGATGATGCGGCGGCGCGGCATCGTGCCTTCTTTGGAGCTTGGAGAGCGGGCTTCAGTGTGTAAGGAGAGGTTTGTCTGGAGTTCTGTTGCCAGCGGTGTTCCAACTTCTACCCAGTGTTCCTCGCCCGCCTGATGATGCACGCCCCGGGGAAGCAGAAGAAGAACCAAACTGCTTCGTACCCGGTATTTTAGCGTATGGCTTCTATCTACGTACAACAGCAGCACGCAGTAGTTCTTATTAATAGTATTACTGTAAGTGTGTGTGCTACGAAAAAGATATGGTACCGAAAACGGAAAACCGAATTATTTTTTCATAAAATACCGTCCGAATCGATATAAACCAATCAGCGGTCTAGTCTTTATCGTTTGCTCAATGAAGAATGTTCATCCCTACGGACTCGATTAGTGTCCCCGGCCCCCGTTCCCGTGTCCCCCCCCCAAGGGTTTCTACTGTGTACCTGGTACAAAAGTCGAAAATACGCGGTGCGACAATATGGCGAGAAAATGCGGTGCGATCGGCGCGCTGCGCTCTGTGCTCTTTGCTCTGTGCTTTGTGCTCCTCTGCTGTGTCTGTGCTCTCCTCCTCTGTCTTCATGATGCGAGCGTGTAAAGCTGGCGACGGTGTACTGATTGCGAGCCCGACAAGGCAGCAGGTGGAGCAAGTCGTTGCTGCTGGCGGCGTTGCCACGGGTGAGTACATTGCTGTACAGCAGTAGTATTTTTAGCCCCTTGGGGGACTGACTCCGAGATACCGACTACCTGGTACCCACCACTGCTGCTGCTGTCTGTACCTACAATAGGTTTGGTGTTACCAGCGCCCAGCAGCACCTACAAATATGATACCAGTAGAATGATGTTGCGCCCTGCCGTTCCGTACGAGTCCTTGCATTGTGACCCGGACACCGGACACCAATTTGTACCATCCTCCAACCACGCCGCAGTGGCTATCGCTGTAATCGTCGCCATTCTGCTATATAGCGGTGGTCGTCGATTGCTCCTGTGTACTGACTGACTGGTACAAGTATAAAGCAATAATACTCGTACGGGTACACATGATACATACCTGGTACCTGGTACACGAGGAGAGCTCGCCGAGCCTTTCTTCAGTCTAACTACTGCTGTACGCAGCGGTGAGCCCACGGCTCCGCGCGTGGCGCTATGTAGCCCTGCGTTGCCAAATGTAGCGCGGCCCGCACCGCACCTATGTACGCATGTACGTACTCGTAAGTATACCTGGTACATCAGCCGGTACTATTAATAGCACTAAAAATGTACCAGGAACTACTACGGATATTCTAATGTTGTGTCTTTTGCTAAACATATGGTATGGTATGTGCCTGCGAACCTGGCATATTATACCTGGTACGTACGACCTACTGCTGTGCCCGTACCCGTACCCGCAGGCGGGTATTTTAAAAGGGCATACCCGGACCCTGGGTGTTGTGACACGGGCGGACGTACTCGTAGCATATATAAGTTCCAGGTACGGGTATGTACAAAAGTCGTACGTACAGAACTTACAGAACTTACACAAGCTCCGGGTACAGGTACGTTGGTACTGGGGAAAGTATACTGGGTATGTACCCTACAGAACACAACCTTGCACACTTCAGAAGTTCCGGATAGGGGTATGGAGGTCTCACAGAACTCACCGAAGTTCCGGGAGCGGTATGGAAGTCTTCACACCTCGGATAACGTAGCACTCGGAGAATACTTATCTCCGTAGTGGGGCCCAACACAGGGACGTGGCAACGTACTATTAACAACATAGTTCTAGCACTGGTGGAGAAGCAATCACGGTAACGCGGTAACACGGCAGTGTTAGCTGGAAACCCGCCAACGTGCACACGCCTTCACGTAATGTTTCTGCTCGATCCCGTCCAGCTCTGGTACAGTAACGTTATGTTATGCCGCGATCCGTCCTTGAATTAACACTAACAACACATAACACAGCAGTGTTAGGCTTTGACCAAACACGTACGTTATCTCTTTAACATGCCCAGATCGATATCCGCATATTTACTAACACGACGACATGATCTTAATGCCCACGCAGCGTTATTAGACCTATCTATGCCAATAGTACAGCGAAGTTGCAATAAAAAGTTTGAATTTCAAAGATACCCGCCAAAAAAAATCAGAACACGCTTCCTATGGGCCACGAAAAAAAAAAAAAAGTTCCTAACTTTTGGAAAAGCTCGAAAAAAGCAAATCTGGGGCCGATGTTGGGCCAACATCGGCTTGAGAAAAACTCAGGCCGATCTTTGGTTCGAAGCGGCGAGATTCCGAGTCCTCGACAGACATCGATCAACAAAACCAACGATTGCGTCATGAATTCTGAACGGAGTGCGCTCGTTAGGGGCTCCGACCCACCCTAGGGTCACCGTCTTCACACCATGGCCGGTGTCATGTGGCGGGAGCTGACCAGGCGTGTGATAAAACAATATTTGGCCGCTGGTTTGCACAAAACAAAAGACAACACTTCTCCATCCGTCTCGAATGGCAAAAAATAGACTTTTTTCAAGTTTGGGAGGACACCGTAGGACGCCGCCGGCAAGCTCTCGCGCACTAGACCATGGATCGACCTGATATCTTCGAGCCCGTCATCTATATTCGTTGGGCTTGCCAGATACCGAGTGGGTTGGCCGTGGGCTGAGTCTATGTCGAGATCGAGCGTCGATCTTCGCACGAGCTGGTTTCGATCACCGTGTTGACAATTTGCGACCAGCAAAACACAAATTGCGCCGCCTGCAGCCGTTGGGGGAAAAAAAAGAAGAAATCAAACATTTTTCGCTTTTTTTCCCACAGCGGCGGTACGAGAAGTTTTTCGTTTGTATTTATAAAGCGATATATTTGGAAAAAATCTTTTGAACTTCGCGTTTCCATTGGCATAGGTCTTATAGACGTAACACACTAGCATAGTGTTACCCTTAGGAGGAGTGCTACACATAACACCCTACCATAACGTTACCATGTTGGCCAGCACTGCTAACACCTAACATTGTGTTACAAATAATGACACACTAACATAGCATAACGTGATGGCCAGCACTACTGAACTAACACTACGTTATCTGGACCCCCCGTCTGATTGCCTTAGGCTCGGACAACGTAACGTTTAGCCTACGTTACAGTTTTAGCCGGCCGATACGTAACATTATGTTAGGATGTTAGCCTAAATGCGGAAGTCTCTCTAACATTATGTTACGGTGTGAACGTCAGTAAAGATCCGTTACCGTGTTACCGCAAAGATCAATCCGGGTCTAATATCATGTTGAGTTACCGTTGGGGCCGAAGTCGTTCTAACGTAATGTTACTACGTTACCCTTTGGATCTTCCCGAGATCTAACATGTGTTACCTGTGTTAGTGGTAAAACAGCGTGGCGGAGTAACATCACGTAGCCGTGTTCTCCAATTTCGCCGACATCCCTGTAGGGGGTATCTACAAAAATATCCCCGGGGGGGGGATAGCATGGCATCCCGGGTAAAAACACGCCTCCATTTAAAAAAAACTAAACAGGAGACATTCAGGAGGGATCCCCGCAAAAAACGCCTCATTCCTTTGGAAACCCCGCCAGTACGTCTGATAAAAATCTACTGTATAACGTAATCTGCAAACTCGCACGTACGAGCTAGCACGGCAGTAACATATTGTTGGTGTTAGATTGGGGATGTGCGTTATCTGCTAACTTGTGTCTCCACCTACATTGCATACGAGCTGACATATTGACCTAATGCTAGTGTATTATCGATCATATACAATATCCGTTTGGCGTTTGTTACGGTAGCAAGACACCCTCACATGACGTCGCTCGATACGGGCTGCTGCTGCGGTTGATACGGTAACATAATGTTCACGTTGTATTGACCGAGTACGTTATCTCTTCAACGTGTGTTACGATAGCCACTAAGAATTCCACTAACACACTAACAAAAGCTTTTTTTTTGTCAGTGTACGTTATCCGTCTAAAGGGCGTCACGGTAGCAAGTAAGAATCCCGCTGACACACTAATACAAACGTTACTCTCTAGGGGCTGATGTCGCTAACACGGTAACATAATGTTAACGTTTAATTCATCATGCACGTTATCCCTTCCTTCAACGTGTGTTACGATAGCCACTAGGAGTTCCGCTAGCACACAAACATAGTGCTACTCGCTGTGGGCTGCCTACCCTAACACCGTGCCACATATACTGCGGTCAGTACGGGATCAAGGTAACGCTCGAACATAATGTTACGCGATCGTCCGCCAACATCATAACACACTACACTGTAGCACTATGTTATACACAATCCTGAAAGTAGTTAACGCAGTAACGTAATGTTACAGTTTTTTTCGTGAAGTGTTACGTTATCCGAGGTGTGGAAGTCTTACTGAACTAACGAGAGTTCCGGGTAAACGTCACACTCCAGTCACCAACCCCCTTTTTTTTCACAGCAGTACGTATCATAGCAGATAATCGCTATCATCGCATTAGCGCAGACAGGAAGCACAGCAGCGGCTCCACAAACACAGCACCACGCGGCGAGACAGCCGCCGATGCCGCCGAGGCTGTGCGCTTCCAGTGTCTCAGATGGGAACGGCTCGCTGGGCTGAATGTGCTTGCTGTGCTCCGGTGGTCTCTCGCGTGCTTGCTGTTGTGAGATGGCATCTACAGAAACCTCTACCTCCGAACAAAACGTTGCGCTTGGTTGGATACTCGCGAGTTCCTACTGCTGTACGAGTACTCGTACAACGGAGGGGGGTTTTGGAGGTGTAGCAGGCCGAGAACGGTACAAGGTTTCGCCGAAGTAGGGGTAACCGCTCACCGACTGGCGGGGTGGCGGGCTGAACAACGGTGGCCAGTGGGGTGGGGTGTGATCGGTGTACGAGTACTCGTGTACCCTTCTTTCCGTACATCCTTTTGATACATTTATTATTTGTTGATTTTGTCTTTTGTTTTTTTCATCAACACCCAACGCACACAAGTTGACGACAGTTACAAATATCCTGCTGCGCGGGTTCCTAGCGACAGCTGTACCATCTATAACCCGTACCCGTGCCCGCACCCGGGTTTTTCACAAAGGGCATTACCCCGGATATTGTACCACGGGCTTACAGAACTTGCGGAAGTTTCGGTACGGGCAATACCCGGGAAGGTGCCCCAGGTATGGTTCTGTACGCACCCTACAGAAGACAACTTACATATTCTGATTACGCTGCGCCAAGCGAAGGTCGTAGGTGGTGGTCCACTGGCTTCCACTGTCTCTAATGTTGAATGTACAACTAATTCACATATTGTATTCATACTGCGCGCACGTATGTTTATTAAGGGCGCACGACCAAAAGACAAAACGACACCACCACCGCCACCACCCTCCTAAAGGTATACACCAGTAGTACCTATTATTATAGTTACCTGTTAACAGTATATACACGTACAGTATTGAAAACAAATGACCAGTGGGATGGTATTTCTGGACGAATTCACGGAAATTGTTTTTTCAAGCTTGTTTCACTTGAATTTACAATAGTATACCCCCCCTGTCGGGGTCTCGAAAATGGATACCTTAGAGGGGTGTCGGATTTTGTTTTTGCGTGCACCCCTGGTCTACCGGTATTCGATGGTTGATGAACTTCCTTGCTGACTCTTCTTGCCTCCAATGGGTGGAGACCGCCGGCCTCACGAGCCCCAGACAACAGTGGCAGTAGTAGTCGCGTGTTGAAGGAAATCTTCCTGACGTAGCTAGGATTTGGCTTCCGTATGGGATATATTGTGGGCAGCTCAACCAAGCTCCAGTAAAATATTTCCATGCCACAGCATCCCGAGTCGGCCGAATCAACCTAGAGTATTTCCAAGCACAGCACCCAAGCACTGATCACTGGCATGGGGTTCGGGTGGGAGGGTCGGCCATAAGCGCCCTTGAACAAAAAAATCCCTAAATATCCCGCTATTAAGGTGTGACCACGTCTCAACAATGGTGTACCCGGAGTTGGGGTTTCCACACCGCGCGGGGCGGTATCAACTGGGAGGATGCCGATTTAGTCCCCGACTCGTTGGAGTTGTAGATTTATGGAAGGATTTCTGATTTTTGGATAGGGGACCTTATCCTCCACAGGTGGCGCTGGCTCCGCAAACCCCAGCCAATCAGCAATCAGCCAGTGGGGTTGGGGGTTTCATACCGTACGGGGCGGTATCGACCCGGACGGCGACCGCCTCTTTCGTCCCCATTGTGTTGGATGTTCAGATGTATGGAAGGATTTCTGATCCGGGGATGAGACCTTCGCCTCTCCGGGTGGGGCTGGATCCACAAGTCCCAGGCGATGAGCAACGTGCCAGCGGGGTTGAGGTTTCCACATCGTGCGGGGCGGTATCGACCCGGGAGGCCGTCTCTTTCGTCCTCGGTTTGGTCAAGTTGCAGATGTATTGAAATCTTTAGGATCCGGAGATGGGGTCTTATCCTCCCCAGGTGGCGCTGACTCCGCAAACCCCAGCCAATCAGCAATCAGCCAGTGGGGTTGGGTGTTTCCACACCGTGTGGGGCGGTATCGACACGGGGGGTCGCCGTTTTCGTCCCCGAATTGTTGAAGTTGCAAATTGTCAGTTGGAGGGGTAGCGAGGCTGGAACGATGAAACGGCTGGACACAAACAATTATTTTGACGAGCGGCCTAATAAAGGCTGTACGAGGTACGTATCGGTATACTTTCATACTGTACGCGAGTCGCCTTATTCAGACGACTTCGACACAGAAAACAAATAAAACCAGGTACCAGCCCCCCCTGGCCACGCAACGGGAGTCCTTTCTTATGGCAACGGCAGCAGCTTTCGGTGCTATATGCACCTCATTCAAGTATTTGTGGTGGCCTTCGGTTAGTTGGAAAGTACGCTGAAGCCAGCAGTAACGACGAGGCGTGCCACATGCCGTTGCGCAGAGCAAAAATAGCCTTGTTTAGGGCCGACACATGCCCAGAGGACAGACGGCCAAGCAAGTGCATAATCGAGGCTCATGGCTGAGCGATAACATTTTGCACGCCATGTTTGGGGGTCCTACATGGCGTTACAAATTTGCGCTCGTATTAGTAGTATATGTCGCAGTGTCCGGCGCTCCTTCTTCAGGTGATTTTGTAGTACTGTAAGGTGCAGGCAGTACGATGCCATAAAGCACGAACATCATCTGGGGTACACTCACTGGTAGAGGGCTTCTAACGCTGTTTACCCCCACCCCCCCCAACCCCTCCCTCTCTGCTCCCCCCCCTGCCCCTCCCGCTCCCCTCTCCCTTCTCTGTTTTTTTCGGACGATCGACTTCATTTATTCGTTGAGAATTGGACATGATGAAACAAAACTGGAGAGGGTGGACCCAGTTGAGCGAATAACGGCGGCCGGCTGGAGCGCTTGAGCACACGTGGCTCTCCACGGAGGGTCTGAGCATGGCCGACCGCGACCTCGGGTTGGAGCCTATCGTGAAGAAGCTTAGAACATTGAACGCGACGAGAAACCTTTTTGCGAGCTGCGATCGATCCAGTCGGTGACAAGCGAAGTCCTCGGAGCACGCGCGCGGGGAGGAGGGGAGGAGAGGGGAGGGCAGGGGGGTATTGGAGCAGGCGGGCCACCACTGAAATGTGGCCAGTTACTGAGGGCAAAAACACGAAATACAAGCCTGGGGCGGGCAAAAGGGACGACGACTTCATCATTCCTCTCGCGGCCAATATGTGCCTTGCCTAAGGTATGTGTGTACGAAATGAAGTACCCTGGTGTGATGGTGATGGGTTTTGTTTTTCATGGACGGCATGTTTCCGCCGATTTCGAGAGCGGTATAGTAAGGCTGATTATTATCGGATAGCGATTTTTTCCATAATTTCCATAAGTTTGGAAATAATTGGAGATATGTATCAATATACGGAGGCATTCTGTCACTGTTCGTGAAATTTTCCAGAAGGGAAAAAATCCTTCTTCTCGCGGCCGACATGTGCCTTGTCTAAGGCATGTGTGTACGAAGAGAAGTACCCTCGTATGATCGTGACGAGTTTTGTTTTTCATGGACGGAATGTTTCCGCCGGTTTCGAGAGCGGTATAAAAAGTGGGGATTGCTACAGGGATGTTGGTTTTCTTTGGAGGAGGAGGCTGTTGTGTTCTTCGCAGATTCGTGTTTATACGCGTGGCGTGATTGTGTGTTGTATGAGTCGATGGCGCAGAGGGAAGAAGGGCGCAGGGGATGCTGCGAACAAGCCGGTAGCTAAGACGAAGGGCTCGAACTTTTGCCCCGCACAAGTGTCGACGGGCCACGAAAATGAAGGACACGGTATACACGTGTCGTGAGATTCGCTCGGAACTCGCGTTAGTTTTTTCTTGGCACCTAACCATGTAGCCAAACACGTCATAAGTCGCCGCCGACGCCGAACCTTGTATCATTGCTGAAAAGGTTTTTAACCTTTGGCCAGCAAGAAAAGTACCTCCTATCGTGTGCTCCGTTCCGTCGCTGTGTTTTTTGTTTTTTCAAGATTTTTACTCCAGACCTCTCGGTAATCACGTTTGTTGCTGTATGTCGTGGGAGTGCGTACAGGCAGTGATAAGGTGCGGACGGTGTACCGGCAGATCAACCTACGGCCCACCAGAGCAATTTGTCGAAAACGAAGGGCGGAAGCCAGCGACTCGCAGTCACTAGTGTTTGATCTTCGTACGTATACGTGAGGATTGTTTTCCTGCTGTGAATTCAGTTGTTTCATCTGGGAAGCCGAAGCCGTTTTTCCTTTGTACCGGAAGTGGAGCAGCACAGGTGGCCGGGATCACCTTCCCCCCCCTGCATAATGGGGGCATAAACACTTTCTTGTGGGGACAGTGAACAATGTAGCGAATCCCTCAACAAGGCTTCGACAACCTCTAAACTTGGTACGGCTATTGGTGTGCAACATTGTTCCATGTCTCCACAAGGATGTTTGTACGTTCACGATGAAGATCGACGAGCAGTGGAAATGCTGAACCGTACGCGCGATAAAAAATGAAGCCACGTACAGGGGGGGAGAAGGAATGACACCTGTGACCGCTTGCTTGCCCTGAAGATCGCTGAGGGTGAAACCTCCTACGAGTTAAGCTGGAATGTAAAAGTGACGATAAACAAACAAAAACAAAAATGTGCAAGGAGCGGGTCCTGCCCACCTACCTTTGAACGCCAAACTCCCCGGATAAAGCGAAATTAAAAGAAAAACGGCGCATGGGTACTACCTGCAGGTAGCGAGTCATCGCATTTTTGTTGAACGCCTGCCACTCGGTTTCTTGCGGTAAACACCGTACCGGTCTGGCTAGACGAAGAATGACCCCCCAGCTGCTATGTCCCCCCCTCCCCCCACACACCCTTCGTCCTCCTTGGATCGGCTCTGTTTTCCTTCGCACGGCATTGGTGGTTTCCAACACTCTCCCCCCCCGTCCCTCGCGATGACCGCCGCCGTTTCTTTTCGGTGTCGCACCCTCCCACGATTCAGATGCTCCTACTGGTAGCGAAGACAGCCACCTTGCAGTCGGGCTCCCAAGCATAGATTGAGGAGCCGGTCACGGGTGGAAGAAGCTGCTGTGTGCGGCGTGACTCGTCGCGGTGTGCTTGGGCTGATTTCGTCTACTGTGGAGGCAGCTCTCCATAGCACTCAGCAGATTTCAGTAGATACCCAGTAGCTTCCGACATAGTAGTAGTGGAATACACGGTTTTTGGGTCCATGAATGGTTCTGAGCACTATGCAGTACTATGCCCCCCCTAATGGCGAAGTACAGTACCAGTAGAGCTGTGTGGCTCGAGCTCTATGCTCCTGACAAAACGATAAAAAGAGATGACGAGAAACACTAAACACGAGCAAGCGTTGTTTGAAAACGATCTGAGGTCTCGGATGGATAACTTGCGCACAAGCCACAACAGCGACCGAACGCCGCGAAACCGAGCACCGCCCTTTTTATGACATAGGTTGTGTGTGAGAGGAGCGCCACGCTGGAAATGTTCGTCGTCAGCAGGCAGCGTTTGTCGAATCGCTGTCTTGGTGTGTGGTGGGTGGGAAATTCTAGTTGCAGAAAGCGGAAATCAGTACCTAGGACGCTTCATGATACCCAAGTACCGTTCCAGAGCAATCTGCAGCTCCTACTGAGGCAAGCAGCACGGAAGGTTTTCGCCTGGTGTGATGATGCAACATACACATAATAGTAATATTAATAGTAGTCTTACATCCTGGTCACATCTGGAACATGTAGAGTTCATTTCTATGCCACGTGACCTCGTTTTTGGCTTGACCTGAAATGGACGTGTAGGACGCTGTATATTTCCTGCTGCACCGCGCGTGCTCGGGACTGCCACCAGAAACATGTTTTGTTTTGGAAACCCATGACTCGAATATCCACTTAGATATAGGAACACGGGGGAGGTAGCGGGCGATAACGCCGTTTTGCTGTTCTCCATGGTGCCTCGTGAGGAAGTTGAATCCGCGGTACAGGTTGCTCAAGAGCGTTATCGTAACTTGTACCAGTACGAAGTATGTGTTTTTTTTTGTATTATTTCCTAATGTGAAACACGCCTCGGCACTACGAGTACAAAACTTTTCTGCTCCGACCCGAGCCTTAACATGAGGCCGGGGAAACTCAAGCACAATGTATACGCCTCGGTACTGCAATATTTCCCTGCTGCGACCCGCGTCCTTATCATGAGGCCGAGCAAACTTAAGCATGATACTCGCTCCTGCCTCGGCAAAAACGAAAGTCCCCTGCTACAATCCCCGGCCTTAACATGAGGCCGAGGGAACTCGGGCACGATACATGCCTCGGTACCAAACCCAAACCCAATCCTGCTCCTACTCCCGGCCTTAACATGAGGCCGAGGAAACTCAAGCACGATACACGCCTCGCAAAAACATTTTTTCCCCCGCTCCGACCCGCGGCCTTGGCATGAGGCCGAGGAAATTCAAGCACGATATACACACGCCTCCGCACTATAAAGCTTCCCTGCTCCGACTCCTGGCCTTAACATGAGGCCGAGGAAACTCAAGCACGGTGTGGGAACCCTCACGCGGCAATTGACCCGACACACAACTCCGGCTGCGGGGCATCCAAACCCCTCTCAGGAAATAACAAACAAGAACGTTCTCACCCACCTACCGCCCAACCACCCGCCACTCAACCACTCAACCATTCACTACCCAACCACCTGCCTAACTCACACAATATCTCCGCAGCTACCTACCCACTCATCCACTCTACTCCCCACTTCACCCACCCGAACCACCACCCCACACAGCATGTGTCCCATCAACTCGGTTTTCTGCGTTAAGCAACCCCCCCCCGCGGATGCTACCAACTGGCGAGTTTTTGTAGTACAGTACCCGATACAAGCTGCTATCCGCCTGTCGCGTATAGACGGGGGCACTATAATAGGCCTTCACGAGACCTCGCCCAAGGCTTCTGAAAGCACAACAGCGGATACCATAGCATAGGCGTTCCATAAAACACTGCCTTGGCCCCCCGTCCACCATTCTCTCATCACCCCCCCCTCGTCGACCACAGACGGTGGGAAATCTCTACCAGTACACGGACACTAGTCTTGCGTAGTCACCAAGGCGCAGGACACCAAAACGTGTCTTAGCGCTGACAGGTTTCTATGGTACGCTACGCTATGTCGGAAACATTGATGTTTGTGCTATTTCCGCAGCTGCTACTGATACTGCTGCCACTCTACGACTAGAGAAAAGAGTTCTAACGCCACGGGCTACATAGACATGGCGAGGGTGAACAACGATGGATTGGATTGTTCAATCATATTCCCCAACGAGCCCCACCCGGTCATCGCGCACCCCATGGCGCTCGCTGCAAATGCTCCACCGTTCGGTGTTCGGCGGGAGGGGGCGGGGGGGTACTCGGCGGGGAGGTGGGGGGGCGAGCGGGCTACATGTACTCTACCGTTTGGGGGGGGTGAAGGCGAGCTTCCCCGCGATAAAGCGTGCGTGTAATGCGGTGTGAGTGCGCCATCAGTCACGCAAGGTTCCCCATTTCTCCGGCGCGTTAACCTACCATCAGTACCGCAAACACCCCCATGTCTGCCATCACTCGCTGTTTACGCCGCCACCCCCCACACCCGCCACTCTACCGCCGCCCCGTACGCCGCTACCGCCACACCAAAATCACCGTTCGCCGTCTACAGTGCGCCATGAATAGAACGTATGTGAGCTTCAAATACCCCCTCCCCCCTCCCACCACCCGGTCCGGGGTCATCAAAACAAAAAATCATTCATTCAATGCTGTCATCCATATGCAAGAAAGTCCGCCTCACAAGCGGTTCTTAGCAGTGTTACAGCTTACCCTTGATCTGTCGGGCGATTTTTCCTGCCTTTTACACAAGAGGTGTATCCTTTACGCCAGATACTCGGGTACTCGCGAAAACCCACGGGTACTCGGGTATCACCCGGGGATGGCAACTTTCAGGCCGTAATCACACGTTTCCTTGGCAATAATTTCGTACCAAATATCCATGAATAACACTTCAAAACTATATTTTCTCTCTCACATACCTCGCATCTCGCAGGCACGCGAGTGCCCGGCTGATAGACGGATACTCGGGCACACGTCCAAAACGGCCAAAACTACCCGCGAGGACCCGGGGTTTCTCACCAAGCCGCTGGCGAGTACTATTAATAGTTGGCCGCGATTTTTTATTTGTTTTCTTTTTCTTTTAGTTTTAATCATCACTTTTACTTTCCAGCCTAACTCGTAGGAGGTTTTACCCTCAGCGATCTTCTGGACAAGCCGTGGTCACAGGTGTCGTCCCTTCTCCCCCCCGGTACGTGCCTTTATTTTTTGTCGCGCATAGGGTTCAGCATTCCCACTGCTCGTCGATTTTCATCGAATGTTTCGCGCTAAAAAAAGAAAAAGTGCCTACGAGCATGCACTCGCTGATACGTGAACCCACGACATTGATCTTGATAGGCACGCGGACCACCTACCAAGCCACCGGGGATGCCGGCATTTTTATACCCGGCGGGATACACCTCGGCACCTCTAATCTGCCTCAACACCCCCCCCCCCTTCCCCCCCGCTCTGTGAAAAAAAAGCAGCGAACGTGACAAGTGTCCCTGTTCGCTTCAGGTACCTCCTACCCGTTCCGTGGTCGTCGACACGGGGAACAAAGGCGGTAAAACCTCCATCCGCCCATCCAGCGCCGCATCTTCAGAGCCTTTTAGCGCCGGTGAACCACGAACTGCTGCTGTCTATGCTGCGTCCGGTCCAGCGTTGGATGCGGCGTGGGACAGCAATCCAGAGCGCTGGAGAGGCGGGACACAGGGCACAGACGCGTTGGTAAGTCCCAAGCCGCTGGAATGAATAGCAAGCACGACGCGTCCGTTCGCACGGTATACTATATGTTTCGTAGGTCGGCCGTGCAGTCTGTTTCGCTGTCGATTTGGGTCGCTTCTCAGGGAGACCCCCTCCCCTCCCCCTTCGCTGTAAGCGTAAGGAGAAGGGCACACGCAAGATATACACGGAGCAAAGCTACGACAGGAAGGGAGGAATATGCTATAGCTAGAAAGAAAGTATAACAAATGGTAGAGAAGAAGAATAAAGGGATATGGAAATACGTACTGTAGTGAATAAAACCAATGAATAATTTGAGAGCGGACTGAAGCAGATGTGGGTAGGGATGACACGGATACTGGGAAAATAAGCAGGAGAGGCAGACACGGGAATAGCTACCTTAAGCACGGAACGGTAAAATGGTTAGTAAATCGAAGAGGGAAAGGGAAGTACTAGTAGAGCATTGCCGTAAGCTAGGAACACCCACAGCCAACGAAACGTTCGACGCAGAATTCGAGAAGGAAATCAACGCTTGGGTAGAGGCGAACGTAGATGCATTAGAAAGGGAAGACAGTGATTCAGAAAGGGAACAGAGGTAGTTCATAAGGGAAGAAGCAAAGAAGTGTGTAGCTACACGTGACAATATAGAAAGGCAGCAAAGGCAGACCAAACAGTGAATGAATTTATGAAGTACGGGGGAGAAGGAATGCTTACCACGATGTTTATGTTGTGCAACTGGATAGAGAAAAACGAGTACGCACCTAGGAGGGGGGGATAAGGAGTAGTAGTAAACTTGTTCAAGAAAGGAGATAAGGCTTATCCGGGGAACTATTATTGGGGGATAACGCTACCAAGCACAGTAGTAGGCAAAACATTTTGTCAGATTTCTAACGACACAATAGAATGGGAACAGCGATGAAGAAGGAAGGCCAAATTGGCGAAGGGCAAGCAGGGTTTGGGTCAAATCGTAGCTGCGTAGACCATGTGTACACCTTAGGTAAGATACTCCAAGGTAGGAAAGACGCGGGACTAACAACGTACCAGGTATTGTTTATTTCTAGATATACAGAAGGCCTACGACAGAGCAGCACGGATAAATGGATTGTGAGAAATTTTTGGGCAATAGGGATCAGAGGAAATATGTGGAGACCGATGAAAAATATGACGGAATATGAGAGAAGTGCTGGGGTGCTGGACGGGGAAATATCCAGGGCTCACTTCGGTACGCCTTTTTCAGGAGGCCACAGGCTTAATGTTTGTTAGGCCCATTTTTACAAAAATGGATTTTCATGGACAAAACACCGCTCGTGGAGCGTTTTTTACTTGGTTTTAGAATCGCCTGATTTTGACCCAAAAGGATCAGGTACACCTGATTTTGGCCACCGCCCAAACAAAAGACAGGTTTGTGTCCAGTCCAAAACCAAAACACATCAGATAAAAAAAAAACAGGACAAAAAATGAGTAGAAGACTTATGACAATGGGAAAGCGAAGTATCAATAAAAAGTTTGAATTTCAATCATAACCTCCACAAATATTTAGACCACGCTTCCTATGGGCACGCTTAGAAAGAAGAAAAGTTTCAAACTTTTGGAACAGCCCGGAAAAAGCAAATATGGGGCCGATGTTGGGCCAACATCGGCTTGAGAAAAACTCAGGCCGATCTTTGGTTCGAAGCGGCGATATTCCGAGTCCACGACAAACATCGATCGACAAAACCAACGACTGCGTCATGAATTCTTAAGAGAGTGCGCTCGTTAGCGGCTCCGACCCACCCTAGGGTCACCGTCTTCATATATACCATGGCCGGTGTCGTGTGGCGGGAGCTGAACAGGCGTATGGTAAAAAAACAATAGCCCGCTGGTGTGCACAAAACAGAAGACAAAACTTCTCGATCCATCTCGAATGGCAAAAACTAGTTTTCTTTTTCAGGTTTGGGAGGATACCGTTAGGACGCCGCCGGCAAGCTCTCGCCCCCTAGGCCATGGATGCACCTGATACCCTCGAGGCCGTCATCTATATTCGTTGGCCTTGCCGGACACCGAACGGGTTGGCCGTGGGTTGAGTCTATGTTGAGGTCGAGCGTCGATCGTCGCACGAGCTGGTTTCTATCAGCGTGTTGACAATTTGCAACGAGAAAAAACGAATTGCACCGCCTGCAGCCGTTGAGGAGAAAAAAAACCCCAAAAAAAATAAAACATCTTTTTTCTCTTTTTCCAACAGCGTCGGTACGAGGAATTTTTCGGCTGTTCTTTGGAAGCAATATCTTTGAAAAAAAAAACTTTCCGACTTCGCGTTTCCATTGGCATAGGTCTAATCGCCAAAACAAATGTATAGTCGCCATGAAAGAAATGAACCCTGAGGCTAGTCTTTCAAAATTGACCGCCCCACCCACAGGCGTAGATGGTCATATCGAATTGAGGTGCCTGCGGTAATTCATTTTACCTTACTGTACGGTAATTGGAAACCGTACATTTGCAAAGCACGCTATTTGGTTGGGTGGTAACGAGTAACCACAGGAATGGCGATATTTGCACGATAACTGTTTGGATGGGAATGGGATAACATGATTTTCTCGGTGACGATTTGGATGGGAATGGGAGAACGTGGTTTGCTTGGTTACGGTTTGGATGGGAACGGCATTTCCTCTTTATCGCGGTAACGTACCGTTTACCAAATAGCGTGGTTATACCGCGTTAACAGTACCGAAATGAGCCCTGGAAATATCGAAGTATGTTGATATTTTACAAGGAGTCGCACAGGGATGTGCGTTGCCACCTCATCTATTCAAGATATATGTATTCACGACCTGATAATATAGTAGCAGTCGAAGGAGCAAGACAGGGAATCTCGGATGGGGAAGACACGGTGTCGGGATTCATGTGTGCGGATGACTTCGTGGGGTGTCCAAAAAAGAGGTTGCCTGCCATAGTTGAAAGAGCTGTATGGGAGAAAGGAAGAAAAAGGCGAGCCGGAATATGGTGGGTTTCGTTAGTTGAGAAAGTATGGAAGGATATATAGGGGGAAACCGACAAAAAAAGGTGATGTCCGCCGGGAAGTTTGGGAGGTACAAGGCAGAGGTAGAAGAAATGATAGGGCTAGCGCTACGAAACAAGGTGGAATCGGGGAAAAAGGCTTGGAAATATACGGGGGATTGAGCGAAGGACTAGGGATGAAAACATATTTGCACTGCCCGATGGACTTCGCGAAAACGCTGCAACTGCCATTTCGTGTAGGTGACTCGGACCTGCTAGAAGGAAGAAAGAGGAAATATACAAGGAGCCGGGAGGAGGAGAAAGTAGATGCACAGATGTGCCCGTTTGGCAAAGCAACGGAGATTAGAACCCACATAGTAGGAGAAACTGAAATGTACAAGGAGGAACGAGATGTATTAGAAGAGGAGATGAGGGAAATAGACGAATGTGACATGGAGGAGTTTGATACACTATTAATAGATAGATAGCAGCGAGGAAACGATAGCCATCCTATTAATAGGAGACAGACGGTGGCCACAGGCGGCCAAACAGGAAGGGACTACAGTACGACTAACGAAACGTTTCTATGAAATATAGTATGGAAACAACGTAGTGGACGTTCAACTGTTGGAGGTGTCTCTAATAGGAGTAGGAACGGTGCTCCGTCTCGAAAGAGATGCGTGGTCAACGATCAAACGACTAAGGCAAGCAACAAAAAATGAGTACGCCCCCCCCCCTCCCTCCCTCCCCCGTCTGGCGGCCCGTGGGGTTTTTACAAATAGAAGAAGCGCCCGGATTATTTTTTGGGGGTTTTGCTGTTTTGTCAGGGTGTCACGCGTCTCGAAACGACACCCACGTGCTTCGAGCGACAACAAAAGACAAGGAAGAGGTGTTACCACAAGTCTGACTATGGAATCGTAGTTCGGACGTTTGCGCAGCCGTGCAAGAGGCCCCGCGTGGGGACCATTGCCCTCGCCTTCAACCTTTCAAAACGACTGACAGGTTTCGGTTGCTGCGGCATCGGTTGTTGATTGGCGACGGAAGGGATGCAAAGGGCGCTGTGTACGAGCGACCACAATGAAAAGCGTCACGTACAGTAAGTAGTCGGTGCTCTACGCTGAAGTCCGAGCCAGCACAAGAATGCACTGCTGTAGTGGCATGTTGATGAGGGAGGCGTACTGCTATCTCGTAATTTCGCTGGAGCAGTCGGCTGTTTTTATATTGGTATGCTTAGTGTGTATGGCAAACGCCGAGATGTATGTGCACATAACATACCCTCGTGTACAAGACAAACCGAATTGGACCGAAAACCAAAAGCAAAAAAATGTGCAACCGCGCACAGTATTGTGTGTGCAGACCTATACCCACCCTACAGCAGCATCATCATGCCAGAGGAGTGTGCAAATGGATCTCACATGCTTCACAGAAACGCCATCACGTGCCGGAAGAGGACGTCCGCCTCCATCCCTACCACTGTCGCCACGAGATCAGGCGCCCTCGCCGCGCACTCGGCGGCTCCCCGGTGAGCGTTTCCCCGTCCGCCGTTGGCACCGACCGCACCCCCCCCCCCCCCCCCTCACCCCGGCCAATCTTGCCCTCTTCCGGGTCATCATGCCGTCAGACCGGCCAGACGCTTCGTCGGCGCGCTCCGGAGGCATTGGCGGCGCCCTGCTGGGGCGTGACCGGCACATCACCAGGAAGCTACGGCGGCGCCACCTCCTCTCGATCCTTTCGGCAGGGGCGTTGGCCAGCAGGTTCAGCACGGCAGGGTTGCCGGGCAGGCCTCCCCCGGGCAACGCGGGTGGTGCGTCGAGTCCAACCACGGCCGCCGCGGTGCGGCCGTCGTCGTCGACGGCCCTCTCGTCGGCCTCTGACCGCAGCAAACGTTCGACGATCCCGGCGGAGCTGTCTTCGCGGGACTTGCGGGCTGCGAGGTGGAGCGGTCGCTGCCCGAGTTCGTCCCGGGCGTTGACGCTAGCGGCGTGGCGCAAGAGAGCGTCCGCAGTCCGGACCGCCTGCCGCGTGGAAGCGCGGTGGAGGGGCGTTTGGCCTTCCGAGTCCCGGGCGCCCACGTTCGCTCCGGCCTGGACGAGCACGCGGATCGCGGTTGTCTGTCCCCAGTGGGCAGCGTGGTGCAGTGCTGTGTTGCCTTTCCTGTCGGCGGCGGTGACATCGGCTCCGTGCCGGATGAGCCTTCTCAGCATGTTCACACGCCCATACATGGCGGCCAAGTCGAGGGCCGAGAAGCTGTCGTCGTCGGCTTGGCGGAGGTTGACATCCGCGCCAGCCTCCAGCAGCGCAACCACCGCGCGAGGTGCCCAGGGCTCCTGTAATGCATAGTGGAGCGGCGTATCGCCTGTCCCGTTGCGCTTGTCGATCTCTGCACCAAGTTCGCACAGAGTTTTCACGCAGTCGGGATGGGTTGCTGTCGTGGCGACGTGTAGAGGCGTTAACCCATTGTATCGGTCTGGTGCATTGATATCGGCCCCGGCCTTGACGAGAACGCTGATGGCGTCGTCGCGCCTGCACCGAACTGCGGTATACAACGCAGTTTCCCCGTCATAGGATGTATCGTGGATGTTCGCCCCGTACCGTATGAGGGCCATGATGACGTCCATGCACTTGAACTCGAGGGCCATCTGTAGGGGCGTCCGGCCGTGCTCATCGGGGCTAGAGCGGAGGCCGGCGTTTGCTCCGGCCGCCAAGAGAGCGGTGGCCGCACCAACGCAGTCCCTATGGTTGAGTGCCACTCGATGCAGCGCAGTGTAGCCGAAGCTGTTCTGCGCATCCACGACCGCACCATGGTCAAGAAGTGCCTGTACGGCCTTCTCGTTGCCGGCGGCAGCTACCAGGTGCAGCATAGGGCTTCCGTTCGTCTCGAGTGTGTTGGCGCATGCCCCAGCCACAAGCGTCTTCCGGACTAGGTCCGGATTGCCGACATTAGCAGCGTGCTCAAGCGCAGGGGCCAGAAAAACCGCCAAGCCATTTCTAGCACCACGGATGTAGAGCGCGTCGAAGAGTTGCGCTTTGTCGCGCATCGGCAATGCCTTCAGAATGTCGTGGGGATTGATGATGCGGCGGCGCGGCATCGTGCCTTCTTTGGAGCTTGGAGAGCGGGCTTCAGTGTGTAAGGAGAGGTTTGTCTGGAGTTCTGTTGCCAGCGGTGTTCCAACTTCTACCCAGTGTTCCTCGCCCGCCTGATGATGCACGCCCCGGGGAAGCAGAAGAAGAACCAAACTGCTTCGTACCCGGTATTTTAGCGTATGGCTTTTATCTACGTACAACAGCAGCACGCAGTAGTTCTTAGTATTACTCGTACTGTAAATGTGTGTGCTGCGAAAAAGATATGGTACCGAAAACGGAAAACCGAATTATTTTTTCATAAAATACCGTCCGAATCGATATAAACCAATCAGCGGTCTAGTGTTTATCGTTTGCTCAATGAAGAATGTTCATCCCTACGGACTCGATTAGTGTCCCCGGCCCCCGTTCCCGTGTCCCCCCCCAAGGGTTTCTACTGTGTACCTGGTACAAAAGTCGAAAAAACGCGGTGCGATAATATGGCGAGAAAATGCGGTGCGATCGGCGCGCTGCGCTCTGTGCTCTTTGCTCTGTGCTTTGTGCTCCTCTGCTGTGTCTGTGCTCTCCTCCTCTGTCTTCGTGATACGAGCGTGTAAAGCTGGCGACGGTGTACTGATTGCGAGCCCGACAAGGCAGCAGGTGAAGCAAGTCGTTGCTGCTGGCGGCGTTGCCACGGGTGAGTACATTGCTGTACAGCAGTAGAATTTTTAGCCCCTTGGGGGACTGACTCCGAGATACCGACTACCTGGTACCCACCACTGCTGCTGCTGTCTGTACCTACAATAGGTTTGGTGTTACCAGCGCCCAGCAGCACCTACAAATATGATACCTGTAGAATGATGTTGCGCCCTGCCGTTCCGTACGAGTCCTTGCATTGTGACCCGGACACCGGACACCAATTTGTACCATCCTCCAACCACGCCGCAGTGGCTATCGCTGTAATCGCCGGCTTTTTCTGCTGTATAGCGGTGGTCGTCGATTGCTCCCGTGTACTGACTGACTGGACAAGTATAAAGCAATAATACTCGTACGGGTACACATGATACATACCAGGTACCTGGTACCTGGTACATGGTACCTGGTACCTGGTACCTGGTACACGAGGAGAACTCGCCGATACTTTCTTCAGTCTAACTACTGCTGTACGCAGCGGTGAGCCCACGGCTCCGCGCGTGGTGCTATGTAGCCCTGCGTTGCCAAATGTAGTGCGGCCCGCACCGCACCTATGTACGCATGTACGTACTCGTAAGTATACCTGGTACATCAGCCGGTACTATTAATAGCACTAAAAATGTACAAGGTACTACTACGGTATTAATATTGATATTCTAATGTTGTGTCTTTTGCTAAACATATGGTATGGTATGTGCCTGCGAACCTGGCATATTATACCTGGTACGTACGACCTAATGCTGTGCCCGTACCCGTACCCGCAGGCGGGTATTTTAAAAAGGGCATACCCGGACCCTGGGTGTTGTGACACGGGCGGACGTACTCGTAGCATATATAAGTTCCGAGTACGGGTATGTACAAATGTCGTACGTACAGAACTTACAGAACTTACACAAGCTCCGGGTAGAGGTACGTTGGTGCTGGGGAAAGTATACTGGGTATGTACCCTACAGAACACAACCTTGCACACTTCAGAAGTTCCGGATAGGGGTATGGAGGTCTCACAGAACTCACCGAAGTTCCGGGAGCGGTATGGAAGTCTTCACACCTCGGATAATGTAGCACTCGGAGAATACTTATCTCCGTAGTGGGGCCCAACACAGGGACGTGGCAACGTACTATTAACAACATAGTTCTAGCACTGGTGGAGAAGCAATCACGGTAACGCGGTAACACGGCAGTGTTAGCTGGAAACCCGCCAACGTGCACACGCCTTCACGTAATGTTTCTGCTCGATCCCGTCCAGCTCTGGTACAGTAACGTTATGTTATGCCGCGATCCGTCCTTGAATTAACACTAACAACACATAACACAGCAGTGTTAGGCTTTGACCAAACACGTACGTTATCTCTTTAACATGCCCAGATCGATATCCGCATATTTACTAACACGACGACATGATGTTAATGTCCACGCAGCGTTGTTAGACCTATGCCAATGGTACAGCGAAGTTGCAATAAAAAGTTTGAATTTCAAAGATACCCGCCAAAAAAAATCAGAACACGCTTTCTATGGGCCACGAAAAAAAAAAAAAAAAGTTCCTAACTTTTGGAAAAGCTCGAAAAAAGCAAATCTGGGGCCGATGTTGGGCCAACATCGGCTTGAGAAAAACTCAGGCCGATCTTTGGTTCGAAGCGGCGAGATTCCGAGTCCTCGACAGACATCGATCAACAAAACCAACGATTGCGTCATGAATTCTGAACGGAGTGCGCTCGTTAGGGGCTCCGACCCACCCTAGGGTCACCGTCTTCACACCATGGCCGGTGTCATGTGGCGGGAGCTGACCAGGCGTGTGATAAAACAATATTTGGCCGCTGGTTTGCACAAAACAGAAGACAACACTTCTCCATCCGTCTCGAATGGCAAAAAATAGACTTTTTTTCAGGTTTGGGAGGACACCGTAGGACGCCGCCGGCAAGCTCTCGCGCACTAGACCATGGATCGACCTGATATCTTCGAGCCCGTCATCTATATTCGTTGGGCTTGCCAGATACCGAGTGGGTTGGCCGTGGGCTGAGTCTATGTCGAGATCGAGCGTCGATCGTCGCACGAGCTGGTTTCGATCACCGTGTTGACAATTTGCGACCAGCAAAACACAAATTGCGCCGCCTGCAGCCGTTGGGGGCAAAAAAAGAAGAAATCAAACATTTTTCTCTTTTTTTCCCACAGCGGCGGTACGAGAAGTTTTTCGTTTGTATTTTTAAAGCGATATATTTGAAAAAAATCTTTTGAACTTCGCGTTTCCATTGGCATAGGTCTTACAGACGTAACACACTAGCATAGTGTTACCCTTAGGAGGAGTGCTACACATAACACCCTACCATAACGTTACCATGTTGGCCAGCACTGCTAACACCTAACATTGTGTTACAAATAATGACACAATAACATAGCATAACGTGATGGCCAGCACTACTGAACTAACACTACGTTATCTGGACCCCCCGTCTGATTGCCTTAGGCTCGGACAACGTAACGTTTAGCCTACGTTACAGTTTTAGCCGGCCGATACGTAACATTATGTTAGGATGTTAGCCTAAATGCGGAAGTCTCTCTAACATTATGTTACGGTGTTACCGTCAGTAAAGATCCGTTACCGTGTTACCGCAAAGATCAATCCGGGTCTAATATCATGTTGAGTTACCGTTGGGGCCGAAGTCGTTCTAACGTAATGTTACTACGTTACCCTTTGGATCTTCCCGAGATCTAACATGTGTTACCTGTGTTGGTGGTAAAACAGCGTGGCGGAGTAACATCACGTAGCCGTGTTCTCCAATTTCGCCGACATCCCAGTAGGGGGTATCTACAAAAATATCCCCGGAGGGGGGATAGCATGGCATCCCCGGTAAAAACACGCCTCCATTTAAAAAAAACTAAACAGGAGACATTCAGGAGGGAACCCCGCAAAAAACGCCTCATTCTTTTGGAAACCCCGCCAGTACGTCTGATAAAAATCTACTGTATAGCGTAATCTGCAAACTCGCACGTACGAGCTAGCACGGCAGTAACATATTGTTGGTGTTAGATTGGGGATGTGCGTTATCTGCTAACTTGTGTCTCCACCTACATTGCATACGAGCTGACATATTGACCTAATGCTAGTGTATTATCGATCATATACAATATCCGTTTGGCGTTTGTTACGGTAGCAAGACACCCTCACATGACGTCGCTCGATACGGGCTGCTGCTGCGGTTGATACGGTAACATAATGTTCACGTTGTATGGACCGTGTACGTTATCTCTTCAACGTGTGTTACGATAGCCACTAAGAATTCCACTAACACACTAACAAAAGCTTTTTTTTTGGCAGTGTACGTTATCCGTCTAAAGGGTGTCACGGTAGCAAGTAAGAATCCCGCTGACACACTAATACAAACGTTACTCTCTAGGGGCCGGTGGTTCAAGTGGTTAACCTCGAATTCTACTTGTTTGAGTCCTGGGTTCGAGCCCCAGGAGGGTCGGACTTTGACTTTATTTGCAAAAATAAAAAAAAAAAAAAGGATTCAATTGTTGAGAGCGCCTTGCAGCGTGGGTAGGCACAATTCGATGCGAGTCGACGAGGGAAGAAAATGCTGAAATCTTCTCGCGATAAAAATGAAGGCACGTACCGTAGCGGGAAGGGGGGAGAAGAGCCTGCTATGTGACCCCGGATCTGAGTTACGAGTTGGAAGGAGAGAGAGAAGATGTGCGAAGATAATGAATGGGATGAAAAAAATGAAAAAAAAGAAAAAAAAAAAAAAAAGGGGCTGATGTCGCTAACACGGTAACATAATGTTAACGTTTAATTCATCATCCACGTTGTCCCTTCCTTCAACGTGTGTTACGATAGCCACTAGGAGTTCCGCTAGCACACAAACATAGTGCTACTCGCTGTGGGCTGCCTACCCTAACACCGTGCCACATATACTGCGGTCAGTACGGGATCAAGGTAACGCTCGAACATAATGTTACGCGATCGTCCGCCAACATCATAACACACTACACTGTAGCACTATGTTATACACAATCCTGAAAGTAGTTAACGCAGTAACGTAATGTTACAGTTTTTTTCGTGAAGTGTTACGTTATCCGAGGTGTGGAAGTCTTACTGAACTAACGAGAGTTCCGGGTAAACGTCACACTCCAGTCACCAACCCCCTTTTTTTTCACAGCAGTACGTATCATAGCAGTTAATCGCTATCATCGCATTAGCGCAGACAGGAAGCACAGCAGCGGCTCCACAAACACAGCACCACGCGGCGAGACAGCCGCCGATGCCGCCGAGGCTGTGCGCTTCCAGTGTCTCAGATGGGAACGGCTCGCTGGGCTGAATGTGCTTGCTGTGCTCTCGTGGTCTCTCGCGTGCTTGCTGTTGTGAGATGGCATCTACAGAAACCTCTACCTCCGAACAAAACGTTGCACTTGGTTGGATACTCACGAGTTCCTACTGCTGTACGAGTACGAGTACAACGGAGGGGGGTTTTGGATGTGTAGCGGGCCGAGAACGGTACAAGGTTTCGCCGAAGTAGGGGTAACCGCTCGGGCTGAACAACGGTGGCCAGTGGGGTGGGGTGTGATCGGTGTACGAGTACTCGTGTACCCTTCTCTTCGTACGTACCTTCGGATACATTTATTATTTGTTGATTTTGTCTTTTGTTTTTTTCATCAACACCCAACGCACACAAGTTGACGACAGTTACAAATATCCTGCTGCGCGGGTTCCTAGCGACAGCTGTACCATCTATAACCCGTACCCGTGCCCGCACCCGGGTTTTTCACAAAGGGCATTACCCCGGATATTGTACCACGGGCTTACAGAACTTGCGGAAGTTTCGGTACGGGCAATACCGGGGAAGGTGCCCCAGGTATGGTTCTGTACGCACCCTACAGAAGACAACTTACATATTCTGATTACGCTGCGCCAAGCGAAGGTCGTAGGTGGTGGTCCACTGCCTTCCACTGTCTCTAATGTTGAATGTACAACTAATTCACATATTGTATTCATACTGCGCGCACGTATGTTTATTAAGGGCGCACGACCAAAAGACAAAACGACACCACCACCGCCACCCCCCTCCTAAAGGTATACACCAGTAGTACCTATTATTATAGGTACCTGTTAACAGTATATACACGTACAGTAATGAAAACAAATGACCAGCGGGATGGTATTTCTGGACGAATTCACGGAAATTGTTTTTTCAAGCTTGTTTCACTTGAATTTACAATAGTATACCCCCCCTGTCGGGGTCTCGAAAATGGATACCTTAGAGGGGTGTCGGATTTTGTTTTTGCGTGCACCCCTGGTCTACCGGTATTCGATGGTTGATGAACTTCCTTGCTGACTCTTCTTGCCTCCAATGGGTAGAGACCGCCGGCCTCACGAGCCCCAGACAACAGTGGCAGCAGTAGTCGCGTGTTGAAGGAAATCATTCTGACGTAGCTAGGATTTGGCTTCCGTATGGGATATATTGTGGGCAGCTCAACCAAGCTCCAGTAAAATATTTCCATGCCACAGCATCCCGAGTCGGCCGAATCAACCTAGAGTATTTCCAAGCACAGCACACGAGCACTGATCACTGGCATGGGGTTCGGGTGGGAGGGTCGGCCATAAGCGTCCTTGAACAAAAAACTCCCTAAATATCCCGCTATTAAGGTGTGACCACGTCTCAACAATGGTGTACCCGGAGTTGGGGTTTCCACACCGCGCGGGGCAGGTATCAACCGGGAGGATGCCGATTTCGTCCCGACTCGTTGGAGTTGTAGATTTATGGAAGGATTTCTGATTTTTGGATAGGGGGCCTTATCCTCCACAGGTGGCGCTGGCTCCGCAAACCCCAGCCAATCAGCAATCAGCCAGTGGGGTTGGCGGTTTTATACCGTACGGGGCAGTATCGACCCGGACGGCGACCGCCTCTTTCGTCCCCATTGTGTTGGATGTTCAGATGTATGGAAGGATTTCTGATCCGGGAATGAGACCTTAGCCTCTCCGGGTGGGGCTGGATCCACAAGTCCCAGGCGATGAGCAACGTGCCAGCGGGGTTGAGGTTTCCACATCGTGCGGGGCGGTATCGACCCGGGAGGCCGTCTCTTTCGTCCTCGGTTTGGTCAAGTTGCAGATGTATTGAAATCTTTATGATCCGGAGATGGGATCCTATCCTCCCCAGGTGGCGCTGACTCCGCAAACCCCAGCCAAACAGCAATCAGCCAGTGGGGTTGGGGGTTTCCACACCGTGTGGGGCGGTATCGACACGGGGGGTCGCCGTTATCGTCCCCGAATTGTTGAAGTTGCAAATTATCAGTTGGAGGGGTAGCGAGGCTGGAACGATGAAACGGCTGGACACAAACAATTATTTTGACGAGCGGCCGAATAAAGGCTGTACGAGGTACGTATCGGTATACTTTCATACTGTACGCGAGTCGCCTTATTCAGACGACTTCGACACAGAAAACAAATAAAACCAGGTACCAGCCCCTCCTGGCCACGCAACGGGAGTCCTTTCTTATGGCAACGGCAGCAGCTTTCGGTGCGATGTGCACCTCATTCAAGTATTTGTGGTGGCCTTCGGTTAGTTGGAAAGTACGCTGAAGCCAGCAGTAACGACGAGGCGTGCCACATGCCGTTGCGAAGAGCAAAAATGGCTTTAAGAAGGACCGATATATGCCCAGAGTACAGACGGCCAAGCAAGTGCATAATCGAGGCTCATGGCTGAGCGATAACATTTTGCACGCCATGTTTGGGGGTCCTACATGGCGTTACAAATTTGCGCTCGTATTAGTAGTATATGTCGCAGTGTCCGGCGCTCCTTCTTCAGGTGATTTTGTAGTACTGTAAGGTGCAGGCAGTACGATGCCATAAAGCACGAACATCATCTGGGGTACACTCACTGGTAGAGGGCTTCTAACGCTGTTTACCCCCACCCCCCCCAACCCCTCCCTCTCTGCTCCCCCCCCTGCCCCTCCCGCCCTCCCGCTCCCCTCTCCCTTCTCTGTTTTTTTCGGACGATCGACTTCATTTATTAGTTGAGAATTGGACATGATGAAACAAAGCTGGAGAGGGTGGACCCAGTTGAGCAAATAACGGCGGCCGGCTGGAGCGCTTGAGCACACGTGGCTCTCCACGGAGGGTCTGAGCATGGCCGACCGCGACCTCGGGTTGGAGCCTATCGTGAAGAAGCTCAGAACATTGAACGCGACGAGAAAGCTTTTTGCGAGCTGCGATCGATCCAGTCGGTGACAAGCGAAGTCCTCGGAGCACGCGCGCGGGGAGGAGGGGAGGAGAGGGGAGGGCAGGGGGGTATTGGAGCAGGCAGGCTACCACTGAAATGTGGCCAGTTACTGAGGGCAAAAGCACGAAATACAAGCCTGGGGCGGGTAAAAGGGACGACGACTTCATCATTCCTCTCGCGGCCGACATGTGCCTTGCCTAAGGTATGTGTGTACGAAGTGAACTACCCTGGTGTGATGGTGATGGGTTTTGTTTTTCATGGACGGCATGTTTCCGCCGATTTCGAGAGCGGTATAGTAAGGCTGATTATTATCGGATAGCGTTTTTTTTCCATAATTTCCATAAGTTTGGAAATAATTGGAGATATGTATCAATATACGGAGGCATTCTGTCACTGTTCGTGAAATTCTCCAGAAGGGAAAAAATCCTTCTCGCGGCCGACATGTGCCTTGTCTAAGGTATGTGTGTACGAAGAGAAGTACCCTCGTATGATCGTGACGAGTTTTGTTTTTCATGGACGGAATGTTTCCGCCGGTTTCGAGAGCGGTATAAAAAGTGGGGATTGCTACAGGGATATTGGTTTTCTTTGGAGGAGGAGGCTGTTGTGTTCTTCGCAGATTCGTGTTTATACGCGTGGCGTGATTGTGTGTTGTATGAGTCGATGGCGCAGAGGGAAGAAGGGCGCAGGGGATGCTGCGAACAAGCCGGTAGCTAAGACGAAGGGCTCGAACTTTTGCCCCGCACAAGTGTCGACGGGCCACGAAAATGAAGGACACGGTATACACGTGTCGTGAGATTCGCTCGGAACTCGCGTTAGTTTTTTCTTGGCACCTAACCATGTAGCCAAACACGTCATAAGTCGCCGCCGACGCCGAACCTTGTATCATTGCTGAAAAGGTTTTTAACCTTTGGCCAGCAAGAAAAGTACCTCCTATCGTGTGCTCCGTTCCGTCGCTGTGTTTTTTGTTTTTTCAAGATTTTTACTCCAGACCTCTCGGTAATCACGTTTGTTGCTGTATGTCGTGGGAGTGCGTACAGGCAGTGATAAGGTGCGGACGGTGTACCGGCAGATCAACCTACGGCCCACCAGAGCATTTTGTCGAAAATGAAGGGCGGAAGCCAGCGACTCGCAGTCACTAGTGTTTGATCTTCGTACGTATACGTGAGGATTGTTTTCCTGCTGTGAAAGCCGAAGCCGTTTTTCCTTCGTACCGGAAGTGGAGCAGCACAGGTGGCCGGGATCACCTTCCCCCCCCTGCATAATGGGGGCATAAACACTTTCTTGTGGGGACAGTGAACAATGTAGCGAATCCCTCAACAAGGCTTCGACAACCTCTAAACTTGGTACGGCTATTGGTGTGCAACATTGTTCCATGTCTCCACAAGGATGTTTGTACGTTCACGATGAAGATCGACGAGCAGTGGAAATGCTGAACCGTACGCGCGATAAAAAATGAAGCCACGTACAGGGGGGGAGAAGGAATGACACCTGTGACCGCTTGCTTGCCCTGAAGATCGCTGAGGGTGACACCTCCTACGAGTTAAGCTGGAATGTAAAAGTGACGATAAACAAACAAAAACAAAAATGTGCAAGGAGCGGGTCCTGCCCACCTACCTTTGAACGCCAAACTCCCCGGATAAAGCGAAATTAAAAGAAAAACGGCGCATGGGTACTACCTGCAGGTAGCGAGTCATCGCATTTTTGTTGAACGCCTGCCACTCGGTTTCTTGCGGTAAACACCGTACCGGTCTGGCTAGACGAAGAATGACCCCCCAGCTGCTATGTCCCCCCCTCCCCCCACACACCCTTCGTCCTCCTTGGATTGGCTCTGTTTTCCTTCGCACGGCATTGGTGGTTTCCAACACTCTCCCCCCCCGTCCCTCGCGATGACCGCCGCCGTTTCTTTTCGGTGTCGCACCCTCCCACGATTCAGATGCTCCTACTGGTAGCGAAGACAGCCACCTTGCAGTCGGGCTCCCAAGCATAGATTAAGGAGCCGGTCACGGGTGGAAGAAGCTGCTGTGTGCGGCGTGACTCGTCGCGGTGTGCTTGGGCTGATTTCGTCTACTGTGGAGGCAGCTCTCCATAGCACTCAGCAGATTTCAGTAGATACCCAGTAGCTTCCGACATATTAATAGTAGTAGTGGAATACACGGTTTTCGGGTCCATGAATGGTTCTGAGCACTATGCAGTACTATGCCCCCCCTAATGGCGAAGTACAGTACCAGTAGAGCTGTGTGGCTCGAGCTCTATGCTCCTGACAAAACGATAAAAAGAGATGACGAGAAACACTAAACACGAGCAAGCGTTGTTTGAAAACGATCTGAGATCTCGGATGGATAACTTGCGCACAAGCCACAACAGCGACCGAACGCCGCGAAACCGAGCACCGCCCTTTTTATGACATAGGTTGTGTGTGAGAGGAGCGCCACGCTGGAAATGTTCGTCGTCAGCAGGCAGCGTTTGTCGAATCGCTGTCTTGGTGTGTGGTGGGTGGGAAATTCTAGTTGCAGAAAGCGGAAATCAGTACCTAGGACGCTTCATGATACCCAAGTACTGTTCCAGAGCAATCTGCAGCTCCTACTGAGGCAAGCAGCACGGAAGGTTTTCGCCTGGTGTGATGATGCAACATACACAAAATAGTAATATTAATAGTAGTCTTACATCCTGGTCACATCTGGAACATGTAGAGTTCATTTCTATGCCACGTGACCTCGTTTTTGGCTTGACCTGAAGTGGACGTGTAGGACGCTGTATATTTCCTGCTGCACCGCGCGTGCTCGGGACTGCCACCAGAAACATGTTTTGTTTTGGAAACCCATGACTCGAATATCCACTTAGATATAGGAACACGGGGGAGGTAGCGGGCGATAACGCCGTCTTGCTGTTCTCCATGGTGCCTCGTGAGGAAGTTGAATCCGCGGTACAGGTTGCTCAAGAGCGTTATCGTAACTTGTACCAGTACGAAGTATGTGTTTTTTTGTGTATTATTTCCAAAAGTGAAACACGCCTCGGCACTACGAGTACAACATTTTTCTGCTCCGACCCGAGCCTTAACATGAGGCCGGGGAAACTCAAGCACAATGTATACGCCTCGGTACTGCAATATTTCCCTGCTGCGACCCGCGTCCTTATCATGAGGCCGAGCAAACTTAAGCATGATACTCGCTCATGCCTCGGCAAAAACGAAAGTCCCCTGCTACAATCCCCGGCCTTAACATGAGGCCGAGGGAACTCGGGCACGATACACGCCTCGGTACCAAACCCAATCCTGCTCCTACTCCCGGCCTTAACATGAGGCCGAGGAAACTCAAGCACGATACACGCCTCGCCAAAACATTTTTTCCCCCGCTCCGACCCGCGGCCTTGGCATGAGGCCGAGGAAATTCAAGCACGATATACACACGCCTCCGCACTATAAAGCTTCCCTGCTCCGACTCCTGGCCTTAACATGAGGCCGAGGAAACTCAAGCACGGTGTGGGAACCCTCACGCGGCAATTGACCCGACACACAACTCCGGCTGCGGGGCATCCAAACCCCTCTCAGGAAATAACAAACAAGAACGTTCTCACCCACCTACCGCCCAACCACCCGCCACTCAACCACTCAACCATTCACTACCCAACCACCAGCCTAACTCACACAATATCTCCGCCGCTACCTACCCACTCATCCACTCTACTCCCCACTCCACCCACCCAAACCACCACCCCACACAGCATGTGTCCCATCAACTCGGTTTTCTGCGTTAAGCAACCCCCCCCCGCGGATACTACCAACTGGCGAGTTTTTGTAGTAGAGTACCCGATACAAGCTGCTATCCACCTGTCGCATAGAGACGGGGGCACTATAATAGGCCTTCACGAGACCTCGCCCAAGGCTTCTGAAAGCACAACAGCGGATACCATAGCATAGGCGTTCCATAAAACACTGCCTTAGCCCCCCGTCCACCATGCTCTCATCACCCCCCCATCGTCGACCACAGACGGTGGAAAATCTCTACCAGTACACGGCCACCAGTCTTGCGTAGTCACCAAGGCGCAGGACACCAAAACGTGTCTTAGCGCTGACAGGTTTCCATGGCACGCTACGCTTAGTCGGAAACATTGATGTTTGTGCTATTTCCGCTGCTGCTACTGATACTGCTGCCACTCTACGACTAGAGAAAAGAGTTCTAACGCCACGGGCTACATAGACATGGCGAGGGTGAACAACGATGGATTGGATTGTTCAATCATATCCCCCAACGAGCCCCACCCGGTCATCGCGCACCCCATGGCGCTCGCTGCAAATGCTCCACCGTTCGGTGTTCGGCGGGAGGGGGGGGGGAGGTACTCGGCGGGGAGGTGGGGGGGCGAGCGGGCTACATGTACTCTACCGTTGGGGGGGGGTGAAGGCGAGCTTCCCCGCGATAAAGCGTGCGTGTAATGCGGTGTGAGTGCGCCATCAGTCACGCAAGGTTGCCAATTCACCGGCGGGTTGACCTACCATCAGTACCGCAAACACCCCCATGTCAGCCACCACTCGCTGTTTACGCCGCCACCGCCCACATCCGCCACTCTACCGCCGCCCCGTACGCCGCTACCGCCACACCAAAATCACCGTTCGCCGTCTACAGTGCGCCATGAATAGAACGTATGTGATCTTCAAATACCCCTTCCCCCCTCCCACCACCCGGTCCGGGGTCATCAAAACAAAAATTCATTCATTCAATGCTGTCATCCATATGCAAGAAAGTCCGCCTCACAAGCGGTTCTTAGCAGTGTTACAGCTTACCCTTGATCTGTCGGGCGATTTTACTGCCTTTTACACAAGAGGTGTATCCTTTACGCCAAATACTCGGGTACTCGCGAAAACCCACGGGTACTCGGGTATCACCCGGGGATGGCAATTTTCAGTCCGTAATCACACGTTTCCTTGGCAGTAATTTCGTACCAAATATCCATGAATAACACTTCAAAACTATGTTTTCTCTCTCACATACCTCGCATTTCGCAGGCACGCGAGTACCCGGCTGATAGACGGATACTCGGGCACACGTCCAAAACAGCCAAAACTACCCGCGAGGACCCGGGGTTTCTCACTAAGCCGCTGGCGAGTACTATTAATAGTTGGCCGCGATTTTTTATTTGTTTTCTTTTTCTTTTAGTTTTAATCATCACTTTTACTTTCCAGCCTAACTCGTAGGAGGTTTTACCCTCAGCGATCTTCTGGACAAGCCGTGGTCACAGGTGTCGTCCCTTCTCCCCCCCGGTACGTGCCTTTATTTTTTGTCGCGCATAGGGTTCAGCATTCCCACTGCTCGTCGATTTTCATCGAATGTTTCGCGCCAAAAAAAGAAAAAGTGCCTACGAGCATGCACTCGCTGATACGTGAACCCACGACATTGATCTTGATAGGCACGCGGACCACCTACCAAGCCACCGGGGATGCCGGCATTTTTATACCCGGCGGGATACACCTCGGCACCTCTAATCTGCCTTAACACCCCCCCCCCCCCCCCCGCCTTCCGTGAAAAAAAAGCAGCGAACGTGACAAGTGTCCCTGTTCGCTTCAGGTACCTCCTACCCGTTCCGTGGTCGTCGACACGGGGAACAAAGGCGGTAAAAACTCCATCCGCCCATCCAGCGCCGCATCTTCAGAGCCTTTTAGCGCCGGTGAACCACGAACTGCTGCTGTCTATGCTGCGTCCGGTCCAGCGTTGGATGCGGCGTGGGACAGCAGTCCGCAGCGCTGGAGAGGCGGGACACAGGGCACAGACGCGTTGGTAAGTCCCAAGCCGCTGGAATGAATAGCAAGCACGACGCGTCCGTTCGCACGGTATACTATATGTTTCGTAGGTCGGCCGTGCAGTCTGTTTCGCTGTCGATTTGGGTCGCTTCTCAGGGAGACCCCCTCCCCTCCCCCTTCGCTGTAAGCGTAAGGAGAAGGGCACACGCAAGATATACACGGAGCAAAGCTACGACAGGAAGGGAGGAATATGCTATAGCTAGAAAGAAAGTATAACAAATGGTAGAGAAGAAGAATAAAGGGATATGGAAATACGTACTGTAGTGAATAAAACCAATGAATAATTTGAGAGCGGACTGAAGCAGATGTGGGTAGGGATGACACGGATACTGGGAAAATAAGCAGGAGAGGCAGACACGGGAATAGCTACCTTAAGCACGGAACGGTAAAATGGTTAGTAAATCGAAGAGGGAAAGGGAAGTACTAGTAGAGCATTGCCGTAAGCTAGGAACACCCACAGCCAACGAAACGTTCGACGCAGAATTCGAGAAGGAAATCAACGCTTGGGTAGAGGCGAACGTAGATGCATTAGAAAGGGAAGACAGTGATTCAGGAAGGGAACAGAGGTAGTTCATAAGGGAAGAAGCAAAGAAGTGTGTAGCTACACGTGACAATATAGAAAGGCAGCAGAGGCAGACCAAACAGTGAATGAATTTATGAAGTACGGGGGAGAAGGAATGCTTACCACGATGTTTATGTTGTGCAACTGGATAGAGAAAAACGAGTACACACCTAGGAGGGGGAGATAAGGAGTAGTAGTAAACTTGTTCAAGAAAGGAGATAAGGCTTATCCGGGGAACTATTATTGGGGGATAACGCTACCAAGCACAGTAGTAGGCAAAACATTTTGTCAGATTTCTAACGATATAATAGAATGGGAACAGCGATGAAGAAGGAAGGCCAAATTGGCGAAGGGCAAGCAGGGTTTGGGTCAAATCGTAGCTGCGTAGACCATGTGTACACCTTAGGTAAGATACTCCAAGGTAGGAAAGACGCGGGACTAACAACGAACCAGGTATTGTTTATTTTCTAGATATACAGAAGGCCTACGACAGAGCAGCACGGATAAATGGATTGTGAGAAATTTTTGGGCAATAGGGATCAGAGGAAATTTGTGGAGACCGATGAAAAAGATGACGGAATATGAGAGAAGTGCTGGGGTGCTGGACGGGGAAATATCCAGGGCTCACTTCGGTACGCCTTTTTCAGGAGGCCACAGGCTTAATGTTTGTTAGGCCCATTTTTACAAAAATGGATTTTCATGGACAAAACACCGCTCGTGGAGCGTTTTTTACTTGGTTTTAGAATCGCCTGATTTTGACCCAAAAGGATCAGGTACACCTGATTTTGGCCACCGCCCAAACAAAAGACAGGTTTGTGTCCAGTCCAAAACCAAAACACATCAGATAAAAAAAAAACAGGACAAAAAATGAGTAGAAGACTTATGACAATGGGAAAGCGAAGTATCAATAAAAAGTTTGAATTTCAATCATAACCTCCACAAATATTTAGACCACGCTTCCTATGGGCACGCTTAGAAAGAAGAAAAGTTTCAAACTTTTGGAACAGCCCGGAAAAAGCAAATATGGGGCCGATGTTGGGCCAACATCGGCTTGAGAAAAACTCAGGCCGATCTTTGGTTCGAAGCGGCGATATTCCGAGTCCACGACAAACATCGATCGACAAAACCAACGACTGCGTCATGAATTCTTAAGAGAGTGCGCTCGTTAGCGGCTCCGACCCACCCTAGGGTCACCGTCTTCATATATACCATGGCCGGTGTCGTGTGGCGGGAGCTGAACAGGCGTATGGTAAAAAAACAATAGCCCGCTGGTGTGCACGAAACAGAAGACAAAACTTCTCGATCCGTCTCGAATGGCAAAAAATAGTTTTCTTTTTCAGGTTTGGGAGGATATCGTAGGACGCCGCCGGCAAGCTCTCGCCCCCTAGGCCATGGATGCACCTGATATCCTCGAGGCCGTCATCTATATTCGTTGGCCTTGCCGGACACCGAGCGGGTTGGCCGTGGGTTGAGTCTATGTTGAGGTCGAGCGTCGATCGTCGCACGAGCTGGTTTCTATCAGCGTGTTGACAATTTGCAACGAGAAAAAACGAATTGCACCGCCTGCAGCCGTTGAGGAGAAAAAAACCCCCAAAAAAAATCAAACATGTTTTTTCTCTTTTTCCAACAGCGTCGGTACGAGGAATTTTTCGGCTGTTCTTTGGAAGCAATATCTTTGAAAAACAAATCTTTCCGACTTCGCGTTTCCATTGGCATAGGTCTAATCGCCAAAACAAATGTGTAGTCGCCATGAAAGAAATGAACCCTGAGGCTAGTCTTTCAAAATTGACCGCCCCACCCTCAGGCGTAGATGGTCATATCGACTTGAGGTGTCTGCGGTAATTCATTTTACCTTACTGTACGGTAATTGGAAACCGTACATTTGCAAAGCACGCTATTTGGTTGGGTGGTAACGAGTAACCACAGGAATGGCGATATTTGCACGATAACTGTTTGGATGGGAATGAGATAACATGATTTTCTCGGCGACGATTTGGATGGGAATGGGAGAACGTGGTTTGCTTGGTTACGGTTTGGATGGGAACGGCATTTCCTCTTTATCACGGTAACGTACCTTGTACCAAATAGCGTGGTTATACCGCGTTAAAAGTACCGAAATGAGCCCTGGAAATATCGAAGTATGTTGATATTTTACAAGGAGTCGCACAGGGATGTGCGTTGCCACCTCATCTATTCAAGATATATGTATTCACGACCTGATAATATAGTAGCAGTCGAAGGAGCAAGACAGGGAATCTCGGTAGGGGAAGACACGGTGTCGGGATTCATGTGTGCGGATGACTTCGTGGGGTGTCCAAAAAAGAGGTTGCCTGCCATAGTTGATAGAGCTGTATGGGAGAAAGTAAGAAAAAGGCGAGCCGGAATATGGTGGGTTTCGTTAGTTGAGAAAGTATGGAAGGATATATAGGGGGAAACCGACAAGAGGTGATGTCCGCCGGGAAGTTTGGGAGGTACAAGGCAGAGGTAGAAGAAATGATAGGGCTAGCGCTACGAAACAAGGTGGAATCGGGAAAAAAAGGCTTGGAAATATACGGGGGATTGAGCGAAGGACTGGGGATGAAAACATATTTGCACTGCCCGATGGACTTCGCGAAAACGCTGCAACTGCCATTTCGTGTAGGTGACCCGGACCTGCTAGAAAGAAGAAAGAGGAAATATACAAGGAGCCGGGAGGAGGAGAAAGTAGATGCACAGATGTGCCCGTTTGGCAAAGCAACGGAGAGTAGAACCCACATAGTAGGAGAAACTGAAATGTACAAGGAGGAACGAGATGTATTAGAAGAGGAGATGAGGGAAATAAACGAATGTGACATGGAGGAGTTTGATACACTATTAATAGATAGATAGCAGCGAGGAAACGATAGCCATCCTATTAATAGGAGACAGACGGTGGCCACAGGCGGCCAAACAGGAAGGGACTACAGTACGACTAACGAAACGTTTCTATGAAATATAGTATGGAAACAACGTAGTGGACGTTCAACTGTTGGAGGTGTCTCTAATAGGAGTAGGAACGGTGCTCCGTCTCGAAAGAGATGCGTGGTCAACGATCAAACGACTAAGGCAAGCAACAAAAAATGAGTACGCCCCCCCCCCTCCCTCCCTCCCCCGTCTGGCGGCCCGTGGGGTTTTTACAAATAGAAGAAGCGCCCGGATTATTTTTCGGGGGTTTTTCTGTTTTGTCATGGTGTCACGCGTCTCGAAACGACACCCACGTGCTTCGAGCGACAACAAAAAACAAGGAAGAGGTGTTACCACAAGTCTGACTATGGAATCGTAGTTCGGACGTTTGCGCAGCCGTGCAAGAGGCCCCGCGTGGGGACCATTGCCCTCGCCTTCAACCTTTCAAAACGACTGACAGGTTTCGGTTGCTGCGGCATTGGTTGTTGATTGGCGACGGAAGGAATGCAAAGGGCGCTGTGTACGAACGACCACAATGAAAAGCGTCACGTACAGTAAGTAGTCGGTGCTCTACGCTGTAGTCCGAGCCAGCACAAGAATGCACTGCTGTAGTGGCATGTTGATGAGGGACGCGTACTGCTATCTCGTAATTTCGCTGGAGCAGTCGGCTGTTTTTATATTGGTATGCTTAGTGTGTATGGCAAACGCCGAGATGTATGTGCACATAACATACCCTCGTGTACAAGACAAACCGAATTGGACCGAAAACCAAAAGCAAAAAAATGTGCAACCGCGCACAGTATTGTGTGTGCAGACCTATACCCACCCTACAGCAGCATCATCATGCCAGAGGAGTGTGCAAATGGATCTCACATGCTTCACAGAAACGCCATCACGTGCCGGAAGAGGACGTCCGCCTCCATCCCTACCACTGTCGCCACGAGATCAGGCGCCCTCGCCGCGCACTCGGCGGCTCCCCGGTGAGCGTTTCCCCGTCCGCCGTTGGCACCGACCGCACCCCCCCCCCCCCCCCCTCACCCCGGCCAATCTTGCCCTCTTCCGGGTCATCATGCCGTCAGACCGGCCAGACGCTTCGTCGGCGCGCTCCGGAGGCATTGGCGGCGCCCTGCTGGGGCGTGACCGGCACATCACCAGGAAGCTACGGCGGCGCCACCTCCTCTCGATCCTTTCGGCAGGGGCGTTGGCCAGCAGGTTCAGCACGGCAGGGTTGCCGGGCAGGCCTCCCCCGGGCAACGCGGGTGGTGCGTCGAGTCCAACCACGGCCGCCGCGGTGCGGCCGTCGTCGTCGACGGCCCTCTCGTCGGCCTCTGACCGCAGCAAACGTTCGACGATCCCGGCGGAGCTGTCTTCGCGGGACTTGCGGACTGCGAGGTGGAGCGGTCGCTGCCCGAGTTCGTCCCGGGCGTTGACGCTAGCGGCGTGGCGCAAGAGAGCGTCCGCAGTCCGGACCGCCTGCCGCGTGGAAGCGCGGTGGAGGGGCGTTTGGCCTTCCGAGTCCCGGGCGTCAACGTTCGCTCCGGCCTGGACGAGCACGCGGATCGCGGTTGTCTGTCCCCAGTGGGCAGCGTGGTGCAGCGCTGTGTTGCCTTTCCTGTCGGCGGCGGTGACATCGGCTCCGTGCCGGATGAGCCTCCTCAGCATGTTCACACGCCCATACATGGCGGCCAAGTCGAGGGCCGAGAAGCTGTCGTCGTCGGCTTGGCGGAGGTTGACATCCGCGCCAGCCTCCAGCAGCGCAACCACCGCGCGAGGTGCCCAGGGCTCCTGTAATGCATAGTGGAGCGGCGTATCGCCTGTCCCGTTGCGCTTGTCGATCTCTGCACCAAGTTCGCACAGAGTTTTCACGCAGTCGGGATGGGTTGCTGTCGTGGCGACGTGTAGAGGCGTTAACCCATTGTATCGGTCTGGTGCATTGATATCGGCCCCGGCCTTGACGAGAACGCTGATGGCGTCGTCGCGCCTGCACCGAACTGCGGTATACAACGCAGTTTCCCCGTCATAGGATGTATCGTGGATGTTCGCCCCGTACCGTATGAGGGCCATGATGACGTCCATGCACTTGAACTCGAGGGCCATCTGTAGGGGAGTCCGGCCGTGCTGATCGGGGCTAGAGCGGAGGCCGGCGTTTGCTCCGGCCGCCAAGAGAGCGGTGGCCGCACCAACGCAGTCCCTATGGTTGAGTGCCACTCGATGCAGCGCAGTGTAGCCGAAGCTGTTCTGCGCATCCACGACCGCACCATGGTCAAGAAGTGCCTGTACGGCCTTCTCGTTGCCGGCGGCAGCTACCAGGTGCAGCATAGGGCTTCCGTTCGTCTCGAGTGTGTTGGCGCATGCCCCAGCCACAAGCGTCTTCCGGACTAGGTCCGGATTGCCGACATTAGCAGCGTGCTCAAGCGCAGGGGCCAGAAAAACCGCCAAGCCATTTCTAGCACCACGGATGTAGAGCGCGTCGAAGAGTTGCGCTTTGTCGCGCATCGGCAATGCCTTCAGAATGTCGTGGGGATTGATGATGCGGCGGCGCGGCATCGTGCCTTCTTTGGAGCTTGGAGAGCGGGCTTCAGTGTGTAAGGAGAGGTTTGTCTGGAGTTCTGTTGCCAGCGGTGTTCCAACTTCTACCCAGTGTTCCTTGCCCGCCTGATGATGCACGCCCCGGGGAAGCAGAAGAAGAACCAAACTGCTTCGTACCCGGTATTTTAGCGTATGGCTTTTATCTACGTACAACAGCAGCACGCAGTAGTTCTTAGTATTACTGTAAATGTGTGTGCTACGAAAAAGATATGGTACCGAAAACGGAAAACCGAATTATTTTTTCATAAAATACCGTCCGAATCGATATAAACCAATCAGCGGTCTAGTGTTTATCGTTTGCTCAATGAAGAATGTTCATCCCTACGGACTCGATTAGTGTCCCCGGCCCCCGTTCCCGTGTCCCCCCCCAAGGGTTTCTACTGTGTACCTGGTACAAAAGTCGAAAAAACGCGGTGCGATAATATGGCGAGAAAATGCGGTGCGATCGGCGCGCTACGCTCTGTGCTCTTTGCTCTGTGCTTTGTGCTCCTCTGCTGTGTCTGTGCTCTCCTCCTCTGTCTTCATGATGCGAGCGTGTAAAGCTGGCGACGGTGTACTCATTGCGAGCCCGACAAGGCAGCAGGTGGAGCAAGTCGTTGCTGCTGGCGGCGTTGCCACGGGTGAGTACATGCAGGTGCCTGGTACCTGGTAATCTATTTTTTTTTCCTCCCTCGGCTGCTCCCCGGCCGGGGTGGAGCTCCGGCCTGCGGCTTCCCCAACACGTGCTAGAGCTCCCAGTGGAGCGCGGCCTTGACCTTGCTTGCGCGTCTAACTAGCGTTCGAGCATGGTCGAGCCGGCGGTGATGGCCAGCGATATGGCGGAAAATTTTCTCGCGGATTTTTTCCACGCGGCAGTATTGCCTGCGGTAGCCGTGTCGTATCACCGTCGCGGAAAGCGTGGAACTCGTAGCGAACGGAGAAGAGAGGCTAGGATCCACGTGAGTAAGCACCCCATTCGACGTCATCTAGGAGATGATGGGCGTCGAGGCGCGTTGGGATTGCTGCCCCCAGCACGTCGGAACCTCGGCACGAACCGGGCCGGGCGAAAAAACACGGAACGGAAGAAACCCACCGCCTGGGAAAAGCGGAGGGTAGAGGAGAAAAAACACGCTGCACGGAAGAAGAGGAGGCAAGGTCGGAAAGGTCGCAGAGAAGCTCGAAGGTTACGCTCAGATGCTAGGGCTAGGTACAGAGCTGGGGAACTCGTCGTGGGTACGTTCAATGTTCGCACACTCGCCTTCAACGGCAAAAATGGCATCGGCCACAGCGAGGTCATCATGAAGGTATGCCAGGAACTAGGATGCGATGTCGTAGGTCTCCAAGAGACTAGGCGAGACGGGCATAGCACGTTCACAGCAGCTGGATACACGATTTTTTGCTCTGGAGCAGACGGCAGCAAATACGAGAGGAAGGGCACCCATGGTGTAGGACTAGCTGTCAGGGAGTCTATTGTGGCAGGTGTGGGCAAGGATGGTCTCGAGGTGGAGTGCGTTAGTGCCAGACTGATGAAAGTTCGCATTCAACTTGAGGGCAAATCAAATGCTGTTTCTTTTGTTGTCGGCTATGCGCCGATACTGGATGCACCCGTTCGCGAGAAAGATCAATTCTGGAACGAACTGAACAAAGTCGTCTCGGGGGTCCCAAGTGGGGATCACCTACTTGTACTCTTGGATGCAAATGCTCGCACCGGCAAGCGAGAGAGCGGATGTGCCGGCAGTAAGGTGATGGGTAAATACGGGCGCGATGAATTGAACAACAACGGAGAGCGACTACTCCTCCTTGCAGATGACAACAGGCTTGCGCTCCTCAACACGTTCTTTGCCACACCTACTCGCGGAGTGTCGTACACTTTCCAGTCTCCAAACTCCGGGAAGGGTCAGTGTAGGCTAGACTACATCCTTACTCGGCAAGTTGATCGACGCCTGGTCCGCAACATGACAGTACGGAAACCCCCAGAGGATCGGCATGAATCTGACCACAACCTCGTGGTCTGCAATATTCGCCTCTTGGGTCGGTTCGCGCCGAATCGGAGGGTAAAAGCAGGCAGCGGAAAACGAGCTATTAATCTACAACGGTTGATGGCAGACCCCGGTCTCCGAGCGGACCTCAATAGGGAGATAACCAAACTTACCCCCCCACCGCCTGGTACAATTGGGAGTGTCGATGATAAGGCAACTGCTCTAGTGGAGACCGTGCTGTCGACTGCTGCTAAACTAGCACCTCATACCAGTCGAAAACAAGGGCCGCTGGGCTGGTGTACGCCCGAAGAGGTAAAAGCAGAGGTGCACTCACGATGGCAGGAGAAGGAAAATGCGAGGACGCAACTACGTGCTAACCCGGAAGACAAAAATCTGCGAAAAGCTGTGAAGATTGCCACTAAACAGCTCAAACGTGCGAGGACGGACGGAGTGCAGAAGTTCTTCGAGGAATACGTCCGTCAACTCGAAAGGCGTATCCAAGAAGGTGATCAGTTTGGGTTCTACAAGCACCTTAAGGGGATGAATGTGGAAGGAAAGAGGACTTTCCATTCGCAGTACATCAGGGACGAGGAAGGTAGATTACTACGAGACGTAGGCCTCATCCGGGAACGATGGGTAAGGTGGTTCCATAAGCTGCTAAACACAAGGTCATCGACCCTCGATCCGACTATCGTCGATGAGCTCAAGGTCTGGCCCTCGTGCAGTCCGCTGGACGACGTCCCGTCTAGATACGAGGTGGAAGACGCGATCAGGGCGATGGCGAACCGCAAGGCGGTTGGGCCTGATGGTCTCCCAGCTGAACTTCTGAAGGTCCTGGCCGACGAGGGAGACTCGGACACCTTGGGAAGCTTCTACGAGATTATCGTCGCTGTGTGGAGGGGAGGGGTCGTGCCGCAGCAATGGAAGGATGCAACGATTAAGGTGCTGCACAAGAAGAAAGACAGGACGGAGTGTGGTAACTATCGTGGCATTTCCCTAGTCGCGCATGCCGGCAAAGTGCTCCTCAAAGTCATCGCGCGCCGACTCAGCGACTATTGCGAACGGGAAGGCATCCTGCCGGAGGAGCAGTGTGGCTTTAGGCCCGAACGATCGACGGTCGACATGATGTTCGTGGTGCGACGCTTGCAGGAATTGGCAAGGAAGAAGGACACTCCGCTCTTCATGTGCTTTGTCGACCTCACCAAAGCCTACGACTCCGTCGACCGAACCCTCCTGTGGGCTGTCTTGGCTCGCTTTGGGGTGCCACCTAGAATGCTCACCGTTATCCGCCAATTCCACGACGGCATGCGAGCATGCGTGCGGCTGGATGACGGCGAGTGCTCAGATATGTTCGACGTGAAACAGGGCCTACGGCAAGGGTGTGTGCTCGCGCCATTGTTGTTCAACATGTTTTTTACAGCGGTGCTGCGTGTGGCGGAGAAACGTTTCGCTGCTGATAAAGCCATCACGGACAGCTTGGTGCAACTCCAACAAAAGCAGGAGAAGAAGAAAAAGAAGAGGGGGAAGGCACGGGTCGGGCACGCCGACGGACAGGGGAATGATAAAGAGGCCCAGACACTGTGGGCTATGCTCTATGCCGACGATGCAGGCATAGTATCGAGATCACCCAACGGCCTGGAGAGGATGATGACGGTGATCGTGTCTGCATGTGCCGCTTTCGGCCTGACGGTCTCGGAGGCCAAGACGGAGATAATGTGTCTGCAAACGAAAGATGGGGGGAACATGCCGTTCACCGTCACCGCCGCCGGCCAAGTGTACAAACAAACGACCGAGTTTGTGTATCTGGGCGGGGCTATCAGCGCAGATTGGACGGGCAGAAGTGTCGAGGTAACGCGTCGACTCCAGAGGGCATGGGCATGCTTCGGACGGTATAAGATGGAAATTTATGACCGCCCGGGTGTGCGCCTACGCCTGAAGGTGCGAATGCTGAGAGCCGAGGTGATCGAAACGTTGCTCTACGGTTGCGTTACTTGGAGCCCGAGCAAGACTGATTACGGTAGGCTACGGGAGGTCCACCACAAGATGCTCCTCCGATGCATCGGGTGGCGAAAACGAAAGCGCGAAGACCACATTCTATCCTATGCTAGCGCGCTTCTCAGGACAACATCTGAAAGCGTTGAGACGACGGTACGCAGACGTAGGCTCTTGTTTGCGGGCTTTGTGACACGAATGGGAGAGGAGCGTCTGCCGAGGAGGGTGATGTTTGGGGAGATGGTTGGGGGTAAGGGTTACTCCGGAGGACAGGAGTGGGACTGGATGAGGTACCTTGAGGAGGACCTCAAGGAGTTCGGCATCAAGCTCGAAGGGTGGCGCGAGACAGCACAGAAAGCCGGCAGATGGTTCCAACGGGTCGAGGAAGGGGCGGAGGCCTTCATGCGGAAATGGCATACAGATGAGAAGGAGGCATCGGCAGAACGGCATAGAATAGCTGCAACCACGACCACAGCCGTTGACGCCAACGCGAGTGTGCAGAATGACAGGGAAGAGGGGGGGGGCGAAAGGGGGACGAGGGGGAATGGCGGGGGGGGGGGAGGGGAGGCGGTCTGCCCAACAGACTGAAGCCTGGTTATGGCCATCATCGTCATGATGCACTCCTTTCTTTGGGACCCAAGTAACTAGCATGGTGCCATCTGGGCAACTTTGCGTGTCTGTATGCTCCAGTGCCTGCCTTTGGTATTTTCTTTCCCCCCCGCCCGTGATTATCGCTTTTTTGTCCCTTCTTTGTTTTCATTTTTCTTTCATTCCCGTTTGTACCTCTTTGTGTCTTTGTTAGTATGGTCCGTTTTGCCTTGCCTTTTTTTCGCGTTTTTGCTATCTGCGTCTGTTTTAGTTTTGTTTTTGTTTTTGTTTTGCTTAGCTTCATCTTCTTTTTTTAGGTTTTTGTCTGCTATTAATAGTCTCCTTTTTGCTTCCCTGGTGTCCGTAGTGGTGGAGTGCGTATGCCTGTTTTTTGTTTTTTGTTTTTTTGCCTCTGTTTTTACTTGAGGTATTTCTTCCACTCCAGAGTTATTGGAGCCTGTCCTGCGACCACGGACTGCATTGAATTGTGAGTTAATGTGAGAACAACAACAACAACAACAACAACAACATTGCTGTACAGCAGTAGTATTTTTAGCCCCTTGGGGGGCTGACCCCGAGATACCGACTACCTGGTACCCACCACTGCTGCTGCTGTCTGTACCTACAATAGGTTTGGTGTTACCAGCGCCCAGCAGCACCTACAAATATGATACCTGTAGAATGATGTTGCGCCCTGCCGTTCCGTACGAGTCCTTGCATTGTGACCCGGACACCGGACACCAATTTGTACCATCCTCCAACCACGCCGCAGTGGCTATCGCTGTAATCGTCGCCATTCTGCTATATAGCGGTGGTCGTCGATTGCTCCTGTGTACTGACTGACTGGTACAAGTATAAAGCAATAATACTCGTACGGGTACACATGATACATACCTGGTACCTGGTACACGAGGAGAGCTCGCCGAGCCTTTCTTCAGTCTAACTACTGCTGTAAGCAGCGGTGAGCCCACGGCTCCGCGCGTGGCGCTATGTAGCCCTGCGTTGCCAAATGTAGCGCGGCCCGCACCGCACCGCACCTATGTACGCATGTAGGTAGTCGTAAGTATACCTGGTACATCAGCCGGTACTATTAATAGCACTAAAAATGTACCAGGAACTACTACGGATATTCTAATGGTGTGTCTTTTGCTAAACATATGGTATGGTATGTGCCTGCGAACCTGGCATATTATACCTGGTACGTACGACCTACTGCTGTGCCCGTACCCGTACCCGCAGGCGGGTATTTTAAAAGGGCATACCCGGACCCTGGGTGTTGTGACACGGGCGGACGTACTCGTAGCATATATAAGTTCCAGGTACGGGTATGTACAAAAGTCGTACGTACAGAACTTACAGAACATACACAAGCTCCGGGTACAGGTACGTTGGTACTGGGGAAAGTATACTGGGTATGTACCCTACAGAAGACAACCTTGCACACTTCAGAAGTTCCGGATAGGGGTATGGAGGTCTCACAGAACTCACCGAAGTTCCGGGAGCGGTATGGAAGTCTTCACACCTCGGATAACGTAGCACTCGGAGAATACTTATCTCCGTAGTGGGGCCCAACACAGGGACGTGGCAACGTACTATTAACAACATAGTTCTAGCACTGGTGGAGAAGCAATCACGGTAACGCGGTAACACGGCAGTGTTAGCTGGAAACCCGCCAACGTGCACACGCCTTCACGTAATGTTTCTGCTCGATCCCGTCCAGCTCTGGTACAGTAACGTTATGTTATGCCGCGATCCGTCCTTGAATTAACACTAACAACACATAACACAGCAGTGTTAGGCTTTGACCAAACACGTACGTTATCTCTTTAACATGCCCAGATCGATATCCGCATATATATTTACTAACACGACGACATGATGTTAATGTCCACGCAGCCTTGTTAGACCTATGCCAATGGTACAGCGAAGTTGCAATAAAAAGTTTGAATTTCAAAGATACCCGCCAAAAAAAATCAGAACACGCTTCCTATGGGCCACGAAAAAAAAAAAAAAAGTTCCTAACTTTTGGAAAAGCTCGAAAAAAGCAAATCTGGGGCCGATGTTGGGCCAACATCGGCTTGAGAAAAACTCAGGCCGATCTTTGGTTCGAAGCGGCGAGATTCCGAGTCCTCGACAGACATCGATCAACAAAACCAACGATTGCGTCATGAATTCTGAACGGAGTGCGCTCGTTAGGGGCTCCGACCCACCCTAGGGTCACCGTCTTCACACCATGGCCGGTGTCATGTGGCGGGAGCTGACCAGGCGTGTGATAAAACAATATTTGGCCGCTGGTTTGCACAAAACAAAAGACAACACTTCTCCATCCGTCTCGAATGGCAAAAAATAAACTTTTTTTCAAGTTTGGGAGGACACCGTAGGACGCCGCCGGCAAGCTCTCGCGCACTAGACCATGGATCGACCTGATATCTTCGAGCCCGTCATCTATATTCGTTGGGCTTGCCAGATACCGAGTGGGTTGGCCGTGGGCTGAGTCTATGTCGAGATCGAGCGTCGATCGTCGCACGAGCTGGTTTCGATCACCGTGTTGACAATTTGCGACCAGCAAAACACAAATTGCGCCGCCTGCAGCCGTTGGGGGAAAAAAAAAAAGAAATCAAACATTTTTCTCTTTTTTTCCCACAGCGGCGGTACGAGAAGTTTTTCGTTTGTATTTATAAAGCGATACATTTGAAAAAAATCTTTTGAACTTCGCGTTTCCATTGGCATAGGTCTTATAGACGTAACACACTAGCATAGTGTTACCCTTAGGAGGAGTGCTACACATAACACCCTACCATAACGTTACCATGTTGGCCAGCACTGCTAACACCTAACATTGTGTTACAAATAATGACACACTAACATAGCATAACGTGATGGCCAGCACTACTGAACTAACACTACGTTATCTGGACCCCCCGTCTGATTGCCTTAGGCTCGGACAACGTAACGTTTAGCCTACGTTACAGTTTTAGCCGGCCGATACGTAACATTATGTTAGGATGTTAGCCTAAATGCGGAAGTCTCTCTAACATTATGTTACGGTGTTACCGTCAGTAAAGATCCGTTACCGTGTTACCGCAAAGATCAATCCGGGTCTAATATCATGTTGAGTTACCGTTGGGGCCGAAGTCGTTCTAACGTAATGTTACTACGTTACCCTTTGGATCTTCCCGAGATCTAACATGTGTTACCTGTGTTGGTGGTAAAACAGCGTGGCGGAGTAACATCACGTAGCCGTGTTCTCCAATTTCGCCGACATCCCTGTAGGGGGTATCTACAAAAATATCCCCGGGGGGGGGATAGCATGGCATCCCGGGTAAAAACACGCCTCCATTTAAAAAAAACTAAACAGGAGACATTCAGGAGGGATCCCCGCAAAAAACGCCTCATTCCTTTGGAAACCCCGCCAGTACGTCTGATAAAAATCTACTGTATAACGTAATCTGCAAACTCGCACGTACGAGCTAGCACGGCAGTAACATATTGTTGGTGTTAGATTGGGGATGTGCGTTATCTGCTAACTTGTGTCTCCACCTACATTGCATACGAGCTGACATATTGACCTAATGCTAGTGTATTATCGATCATATACAATATCCGTTTGGCGTTTGTTACGGTAGCAAGACACCCTCACATGACGTCGCTCGATACGGGCTGCTGCTGCGGTTGATACGGTAACATAATGTTCACGTTGTATTGACCGAGTACGTTATCTCTTCAACGTGTGTTACGATAGCCACTAAGAATTCCACTAACACACTAACAAAAGCTTTTTTTTTGGCAGTGTACGTTATCCGTCTAAAGGGTGTCACGGTAGCAAGTAAGAATCCCGCTGACACACTAATACAAACGTTACTCTCTAGGGGCTGATGTCGCTAACACGGTAACATAATGTTAACGTTTAATTCATCATGCACGTTATCCCTTCCTTCAACGTGTGTTACGATAGCCACTAGGAGTTCCGCTAGCACACAAACATAGTGCTACTCGCTGTGGGCTGCCTACCCTAACACCGTGCCACATATACTGCGGTCAGTACGGGATCAAGGTAACGCTCGAGCATAATGTTACGCGATCGTCCGCCAACATCATAACACACTACACTGTAGCACTATGTTATACACAATCCTGAAAGTAGTTAACGCAGTAACGTAATGTTACAGTTTTTTTCGTGAAGTGTTACGTTATCCGAGGTGTGGAAGTCTTACTGAACTAACGAGAGTTCCGGGTAAACGTCACACTCCAGTCACCAACCCCCTTTTTTTTCACAGCAGTACGTATCATAGCAGATAATCGCTATCATCGCATTAGCGCAGACAGGAAGCACAGCAGCGGCTCCACAAACACAGCACCACGCGGCGAGACAGCCGCCGATGCCGCCGAGGCTGTGCGCTTCCAGTGTCTCAGATGGGAACGGCTCGCTGGGCTGAATGTGCTTGCTGTGCTCCGGTGGTCTCTCGCGTGCTTGCTGTTGTGAGATGGCATCTACAGAAACCTCTACCTCCGAACAAAACGTTGCACTTGGTTGGATACTCGCGAGTTCCTACTGCTGTACGAGTACTCGTACAACGGAGAGGGGTTTTGGAGGTGTAGCGGGCCGAAAACGGTACAAGGTTTCGCCGAAGTAGGGGTAACCGCTCACCGACTGGCGGGGTGGCGGGCTGAACAACGGTGGCCAGTGGGGTGGGGTGTGATCGGTGTACGAGTACTCGTGTACCCTTCTTTCCGTACATCCTTTTGATACATTTATTATTTGTTGATTTTGTCTTTTGTTTTTTTCATCAACACCCAACGCACACAAGTTGACGACAGTTACAAATATCCTGCTGCGCGGGTTCCTAGCGACAGCTGTACCATCTATAACCCGTACCCGTGCCCGCACCCGGGTTTTTCACAAAGGGCATTACCCCGGATATTGTACCACGGGCTTACAGAACTTGCGGAAGTTTCGGTACGGGCAATACCCGGGAAGGTGCCCCAGGTATGGTTCTGTACGCACCCTACAGAAGACAACTTACATATTCTGATTACGCTGCGCCAAGCGAAGGTCGTAGGTGGTGGTCCACTGGCTTCCACTGTCTCTAATGTTGAATGTACAACTAATTCACATATTGTATTCATACTGCGCGCACGTATGTTTATTAAGGGCGCACGACCAAAAGACAAAACGACACCACCACCGCCACCACCCTCCTAAAGGTATACACCAGTAGTACCTATTATTATAGTTACCTGTTAACAGTATATACACGTACAGTATTGAAAACAAATGACCAGTGGGATGGTATTTCTGGACGAATTCACGGAAATTGTTTTTTCAAGCTTGTTTCACTTGAATTTACAATAGTATACCCCCCCTGTCGGGGTCTCGAAAATGGATACCTTAGAGGGGTGTCGGATTTTGTTTTTGCGTGCACCCCTGGTCTACCGGTATTCGATGGTTGATGAACTTCCTTGCTGACTCTTCTTGCCTCCAATGGGTGGAGACCGCCGGCCTCACGAGCCCCAGACAACAGTGGCAGCAGTAGTCGCGTGTTGAAGGAAATCTTCCTGACGTAGCTAGGATTTGGCTTCCGTATGGGATATATTGTGGGCAGCTCAACCAAGCTACAGTAAAATATTTTCATGCCACAGCATCCCGAGTCGGCCGAATCAACCTAGAGTATTTCCAAGCACAGCACCCAAGCACTGATCACTGGCATGGGGTTCGGGTGGGAGGGTCGGCCATAAGCGCCCTTGAACAAAAAACTCCCTAAATATCCCGCTATTAAGGTGTGACCACGTCTCAACAATGGTGTACCCGGAGTTGGGGTTTCCACACCGCGCGGGGCGGGATCAACCGGGAGGATGCCGATTTCGTCCCCGACTCGTTGGAGTTGTAGATTTATGGAAGGATTTCTGATTTGTGGATAGGGGACCTTATCCTCCACAGGTGGCGCTGGCTCCGCAAACCCCAGCCAATCAGCAATCAGCCAGTGGGGTTGGGGGTTTCATACCGTACGGGGCGGTATCGACCCGGACGGCGACCGCCTCTTTCGTCCCCATTGTGTTGGATGTTCAGATGTATGGAAGGATTTCTGATCCGGGGATGAGACCTTAGCCTCTCCGGGTGGGGCTGGATCCACAAGTCCCAGGCGATGAGCAACGTGCCAGCGGGGTTGAGGTTTCCACATCGTGCGGGGCGGTATCGACCCGGGAGGCCGTCTCTTTCGTCCTCGGTTTGGTCAAGTTGCAGATGTATTGAAATCTTTAGGATCCGGAGATGGGGTCCTATCCTCCCCAGGTGGCGCTGACTCCGCAAACCCCAGCCAATCAGCAATCAGCCAGTGGGGTTGGGTGTTTCCACACCGTGTGGGGCGGTATCGACACGGGGGGTCGCCGTTTTCGTCCCCGAATTGTTGAAGTTGCAAATTGTCAGTTGGAGGGGTAGCGAGGCTGGAACGATGAAACGGCTGGACACAAACAATTATTTTGACGAGCGGCCTAATAAAGGCTGTACGAGGTACGTATCGGTATACTTTCATACTGTACGCGAGTCGCCTTATTCAGACGACTTCGACACAGAAAACAAATAAAACCAGGTACCAGCCCCCCCTGGCCACGCAACGGGAGTCCTTTCTTATGGCAACGGCAGCAGCTTTCGGTGCTATATGCACCTCATTCAAGTATTTGTGGTGGCCTTCGGTTAGTTGGAAAGTACGCTGAAGCCAGCAGTAACGACGAGGCGTGCCACATGCCGTTGCGCAGAGCAAAAATAGCCTTGTTTAGGGCCGACACATGCCCAGAGGACAGACGGCCAAGCAAGTGCATAATCGAGGCTCATGGCTGAGCGATAACATTTTGCACGCCATGTTTGGGGGTCCTACATGGCGTTACAAATTTGCGCTCGTATTAGTAGTATATGTCGCAGTGTCCGGCGCTCCTTCTTCAGGTGATTTTGTAGTACTGTAAGGTGCAGGCAGTACGATGCCATAAAGCACGAACATCATCTGGGGTACACTCACTGGTAGAGGGCTTCTAACGCTGTTTACCCCCACCCCCCCCAACCCCTCCCTCTCTGCTCCCCCCCCTGCCCCTCCCGCTCCCCTCTCCCTTCTCTGTTTTTTTCGGACGATCGACTTCATTTATTAGTTGAGAATTGGACATGATGAAACAAAACTGGAGAGGGTGGACCCAGTTGAGCGAATAACGGCGGCCGGCTGGAGCGCTTGAGCACACCTGGCTCTCCACGGAGGGTCTGAGCATGGCCGACCACGACCTCGGGTTGGAGCCTATCGTGAAGAAGCTTAGAACATTGAACGCGACGAGAAACCTTTTTGCGAGCTGCGATCGATCCAGTCGGTGACAAGCGAAGTCCTCGGAGCACGCGCGCGGGGAGGAGGGGAGGAGAGGGGAGGGCAGGGGGGTATTGGAGCAGGCGGGCCACCACTGAAATGTGGCCAGTTACTGAGGGCAAAAACACGAAATACAAGCCTGGGGCGGGTGAAAGGGACGACGACTTCATCATTCCTCTCGCGGCCAATATGTGCCTTGCCTAAGGTATGTGTGTACGAAATGAAGTACCCTGGTGTGATGGTGATGGGTTTTGTTTTTCATGGACGGCATGTTTCCGCCGATTTCGAGAGCGGTATAGTAAGGCTGATTATTATCGGATAGCGATTTTTTCCATAATTTCCATAAGTTTGGAAATAATTGGAGATATGTATCAATATACGGAGGCATTCTGTCACTGTTCGTGAAATTCTCCAGAAGGGAAAAAATCCTTCTTCTCGCGGCCGACATGTGCCTTGTCTAAGGTATGTGTGTACGAAGAGAAGTACCCTCGTATGATCGTGACGAGTTTTGTTTTTCATGGACGGAATGTTTCCGCCGGTTTCGAGAGCGGTATAAAAAGTGGGGATTGCTACAGGGATGTTGGTTTTCTTTGGAGGAGGAGGCTGTTGTGTTCTTCGCAGATTCGTGTTTATACGCGTGGCGTGATTGTGTGTTGTATGAGTCGATGGCGCAGAGGGAAGAAGGGCGCAGGGGATGCTGCGAACAAGCCGGTAGCTAAGACGAAGGGCTCGAACGTTTGCCCCGCACAAGTGTCGACGGGCCACGAAAATGAAGGACACGGTATACACGTGTCGTGAGATTCGCTCGGAACTCGCGTTAGTTTTTTCTTGGCACCTAACCATGTAGCCAAACACGTCATAAGTCGCCGCCGACGCCGAACCTTGTATCATTGCTGAAAAGGTTTTTAACCTTTGGCCAGCAAGAAAAGTACCTCCTATCGTGTGCTCCGTTCCGTCGCTGTGTTTTTTGTTTTTTCAAGATTTTTACTCCAGACCTCTCGGTAATCACGTTTGTTGCTGTATGTCGTGGGAGTGCGTACAGGCAGTGATAAGGTGCGGACGGTGTACCGGCAGATCAACCTACGGCCCACCAGAGCAATTTGTCGAAAACGAAGGGCGGAAGCCAGCGACTCGCAGTCACTAGTGTTTGATCTTCGTACGTATACGTGAGGATTGTTTTCCTGCTGTGAATTCAGTTGTTTCATCTGGGAAGCCGAAGCCGTTTTTCCTTTGTACCGGAAGTGGAGCAGCACAGGTGGCCGGGATCACCTTCCCCCCCCTGCATAATGGGGGCATAAACACTTTCTTGTGGGGACAGTGAACAATGTAGCGAATCCCTCAACAAGGCTTCGACAACCTCTAAACTTGGTACGGCTATTGGTGTGCAACATTGTTCCATGTCTCCACAAGGATGTTTGTACGTTCACGATGAAGATCGACGAGCAGTGGAAATGCTGAACCGTACACGCGATAAAAAATGAAGCCACGTACAGGGGGGGAGAAGGAATGACACCTGTGACCGCTTGCTTGCCCTGAAGATCGCTGAGGGTGAAACCTCCTACGAGTTAAGCTGGAATGTAAAAGTGACGATAAACAAACAAAAACAAAAATGTGCAAGGAGCGGGTCCTGCCCACCTACCTTTGAACGCCAAACTCCCCGGATAAAGCGAAATTAAAAGAAAAACGGCGCATGGGTACTACCTGCAGGTAGCGTGTCATCGCATTTTTGTTGAACGCCTGCCACTCGGTTTCTTGCGGTAAACACCGTACCGGTCTGGCTAGACGAAGAATGACCCCCCAGCTGCTATGTCCCCCCCTCCCCCCACACACCCTTCGTCCTCCTTGGATCGGCTCTGTTTTCCTTCGCACGGCATTGGTGGTTTCCAACACTCTCCCCCCCCGTCCCTCGCGATGACCGCCGCCGTTTCTTTTCGGTGTCGCACCCTCCCACGATTCAGATGCTTCTACTGGTAGCGAAGACAGCCACCTTGCAGTCGGGCTCCCAAGCATAGATTGAGGAGCCGGTCACGGGTGGAAGAAGCTGCTGTGTGCGGCGTGACTCGTCGCGGTGTGCTTGGGCTGATTTCGTCTACTGTGGAGGCAGCTCTCCATAGCACTCAGCAGATTTCAGTAGATACCCAGTAGCTTCCGACATAGTAGTAGTGGAATACACGGTTTTTGGGTCCATGAATGGTTCTGAGCACTATGCAGTACTATGCCCCCCCTAATGGCGAAGTACAGTACCAGTAGAGCTGTGTGGCTCGAGCTCTATGCTCCTGACAAAACGATAAAAAGAGATGACGAGAAACACTAAACACGAGCAAGCGTTGTTTGAAAACGATCTGAGGTCTCGGATGGATAACTTGCGCACAAGCCACAACAGCGACCGAACGCCGCGAAACCGAGCACCGCCCTTTTTATGACATAGGTTGTGTGTGAGAGGAGCGCCACGCTGGAAATGTTCGTCGTCAGCAGGCAGCGTTTGTCGAATCGCTGTCTTGGTGTGTGGTGGGTGGGAAATTCTAGTTGCAGAAAGCGGAAGTCAGTACCTAGGACGCTTCATGATACCCAAGTACCGTTCCAGAGCAATCTGCAGCTCCTACTGAGGCAAGCAGCACGGAAGGTTTTCGCCTGGTGTGATGATGCAACATACACATAATAGTAATATTAATAGTAGGCTTACATCCTGGTCACATCTGGAACATGTAGAGTTCATTTCTATGCCACGTGACCTCGTTTTTGGCTTGACCTGAAATGGACGTGTAGGACGCTGTATATTTCCTGCTGCACCGCGCGTGCTCGGGACTGCCACCAGAAACATGTTTTGTTTTGGAAACCCATGACTCGAATATCCACTTAGATATAGGAACACGGGGGAGGTAGCGGGCGATAACGCCGTCTTGCTGTTCTCCATGGTGCCTCGTGAGGAAGTTGAATCCGCGGTACAGGTTGCTCAAGAGCGTTATCGTAACTTGTATTATTTATTTATTTTGTATTATTTCCAAAAGTGAAACACGCCTCGGCACTACGAGTACAACATTTTTCTGCTCCGACCCGAGCCTTAACATGAGGCCGGGGAAACTCAAGCACGATACACGCCTCGCCAGAACATTTTTTCCCCGGCTCCGACTCGCGGCCTTAACATGAGGCCGAGGGAACTCGGGCACGATATATACACGTTTCGGCACTACGAAACTTTTCTGCTCCGACTATCGGCCTTAACATGAGGCCGAGGAAACCCAAGCATGATACACGCCTCGGCAAAACAAAACTCCCCTGCTTCGACCCGTGCCTTAACATGAGGCCGGGGTAACTCAAGCGCGATATATACACGCCTCGGCACTATAAAACGTCTCTGCTCCGACTCCCGTCCTTAACATGAGGCCAACGATAATCGAGCACGATATATACACGCCTCGGCACTACAGGAATTATGTGCTCCGACTCCCGGCCTTTACATGAGACTGAGGAAACCCAAGCACTAAATACACACGCCTCGACACTGCTCCGACTCCTGACCTTAACATGAGGCCGAGAAAATCCAGCAAAGTACACGCCTAGCTAGGCGAAAACAAAACTCCCCTGCTCCGACTCCTGGCCTTAACATGAGGCCGAGGAAACTCAAGCACGATGTGGGAACCCTCAGGCGGCGATTGGCCCGACATGCGACTCCGACTGCGGGGCATCTAAACCCCTCTCAGAAAAAAATAAACAAGAACGCTCTCACCCACCCACTGCCTAGCCACCCGCCACCCAATCACTTACTACCCAAAAATCCAACACCCAACTGCCTGCCTAACTCACACAATATCCCCGCAGCTATCTACTCACCCGCTCACTCATCCCTTCCATTCCCCACTCCACCCACCCACACCACCACCTCACGCAGCGTATGCCCCTTTAGCTCGGTTTTCTGCGTTAAACAACCTTATTGTAGCTTCCGATGCACCCGCGAGTGTTACCAACTGGCGAGTTTTTGTAGTACAGTACCCGATACAAGCTGCTACCCACCTGTCGCATAGAGACGGGGGCACTGTAATAGGCCTTCACGAGACCTCGCCCAAGGCTTCTGAAAGCACAACAGCGGATACCATAGCATAGGCGTTCCATAAAACACTGCCTTGGCCCCCCGTCCACCATTCTCTCATCACCCCCCCCTCGTCGACCACAGACGGTGGAAAATCTCTACCAGTACACGGCCACCAGTCTTGCGTAGTCACCAAGGCGCAGGACACCAAAACGTGTCTTAGCGCTGACAGGTTTCTATGGTACGCTACGCTTAGTCGGAAACATTGATGTTTGTGCTATTTCCGCTGCTGCTACTGATACTGCTGCCTCCACTTTACGAGCTAGAGAGAAAAGAGTCCTAACGCCACGGGCTACATAAACATGGCGAAGGTGAACAACGATGGGTTGGATTGTTCAATCATATTTCTCAACCAGTCCCGCCCGGTCATGGGCTCACCGCATGGCCCTGGCTGCAAATACTCCCCAACGAGTTTCGCGCAGTAATTTACGAGCAGTACCGCAAACGTCACTAGGTCCGCCATCACTCGAAATCTCCGCCGCCACGCCACACCCCACACCCGTCGCTCTACCGCCGCGTCGTACGCCGCTACCGCCACACCAGTTACCCTTCGCCGTCTACAGTGCGCCATGTCTACACCAACAGCCCCAAATATCCCCCGCTGCCTTCTCCGGGCTTCATAGCACGGGGAAAAAATCGCGTTAAATGCCGAGAATGTCTGCGCGTTTCTAATATATCACCCCTGTTCAGAGGTTCCCAACACGGGGAAAACGCTTGTACTGCCCATTTTGTTTTTGCGCTTCTACTACCTCCCTCGATGTCCAAGCTTCTTATCGCGGGAAAAAAACGAGGTAATTGCCAAACTTTTTTGTGCGCTTCAAATGTCCCCCCCCCCCCCCCCCCCCTCCCTCCGAGGTTCCAATTTTGCGAAAACAAACGCGGCACATGTTAAAAATATATGTGTGCTCCAAATAACTACCTCCCCTTGCGACGTACTCAGCACCGGAAAACACGCGACAAATGGTGATAACTGTCACATCGTCGGTGTGCTTAAACTACCCTACCCCCAACTATCCATGAGTAAGAACGCCCGCTTCATGAGCAAATCTTAGTAGGATACGGCCAAACCTTCATTCAATTTGCCCAGCACCTCACGGCGCTTCGCGCTTTGGTGCAAGCCCTGTTTTCCTACGGTAGTCGGTGAAAACCCGACATCTTCCCCACCGGCATTGTAGAGATGGGAGGGTCTATGGTCATACGACTACGGCCGTGCATACCATGAGTACACCCCCCCCCCCCCCCCCCCCGCCTCTCTCCGAGGTGCCCCTTAGCACTGGGCAAAACACGCGGCGAACAATGCGTCCATCCATCCGGCACCGCATCTTCAGACCCACGCTGCGACGGCAAAACACGTGCTGGTGCTGTCCATGCCGCGTCCGGTCCAGCGTTGAGCTCGAGCTGAAACAAAAATTGTTGTACCCGAGAAAGGGGAAAACAGGGCACGGAAAGCGTTCGTAAGTTCCGGGGAGGAGCGGACAGCGAGAACGAGACGCCATCGTTCGCATGGCGTAACACGTCCGGAGCGTAATTTGGTTCGCTACCGTTTTCGGGGCGCTTTCAAAGAGTGAGTACCTTCCGTTTCGTGGGGCGTGGGACCAAAAGAAGAAGAGGAAGAACAACAAGAAGCGTACGGAGTATTTGGTTTTTATTTGTTGGATATTTTGTTGCGATGTCACGCGTCTCAAAACGACGCTCACGAACTTCGAGCAACATATGATAAGGGATGCTAAGCGGCGATGAACTGTGCGGGTTGGACGTTTGCGCAGCTGTGCCAGAGGTCTCGTGTCGAGAGCATTGCCCCCCCCCCTTCAACCTGTCAAACCGTTTAGATCATGGGAAACGGTACGTAGGGGGGGGTCGCTTTTCGGACCTGTATTTTTCAGCGCCTCAGAGCCACTCGGGCGAGTGGCTCCCCTGTCTATTCGTCGTCTTCACAGGGGTGCATGACACAAACAAAACAAAGAAAACGACCCAACAACACACTCCTAACGAGGTCATAAACGAAAAACAAGCCAATGGGAGTGGGAGTTCTGGACGAAGTGACGACATTAAATGCATTTATGTCCTAACGTGTTTTAGTTTTTACACCCCCCTCCTGTCTGGGTCTTGAAAAGGGATAGTGAGGCATCGGAGTTTCGTTTTACCGTGCACCCGTCTCAATGTTTTGTTTTTTTTTCGATTGGCTTGATCCTTGTTTTGGTTATGAACGCAACCATGAAATCGTTGTGATACGCTGCGTCAAAACAGCAAATAATTTTTCACGTCTGTTTTTGAGTGAGATACGGAACCATTCGCGCGAGTGGCCTGAATTTGGTCCTGAAAAGGGGGGGTACCCCCCTCTGCCGCCCCCCCTACTGTAAGAGGGGGGTCCCCTCCCCCCCTACCGCGAAATGCGGGTACCCCCCTTACCGTAAAAGGGGGGTACCCTCCCCCCCCTACCGTGAAATGGGTCCCCTCCCCCCCTAACATAAAATGGGGGTACCCCCTCCCTACTGTAAAGGGTTATACCACCCCCCCCTACGACTACGGCCATGCATGATATGGAAAACACTCCCTCTACCGGGAAATGTGGGCACTGCCCCCCCCTTACCGTAACCACTACCCCGGGACTTTAGGTTGCTATGATACAGCATCGGCTATTAATAGGAAGAATGCATGTAGCGCCGTGTGCGACCGACTACGAAGAGCGTAACGTGAAGTCGGTACCCTACAACAGTCCAAGCCAGTCCAGGAATGGCAGCTATTATTAGCTGTTCTACGTACTGTAGTGGCTTGCTGATTTAGCCGAGATACACGGCAACACAGTGCAAAATATATATACAATGCGATTAATTAAGTGCCGTGTTTGCGCTGGAACAGTCGGATATTAATACGACTAACACGACAAACACCGACATGTGTACTTCTGTACATACCCTCGCGTACGAGACACGCCGAATCCAGTCAAACGTAAAACAAAACACTACCTGGTACAAAAAAAGGGGCAAATTTCGATGTGCACGCTGCTCTTTAAGTATGAGATGAAGGCGCGTTGCAGGCTGTGTGTAGCTCTGTTTGTTCACCCTAGATAGAGGTGTCTTCAACCATTCAAAAATAAAACAAGAACAATCAATGGCGTCAAACCAAACCCTGTGCTGGCGAAATGTGATAATAGGCCACCTTCCTTCACACTCCGACAGCAATCAGTGTTTATATGTGCAGTCCTACTCATCATACATATCATGCCAGAGGAGGGCGAACATGATTTTTCTCACCTGGTTCACACGAACCCCATCATCTTCTCGAACACGCCGGACTCCCCCATCCCCGCCACTCTTGTGACCACATCAGTCTCACTCGCGTGCTCCGCGGCTCCCTGGTGGGCGACTCCTGAGCCGCCGCTGTTACCGACTGCATCATCACCACCCCCCTCGACCTTGCCCTCGACCCTACCCTCGATCCTCGGAGATTTCGCCGGGCGAGGCGATACTTCTCGCTCCGGAGGGTCTGGCGGCTCCCTGTTGAGGCGAGAGCGGCACATTACTGCCACGCCCCGTCGTCGCCAGGCCCTGTCCGCGGGGGCCCTGGCCAGCAGACTCAACACGGTCGGGCTGCTGTCCCCTGGTACCGTTTGCGCTGGAGTGCGGCCGCCGCGGTCGACGATCGTCTCGTCCGCGCCCCACCATAGCAAGTGCTCGACCATCTCGGCGGACCTGTCATCTTCGAACATCATGGCTGCCCTGTGCAGCGGCGACTGCCCCGACACGTCGGGCACGTTGGCGCTAGCGCCATGGCGCGAGAGTGCGCGCGCGGCGCTGATGGCCAGGATCCCGGCAGCGGCGTGCAGGGGCGTTCGCCTGTCCGTGCTGCCCTGGGCATGCACGTCCGCTCCCGCCCCGACAAGCGCGTCGATTACGCCGGCCTTGTTGTGGAAAGCGGCCCTGTGCAGGGCCGTGTGGCCTTGCCAGTCGCGAGCGGTGACGTCCGCTCCGTACCGGAGCAGCAAATTCACGCTGTCCACGTCCCCCATGCGGGCTGCCACGTCCAGCGCCGTTTCTGTGAGGGAAAGTTGGCGGAGGTTGACATCCACGCCGCCAGCGTCGAGGAGAGCTTCCATCGCGCAGAAGCTCCTGTTCAAGACCGCGTGTTTTAGTGGCGTGTCGCCGACCAAGTTTTTCGCGTTTCTGTCTGCGCCGGACGCGCACAGAGCTGCCACGGACTCGGGAAAGTTCTTCTGCGAAGCAAAGTGCAGAGGTGCCACCCCGGATGGCCCCTGCTTGTTAACATCCGCCCCGGCTTTCACAAGCACTCTGATCGCGCCGACGTTGTCGTTCAACGCCGCGGCGTGCAGAGCGGTAGATCCGTTCAGACTGGCATTGTCAACGTCCGTCCCGTTCCGGAGGAGGGTCCTGATGACCCCGGCGAATCCTCCGTGAGCGGCCGTCTGGGGGCTGTCACACTCGACGGCTATGTGGAGCGCGGTGCGGCCGCTCTCATTTGGCGCGTCCACAAGTGCGCCATGCTCGAGAAGTATCTTCACTGCGCGCTTGTTTCCCCTGGCAGCAAGTTTGTGCAGAATGTAGTCCCCGTCCGAACATGTGGTGTTCGCTGAGGCGCCAAGCGCCAACAGTTTTTTTATCACGGTAACGTTGCCGGCAGCCGCAGCGAGTCCGAGCGGATGGCCCAGAAATGTTTCCAGTTCTTCTGTATCCCTCAAGCGTTCGAGCGTATCGTCCCACATCTTCGCTTTCTCCTTCACTGTGAAGTTGCTAACTGGTGTGCGCTCGTCACGAGCGCTAGCCATCGCGCTGAGAGAACCGATAGGGATGTGCTTCGTGCCAATGTACTCGTAGATCGTACTGCTGCTGTTGAAGATAGAGAAAGGAGAGCACAACGATGCGCGCGACGCAATGGAAAACGTCACATACATGGCGACATGGCGATGACGTGCATATATATGATGATATACGAAAACAAGAACACGAAGGAAAAAATGTACTCGTAAACAAGGGGGCTTCGTCGCGGCGGGCTGACACCCGCCTGCCGCTCCGCACACGTCCGCAATCGTCAAGGGTGTAACAAAATCGAGGCTGCCAAGAGGTGCATTACAAAACTATTTTCATGGTTGAGTCAAGATGGGCAGAGAAATACCAAAAGGACCCCACGCGCTGCACCCTACACTACACCCCTACACAGAGCTATACGTATTTATAAACTGGAAGCACTGCAAAGTTCTTGATCCTTCTGGCTTTCTAAGACGTAAAGCTGCGAGTATTTTTGCCCCGTGCTTCTTCTTTTTGTCTTTCGAGGTCTGTTGGTTTTGTGTGGGGGGGGGGGCGCTCTCGCCGCCATACCAACAGCAGCAGACAGCAGGAGTCTCAACCCTATAGATTTATTTGCCGTGACCGTCATCGTCGTAGCGCTTGGCCGTCCGCTGTATCTTCTCTGTTTTCCGGCCGGCTCCGAACTTGTCAGCGCAGCGTCTGATTCTACTGACCAGCCACAGAATCCATCAATAGCATCTATGTACAGTTCGTGCATCCTCCCCGGCGTAGTGCTTGTAATCCATCGCAGTATCGTTAAAGGAAATAGTTCCAAAGATAACAAGGACAACGACGACAGAAAGGAGGTATTGATATTAATAGTGCGATATCTAGAATTTCAAGCTGTAGGATCGAACCCTCCATTTTGGTTTCAGAATTCAGCAGCTCGAATTCTAGTATTACGTACCAGGTACCTGGTACGTATATACTACTGTACAGTTTGTAAAAAGTGCAATATCTAAAGGAACGCATCCCAAACACATCATACGCGCAGGACATCGGCGACAGATAATAGATTATTTCCGCGCTGCCGGTAAATCCGTACAGAATATAATATTACCGTACCTGGTATACGAGTAGGATACGTGGCACTGGATAACACGGTACAGTTTAGTTTACAAGATACCTGGTACAGGATACAGTATACCAGGTACAAGATACAGGATACACGGTACAGGATACACGGTGCAGGATACAGGATACTGGCACTGGATACGGGGTACGGAATACAACCCAGAGGCGGAAATTCGTACGTCATCATTTCCACCCTTACGTCCAATAATTATCCAGATATCCAAATAACCGAGATCAGTATTCTCGGTAGGATTGCAGTATCTAATGAAACAGGAAACAATCCCCGTACATACTGCGGGACCACTGCCGTTGTTGCATATAAACTGTAAAATGCCGACCCCAGCGGAGGGTCAAATTTGGCACCAATAATGGAACCTCGGATTCTGATTGAAATATCTTTGGGGCTTGTGCTATAATACGTATCGCAGAGGGGCAGCCCTGCTTTTCGCCCTCTAAAAAGCCTCGTGAGCAGAATTGGACAGAGCGTTTTCGAGACCATCCCACCGCCACCGCAGTAGGATACGGCAGGCAGCAGTTTTGGGCGTCGTGGGTCACATACTAGACTCATGAACCAAAATCTACGTACCGTACGATAATTTAATCTACACGGCCGTCCGTCACAGCCTTAAAATCACCGTTTGCTGACATCTCTGGTGCACGAAGTACCGGGTGATATGCTCGTACAGTATAATAGTAAGCTGTGAGTTCTCCCGATCGATCGATACCAAAGTTGTTGTAATTAGACGGCCGGGCCGTAGACCTACTATGTGTGAGCTTTTCGAAGTCTGTTTCGGCCTCAGGGAGCGCAAACCGGTGAACTTTTGACCCGAAACCCACAAAACAAAATAAGTGCCTCGGAGAGAGTAGTCAGGCACGAAAGTGTCCAGCGAGCAGCATCGCACAGGGTGCCTCACACAAATTCGCTTGTGCAGTGTGGGTGAACGATTTCCCCAACGATATTTCCGCCTGCGGCGAAGCGGACGCAATTCCCGGGTTTGCTTTGTACGGAGAGCCAAAAAAACGATGACATTTTTTTTACACATGTATGTATGTATGTGTGGCAAGCCGTACATACATACTGTAGCCTCCGGCACGGAAAGCAGCAACCTAGATACAGCCCCTGGCGAGTGGTGCGCTGTGCGCGCAATTCCGACACAATATGCGCTCCCCAGAGCAACATTCAGATTTACAACGATAGTCAACTTTGCAAGCTGTGCGCGATACATCGATCGGTCGCGCGTTCGCTACTATACTGGACACAATGATGCCGGCCGGTGACCCCCCTGGGTGCTGCCCAGGGTCAACGGGACGAAAACAATTTGGAGGCATCGTTTATTTCTCCAGACGATTTCGGTATCCTCTGTCCTCCCGTGGACATGAGACGCTGTACATACAGTGGGTACAACCAATCGTGGCTTGTACGAGGGGGGCAATAACTCGTGACTTGCACGGTAGTATGATACCTACCCTGCGTGGCACCTCTTGTCTGGTATGGTACCGTGCACCATGTCACAAGCTCCCATACTTATTTTGGTGTCATCTAGGCGTTTGATACCTGGCGCTCCCCTTTGGGTACGTACGGTAAAAGGAGCTTGTGTCGTGCTTGTATACTGGCACGTAAGTGTCAGGTTTTCCCCGTTCAAAGTTTACAGCAGTCTATACTCATACCTCAAGCTGGTGCACTCGTACCGAGCTGCTTGCCGCGCTGCTGTACTGACGAGCGTACTCGCTGTAGGACGAATCCGTGGTCTACTCTGTAGACTGTGGCAAGAGAAAAGTCGTCCACCGCCGCGTATGCGATCAAGTCGTCAATGGGCACAAAAGCAATCTCCAGAGAGAGGCAAATAATATGCCGTTTTGTCTTTTTTTTCGACGGTTTCGGATACACCAGCATATTTTTACCAACCCCTACATATCTACAGCAAGCAGTAGTATACGAGTACCTGGTGACAAGTATGTCGGGAGACACCATTTTCACCCCAAGTATACGAGTCAACCTACCTGGTGACAAATATGTCAGGAGACAGCATTTTCACCCCCCCCCTGTGATAGACAACAACTTTCTTTGCGTTTTGACGCGCCTTGACCGACACCAAACTGCTATATATATAGGTTTGAGAGTGGAACAGTCGGCCCTAGCCTATACACCCTTGACGGCGCACGTTTTGCCCTTTTTTGCTTGATGACATGTATGCCTCCTCTGACATATTTGCCTCGTGAAGACGATACTACTACCAAGTATTTAATACGGTAAAAATATAGATATCAATAGTAGTAGAGCTTATTATTACCGCTTATTATTCGAGATTTGCTCTGATTGGCTTCTGTTCAGTATTAAATTTTGTTGTTCCTATTGATTGGTCTCATTCACACAGTTTGTGTCAACCATCGTAGTCGGGACGAGCCACAGGGGTTTATTCAGCCCCCGGCAGGACCCCCGCCACTTCACCTGGTCTGTGCCGGCACTTCCTGTCCTGCCACGTACACAGTGTAGGCCAGCAACAAGTATTATTACGGGGGGGCATAGTAAATAGGACCTACGGTACACACAAAAACCTACCTGGAATATATTTACGTAGTACGGGGGGCCATAGTTAACAGGACCAAATATTGTTAGTAAAAATGGTTAAATGTGTAGGTTTTTATGTGCACCATAGGTCCTGTTAACTAGGGTCCCCCGTACTAACAATATTTAGTCCTATTTACTATGGTCCCCCGTAATAATATTAATAGGAAGCGTATATCATAGATAGGTAGAGCCGTGTCAAAAGAGTTGTCTCCGCTCCGCGACAGTCACAGTTAGTTGTTTTTTTTTAACGAGAGAGAGTCGTTTCTGCTGTCTGCTCTCAGCCGCACCGTACGTACAGATAATTCACTCTTCTCGCTTATGTATGTGCATAATAGATGTGTCCTGCTCTGTGTAGACTGCTCTGCCCGCGACCGTCAACTAATTGGTCACCTCCTCCGTCCTTGCTACTATTATCAATGTTAACAGCGGAATGCCTAACTAAGAACACGGCCGCTGTCATTTGTGTGAAAATAATGTCGTTTTCTCTCGAGCACGACCCGCAGTATCAATAGTATGCACGGTGTGGTATATACTATCTGCAGTGTATCCGAGTTTTATTTTTTTGCGTAACCTAACCTGGAATATGGTCTCATCTTCCTCTGCTTTAGCCCTGGCCGAGAGCTGCGGTTGGCTGCTATTCGGAGGAAGTGTTGCGCCCCGTTGGTTGGAGCAGCTATAGACTAGCGTGCACATATTTTTCATTTTTTTTCACTCGCCGTTTTCTTTCAGAAAAAAAATGCTCCTTGAAGGAACAAAAGGAATTAGTTGATAAATATCTGGTGTACTGCTGTAGTTGCTCAGGATGCAGGTCGGCGATGCTTCCACCCAACTGTAACAACTGTAACAGTCAAAACGCCAAGGCTGGCTCCCCAACGCTCAAAAGCTCCAGACCGAGCTTCGTAGCGCAGGTGACCGAAGAAAACGGCATAATCCTGAGGAGAAAATACTAATACTTGATGTTCTTCACAGATGGATGCACGTGTTTCACGGCCCTTCCTTTATCTTCCGTTCGTAAAGATATACGCACACTGCGCACTGCTCTCGACCTTCTCAACATTTTTTTTTTTTTTTTTTCATGATGTGAGCGGCAAAAATGACACCAATCACCTCCCCGCCTGCGACGAGCACTCCTGCGAGCACGCCCGCTCCCCTCGATGCCGCGCTTAAACCACCTCGCGCGTCTGTTCAACCCTAGGTAGGCCTCCCCCCCCTCCCTCCCTCCCCCCCCGCCAACCCCCCCGCCCTCCCCCTCGCCAACCCCCCCCCCCCCCCCACGCCAACCCCCCCCCGCCGCCACCGGTGTCCGCAAAAATAAACGTAACACATACTGGCACCGCGGAAGCTTATCGAAACGCGAAACCGGGGGCGGTATTATGCGAGACGCGCGGGAGCAAAGAAGGGACCGGAGGCAACCGAAAAAGCGTGCCCTTGTTAAGGCCACATCACATCGCACATCGCACATCGCACATCGCACAGTATACCAAACCGAACTACGCACAAGACGAAGGAAAAACGCGAGCGAGCGAGCGAGCGAGAGAGCGAACACACGGACGAACCCGGCCGGCCGTGCTGAGTGAGAAAAAAACATGAAAATACTACCTTTTTTTTTTTGGTACGGCGGAACCGCCGCTGACTTTATTTCGCTCTTGTCTCAACGAAGCGGTCTGTGCCCCTGTGTCCCTTCCTTCGGTCAAAACGTGCCGCGTAGGTGAAAAAAAAAAAACCCAGGTACCTCGTGCAAGCGCGCTATAGTTATTCCCTCGGTGCTCGCCCGAAAACGCAGGCAGGCAGGCAGGCAGGTAGGCAGGCGGGCGGGCAGGCGTCAATTTCACATTCATCCACGACCGACCGTGGTCTCCCTCCATCAGGCGACACGAGTGCCCAGACAAAACCAGCCCTCCCTGTACAATTCCTCCTGCTTTCCCCTCCCCCCCCCCCCTTCCCCCCAATTCACCCCCCTTCAAAATATTACGCAAAAAATGAAGAAAAAAAAACACACGTTTAACCCCTTTAGTACCGCAGTCCCGATTTGGGGACAAACCAGTCTACTTCCAAGTGATTTGTCCCCCAAAACGGGACTGGGGTCCTAAAAGGGATGCGTCACTCCGCGAATATCACCCCATCACCACCCTTCCAGCTCTCGGATAGTCACATCCCACCCCATCCTCTCAACGGCAGGTAATCCAGGTAAAGCGCCAGCGCCCCCCCCCCCCTCGGACTCGGCATCCCACAACGCCCCCCCCCTTTCCTCCCCCGCCTCTTCTTCCACCTCGTCCACCGCCATCCACTCGAGGAATAAATCGTACTCGTCGCTGACATCTACCGCGTGCCGATACGCCTTCTCCCCCTCCTCCAACTCCCCGTCCCGCTCTTCCTCTTCCCCCCGATCCTCTCCTTCGCCCAACCCTCGTCGCCGCCTACCCCCTTCCCCCTCCGGGTGGCACCCGTTATCCACACGAACACGCCTCCCCACGCTCGGCAACGCCCCCTCTTTCCCCCCGGCGCCGCCGGGTCCTCTCTCCAGCCCAAGGCTGTCCGCGAGAAGTCTCTGCAAGCGCACGCGCAGGCCTTCGGCGTCAGCTAGACGGCCCGCTTTTTCGTACGCTCGGGCCAGCGCCAGACACGACTTCTCGTCAAGACCGAACCACGTGCTTCCGCCCGTCCCTTCCGGGGCTCCAGCACCGACATTGCTGTCGACGTCATCATCAATCGCGGCGGGGTCTGCAACAACGCAGTCCTCCGCGAAGGCCCTGGCGAAATCCACCAACGCCTCCGCCTCGCCCAGCTCCCCCGCGTGGGCGCAAGCGGCAATCGCCGCGCTGATCGCCGCCAACCCCCCGGCGCGACCCCCGCCTTCCACGATTTCATCGCCGCCGCAGCCGCCGCCGCTGGTGCTTTTGCTGCCGCTGCCACTCGCCGATCCGGGCCCCTCCCTGCGAGAATCGAACCGCAGAGCCACGTCTCGCGCCCCTTCCCAGTCCCCCGACCGGGCGAACGCGCGGGCCGCGGCCGCGAGCACCTGCGGGCCGACTCCTTCGCCCGCCCCTCCGCCGCCGGCGCCGGCGGTGGAGGCCAGGCGCTCGTCCGCGTCGGCCAGCACTTGCCGCACGACGGACGCGCCCCCCTCTCCCCCCTCCACGTAACGCGGGATTTTTCCTGCGGCCGAGAGCAGACGAACGTACAGGCTGCGCATCCCTTCCGCGCGGTCGTCGGGGCGGCGGCGGCGGCGGCGGCGGCGGAGGTCACCACCACCGCCACTGCCATCACCCGTCGCTCCCGGCGCCGCGGCACCCACGGTATTGTCTCGTGTTGTTTCCGGCCCGTTGCTATCTCGCAGCCCGTAGTTGCGAATGAGCCCGAGGACCCCCAGCGACGCCCTTGACCAGTGCTTCTGCTGACTCCTCGCCCAGCAGACCGCGGCGTACGCCTGCCAATCCACCCCGACCCCTTCGGCGGACATCTCGGACAGCACGAGCGACAGCGCTTCTCCCTGCTCCTCCTCCTCCTCCTGCTCCTCCTCCTCTTCCCCCCTCCTCGCCCCGTGGCCCTCCTGTCGCCCGCCGCCCTTCGACTCCGTCATGCCCCCCCCACCACCGCCGTAACTACTGCTACTGCTGCTGCTGCTGCTGCTGCCATCACCCCAGCCGCGTCCATCGAACGCCGCCCCTTCATCAAAGGCGCGGTCATCCGCGACGGCCGCGGCGCAAGCCGCGAGCGCGTAGTGACGCGCCCCGGGGGTGAGCTCGCCACCAGCGTCCCTCATCTCGGCCAGCAGGACGCGCGCCGTCTCCCAGCGGCCGAGCGCGCCGCAGGCGCGCAGCGCCGCGGCGTAGGTGCGGATGCAGGGTGGCGGCCGGTGCGGTTGGGCCCTGAGGTCGGACCACAGCGCCAGGGTGGGTTCCCACGCGCCGCAGCGGAGGCACGCATGCATGACTGTCCGGTAGTCCTTCAGCATGCGGCGCTAAAATTTGTTGTTGTTGTTCGTGTTGAGTGTATTGTGTTGATATTCAAGAGCGCGCGTTGGTCGGTGCAAAAATGGGAGAAGGCAGGTGAGATCGGGGGGGGGGGGGGGGGGGAAGGGAGGGAGCGGGCGGGAGGGAGGGAGCGGGTGGGTGGGTGGGTAGGTGGGTGCGGCGGTCGGGGGGAGGGGCAGGACGGGGAACTTCGTGGGGGTATTTAATTATCAAGGGTGCCGTCTAGTTTTAGAGGAGGCAACATTCCTATTTACTACTGAGTCATTAAGCTGTGCACGGAATTTTGTTCCTATTTATAGTTTACGAGTATACTATACCCTGAGCCGGTCCAGCATAACACAGTCGACTGCGGCTCGCGGCGAGTCCACGTGACAGGTATGTGATCTAGTGCTGTACAGCAGCAGCGGCGGCAGCAGCAGCAGCAGATACGCCGCTGGTCAACCACTACCTGCCGTTTGGTACGACCCAAGCTCGCTTTAGGCGGACACGCGATACTTTTTACGTAAACCCTTTCCCGCTTTCATGGCCAACAGTAACCGCGTGGGGAGAGAAGCTGTAAAACTACCTCTCGGCTGAAAGGACGTTTTTTTTTTCTTGTCTTCATGCGACAAAAGACCGCCGGACGCACGAGGAGGAGGAGGAGGAGGAGGAGGAAGAGGAGGAGGAGGAGTTCATACACATCCAAATGGAATATCAAGTGGACCATTCGATGCGGCGCCGACTTTTTTTTCAAAATAACAAATACCAGGTAGAACGTTTCGTTCAAGCGAGAGAGCTTGTCCCTTACACAATTTTGGGAACAAAACAATCTTGGGAGTTGAGCGCTAGAGTTGGAAAAATATTGCAGTGGGAAAGGGGGCTGGCAAGACCAAACCTTTCTTCGCGACTCGTCCCGGTCAACCAAAAAACACCAAAACAAATCCATAGGCCAGCTGGCTATTAATAGACGAGGGCTGTCAAGACCTTGCTTGGGCCAGCTCCGACAAAAAGGTTGAAACACACCTGGCAAATTGACGCTAAACTTAAACCCTAGCTCCCTAAACCCTAACCTCGGCTCTCTGGGGATACTATCGGAAATTTCTCGGGATGAAGACATAGTGAGCACCATCAACCATTTTGTCGAAGCCGGGTCAAAGGCCGTAAATGCTACTCAGAGCTAATATACCTCATTTCTCCCTCAACGTACCTGCCGGTGCATGGAAGAGTCCACTATCTCCCACCCGTCCCCGCCCCCAACCCTGCCCTCGTCCAAACCCTGGGGGGTCAGCGGGCCGCCGAAACTATTATCGGCTTCCTCGGCCCCATTCCCTTCCCCGCTCCCGCCCGCAGCAGCGTCCGTTATTTCTCGGCCGTGCATGCTCCGGACCTCCATCACCGCCAGCCGCCAGAGTCCCGCCGTCGCCAGGCCGGAGAGCAGCGCGCGCCGCATATTCCACATCGCCCCCGGGGACAGCAGCGGAACGTCCCCGTCCGATGACGCCGCCGCCGCCGCCTCGGACTGCAAAACTTGGATGACGGACCATTTTCCGGCGGAGGCGCAGGCGTACGCCGCGGAAACGTACGCCCTGCGGTCCCCCGATACGAGGAGAGCCGAAACGGAACGGCACGGAGATGAAAGGGGGGGGGGGGGGGGTGACGGTAAGCGTCGGCCAATGAGCGCTGCCGACAAAAGTTGCCTCATGTGGCGGATTTCCTCAATACAGCGGTCAACTGGCTCGAAACGCCACCCCGGTATATACCCGGAAGATGAAAAAATAAAAACAAAATTACAGCGATATTAATTTAGGTGCCATAAAAAAAAAAACGTGCAGGCCACTGATGGCGAATCGGACAAGCAAATGATTTCCGGAATAGAGACGCTGCTGTAGGTTGACCCCTTGCCAAAATCAATATGTATACTACTCGTACATACCAGATACTGGTTTAACATACAACTCCGTCCGAAAACATAAGGAAGGTTTCGGCATTCACACAAATCTGTTTTACATACGTACCAGGTATATGCATAGGCAGATGCCCAACTTCATTGCGCACCAGGTAGGTAGGTAGGTAGGTAGGTAGGTAGGTAGGTCCGCAGCAGCACAACAAAGTTTGATCATCGCATTGACTCGAGTCACGCCAGGGAGTGCATGTCTTCGCACGGAACATTCTCAATACTTGGTAACATTTAGCACCGGGTTGGAAACGCATTCTAGGTTTCTCAACCGCCGAGCGTTGTTGCCGGCGAGGGGGTACGGACACGAACAACACCGGTCTTTGTGTTTTCCGGACAGAGCGAAAGAGGACGACAACCCATTTTGGCGCTGCACTGTCTGAGAAAGCCGGCAGTAGTTGAGCCATTCCACAGCAGGGGGCCACCAAGAGATTCCGAGCCCCTCCTATCAAGAGCTCAAATAGCTCACCCGATACAATAAATTGAAATAAATTCGTTCGCGCCACCCGACCGGCACCTGTACGCGCCAGTCCTAAAACGAACACACGAGTAAAAGCTTCATCCTGACTGCTAGCTCCTTCACTCTGGGGAAGTCAATTGCTCCGAAACATTTTGGCCCAAAAAGCGCAACCCGTGCCGTGGGGTGACCCAGTTCCCAGTAATCTGTCCGCGAAAAAGGAGTGCGGTCCTAAAAATCGATCAGGCCACAACACCTTCTCCTCGGCCGCACCTTTCGTCCAGCTCTTCGTCCCCGTACTTGGTCCTCATCGCATCCAGCACAGAGAGGGACTCTTCCCACCTCCCCGCCCGGCCCAGCAGCGCGATCCGCATCGTCTCAAGCCGCTGGACGTCTGCCGCAGTCCACCGCTGCCGCCGCCGCTGCCGCTGCTGCTGCTGCTGTTGTTGCTGCTGCTGCTGCTGCTGCTGCTGCTGCTGCCGCTGCTGCTGCCCGTCCGCGTCCTCGCCCCCACCTGGCACCATTTTCTGATCACTACTAGTGCCTCGCGGCCAAGGCTCCAAAGCCTCGGAGATGACCTCGAGACCGAGGTCGTATTGGTTGTCGGCTAAGCACGCTCTGTTTTTCGGTGGTGTGTCGTTCGTATTGTTTGTTTTTGTTTGTTGTTTTGGTTGTTTATGTACGAGTTAGATTTTTAAGTTTGGTGTATTTTTATTTTTCAGGGATGTAGTCGTGGGGTAGTCGCGTGGATGGGCCAAGGTTGGGGGCATATAAAAAGAGACGGAGATACATGAACAGAGACAGGGGGCGAAACACAGCGATAGACAAAGAGACAAACACATAGGCAAGAGACAGACAGTGAAAAAGGTGGGGGGGGGTGGGGGTTGGGGGAGGGGGGGGGGGAAGCGACCAGGTTCAGGGTAGCTCTTGCAACCGTCGCCAACAGCTTGAGAAAAGCATCGAGACTTGGATTTGTCCGACCAAAAAAAAAGAAACGAAAAAAAAACGATTTTTTTTTTTCTTGTCTTCCAAGAAACTAAAACCTCACCTCAAAAGTAAAAGAAGCAGAAGAACCGAAAAAAAAAAAAAAAAAAAAAAACAGCAACAGCAAGAGAGCACAATAACCGATAACAGAACGTAGGGTACATACAGTAAAAAAAAAAACGCACCAAAATAATCTGGCTGACGAACACGTTTGAACTCTCGTCACATCAAGTCAACACCACACCACATCTCAACCCGTCCATCCCACTCCATCCCTTCTCATCCCTTATCCCATCCCAACCATGTCCCAACCCATCCCATCCCATCGCATCCCACCTGGCCACGTCCTCGAGGGCGATAGAACCCTCCTCCAGCCCCTTCCTTTTCATCTCGGCGAGGAGCGTCAACGCCCGCCGTGCCGCCCGACCATCACCGCTCGCCCCCACGCGGCACGCTCTCAGCGCCTGGTGATACGACAGAGCGTCTGGCGAGACTCCGTCGAGCTCCATCTTCAAGGCAGGCAGGACGTTGGGATTGGAGGCGGAGGGGGGGGGGGGGGGGGGGTGGAGGTGGAGGTGGAGGTAAGCTTGCGGGGGAGGTGGGTAGAGATGAGGGTCGGAATGGTGGGAAAGGGTGAGGCTACAGTATTAGTCTCTCGTCTTCTCTCGTTCTCTGCATCTCTCCCTCCCTCATCTATTTCACACATACGCACTTACCTCGACCGTCACGAGTTCCACCGCTCTCTCCCACTCCCCGGCCTCCACCAGCGCCCGCATCGCCGAAGCGTAGACGGCGGCGTCCCTCGCCACTCCATCCTCCCGCATGTCGCCGATCAGCCCCAGGACCGCCCCCCACTCCCCCCGCACCGCGCAGGCGCGGCACGCGCAGCCGTACGCCGGCCGCCCCGGCAACGGCGCCTCCGGCGGTAACTTCCTCCTAGGCCCTAACCCAGAATCAGCGCGGGCAGAAGCCGCTGCTGCCCCCTCCGTGATTTCAGTCGCCGCGTTAGCAGCAGCAGCAGCAGCAGCAGCAACAGCAGCGACAACGGCACCGGAATCACCGCCGGCGTCAGTAGCGGCAAAGGATAATCCATCACCGGGGGCAGCGGCAGAAGAAGCGAGACCGGTAGCGGTGTTGGGGTCCCCCGACCCGCCCCCGCTCCCGCCACCGCCGCAAGTTCGTCGCATCGATTGGACGAGCTCCACCGCCCGCTCCCAAGCGCCGCTCTCGCCCATGGCGTTGATGACCGCGCAGTACATGCGCTCGTCGGGCAAGACTCCGCCCGCAGCGGCTCGAGGGAGGAGCTCGAGGGCGTCTTCCCACCTCCCGGCCAAGCCGTACGCCTGTCGCACAGAAGGGAAAAAGGGGGGGTCGGATGATCGATCGTGGGTCAGCAATAGAAAATATAGACCACACGGAGGGCACCATGGGGAGTGGTGGGGGGGGGAAGCGGGAAAAGAGAGGGGACGGGGGGGGGAGGGGCGGGGGAGGCAGAGATGGAGGGAGGGAGGGAGGGAGGGAGGTCAGGGAGGGAGGGAGGGAGGGAGCGAGAGAGGAAAAGGGGGGAATGCGAGGACTGGGGTTGTTCGTATCGCGTGTGGGTGGTTCAATGGGTGGGAATAGCGCTAGCGGCAAGCCATCGTTCGTTGCGGTCGCCACATCGTTCTCATCAACGCCAACTCCCCAACTCCCTGCAGGACACAGTAAAGGGCGACGAGATGCTTCCCCTTCAGACTGGTCCGGGCGCGCACACTCGGCTATATACCGCGAGTCACCCCATATTGAAAACGGAGACGCCGCTCGGGCCGGGCTCAAAACCCCGGGTGTGCTCGAGAAAGAGAGACAGGGGAGCAAGCGAGAGTGAAATAAAGAAAATACGCGGCAACGCCGCCCCGGCCGCCATCGCCGCCCCCACCGCCTCCCTCCTGTCGTTGCCCGCCCAGAGCAGAACGGTACCAGGTACACACACCACGGAGGCACCCCACCACGTCGCGACGGGAAACGAGCTCGGTGCGGCCGTTCTTCACAGACGGACGGGGCACACCCCCACAGCAAGGCGCAAGATCACACAAACACGCAAACAAACACACGCCCCGTAGACCCCAACGTTCTCTCCTTCCCGTCCCCTCTGTACACACCCCGACGTGTAAAAAAAAAAGAGTCGCACCTGCGCGACGTCCGTGAAACCCTCCACGCGGCACGGAATCCCCAGGGCGGACATGCCTTCAAGCACCCCGTCCGCGACGGTCGCCCCACCACCGCCACCATCGCTCCCCTCCCACCCCTCTCCTCCCCCCCCCCGGCCCCTTCTGCTAGCTCCGGCCGCGGGAGCCTTCGCGCAGCACTTGAGGGCCACGCGGAAAAACGATTCGTCTTCCCGCCGCCTGCCCGCGCCGTCCTCCTCGAGCATGGACAGCACCTCCAGACCTTCCGCGTGCCTGCCGGCCGACCGGCACGCAACCATAGCCAGGGTATACGCAGACACCACGTTCTCCTCTCCCCTCCTCCTCCTCCTCCTCCTCCTCCCCGCCCCCTCACCCCTTACCCGCCTGCTCTCCTCCCCCCTACCCTCCCCGCCCTCCCCGGACTCCCGCGGCGCCGGCTCCGCCCCTCTCCCGGCCCCTGTCGCTCCCTTTTCTCCATCCGTCCCCCCCCCGGCGGCGGCGGCGGTGGCCGGATTCGGGGGACGATTCTGGTGCTGTTCCTCGTCCGACATTCCGTCCCGATCTCCACCCCCGTCCGACAACAAAAACGCCTCTCTCAAGACGGGGCGGGCCTTTCGAAGGAGGTCTAGCGCCTCTTCCCAGCGAGCGCCCTTTGCGCAAGCCCCGAGGACGCTGGTGAGGGTGCTCGGAGAGAGGGCGGCGCCTTCTTCCTCCGCCATGGCGGCCAGGCTTATCCCCTGGCGCCAGAGCCCCGCGCGCCCGAAGGCTGTGGCGGCGAGGTGGTAGCTCGACTGGGCCAAGCCAAAAAAAAAAAAAATGGCAAAAGCAAAAAACAGAAATAAATACACATACAATGCAGGGCCGCGGGTGGACGACGTGTGGGTGGGAGGATTGGGGGAGGGAAGAGAAGGGGAGGGGGGGGGGGGAGAGAGAGGAGGGGGGGGGGGGGGAGAGAGAGGAGGGGGGGGGGGGGGAGGGGGGGAGAGAGGGTTTGCATACCAATTGCGGAGGCGGGTTGTCGGTATTCGCGTGTTTTACGCGCTCTAAAGGCTTGGCGCCGGGGTCTCGCGAGAGACCAGGGGGTACAAAGAGCTAGCGCGTTCTTTGCGTCTGCGTCTGTGGGGGTGGCAAAGACTACCAATAAAAAGGGCAGCAAGGCCGAAAACAACACCCAGTGACCGCCGAGTGCTGCCTGCCTCAAATGAGAGATTGGAGGCCCGACAAAGAAAACAAAAACACGTCGAACACAGCAACAATAACGGCGCTAACAAAAACAGCGCTGACCTCTCCCCCCCCCCCCCCCACGCCCCCTCCCTGGTCGGCGAAAACCCGTCGTGCTCCGTCCCGGCATTGTAGGGGGATGCGAGGGTCTATGGTCATACGACTACGGCCATGCATGATGATGAGTACACCCCCCCCCCGCCCCCCTCCCACCCCCCTTCTTGCCCCCGCTCACCCCACCCACCCACCCACCCACCCACCCACCCACCCACCCACCCACCTCATCCAGCGCCATCCCAGCGCTCCTCATCTCCTCCAACAGCACCGCCGCGGCCGCCCCATCCCCGGCCGCCGCCGCCGCCGTCAAACCCAGCCTGTACGTGGCCCGCTCCGGCTGTACTCTCACACTACCCCGCGCCCGCCCCCGCGCCCCTCCTCCCCGCTCGGCGTCCGAAGACTCCACTGATCGCCGCATCACCCTGAAAACTTTCAGGGCCGACTCCGGGCGGCCGGCGTTAACACATGCCTGCATGACGAGCTCGAAAGACATCCTGTCGGGCGCGCAGTCGCCCCCCGCGACGGTCATCTCGAGCAGGAGCGCAATAGCGGTCCTGACTAGCTCCTCCGGCTGCTGGCCCCACTCCAGATCCCCTCCTAAACCCCCGCCTCCTGCTCTTCCATCTGCTGCTGCTCCAGCTCGACCCACCCCGACACCGACCCCGGCCGCCGCCGCCGCCGCCGCCGCCGATGCCGTCGTCGCCGCCATATGCCCCCCTCCTCCACCTCCCCCCTCCGCCTCACCTCCAACGCCGCCCACATCCACCACCCTACCGTCTGGCAAGCGTCCCCCCACGCTCGGGCCCACGGCCACACCAACACCACCGCCAGCAGCGGCAGCACCACCACCACCACCACCACCACCACCATTAACCCCTCCAAGCCCGCGACCGCTAAACCCATTCTGACTCGCCCTCGCCCCCGACCCCGCCCCTCCTCCCGCCTCCTCCGCCGCGCCTGAACCAACCCCGGACCCCCCCTCAGCTGTGCCTGTTTTCTCAGCGCCTTCCCCCCCTCGCAGTGACTCCCCCTTGCAGAGGCCGAGGAGGGTGTTGTACACCACGGTGTTCGGCCTCACGCCGCGTCCCTCCCGCTTCAGCTCGTCCAGGAGTCGGAGGGCCTGCCGCGGCTCTCCCCCTCTGGCGCACGCGGCCATCGCCATGGCGAAGCTATGAGCGTCCGGGGCGGCTCCCGCTCTGCGTATGCGTCCGAGGGTCGAGACGGCTCGCTGCCAGTCCCCCTTGCGGCCGAGCGCAACGATCACCTGTTTTTTTGTTTTTGTTTTTGTTTTTGTTTTTGTTGTTGTCGTGGTGTTGGTGGTGGTGGTTGGTTGTGAGGTTGATAGTGGGTGGTATTACGGGGGACCACAGTAAATAGGACTAAATAATTGATAGTGAAAATAGCGAAATATATCGGTGTTTGTGTGTACCGTAGGTCCCTATTTACTAGGGCCCCCCGTAATAGTGGTGTGATGAGGCGTGCCGGACGGCGATGACTTTTCTTTACCGGTGGGCGGAGGAGGGGCTGGGGTTAGCGGTAGGGTTGCAAGTTCCAAGAGTGGGATAGGATTGAGGTAGTTGGGAGGGGGGGGGGGGGGGGTGCGTACTCTTTTGTTGCTTGCCCTGAGTCCTTTGACCGTCGACAACGTTATCCCTTTCGAGACAGAGCAGGGGTAATAATGAACGTGTCAAACTACGTCAACGAGTGCATCACCGGCGGAGGGGGGGGGGGTGACCGGGTAGATTCCTCCGTGGGAGCCAGTCGCGAAGCAAGAAAAACATACATCTTTACATATACAGGTATGTTCTTGGCGCTCCTTCACCTGGTTGTACGCGGAAGCATCCCCGTAGCCCCCGCATGCCTCCATACGGTCCACCAGCTCCAGCGCAGCGTCCACCTCGCCAGCCTTTCCCCGAAAAACGAACAGAAACATGGCACAATATTACGGGGGACCATAGTTAATAGGACCAAATATTGTTACTAAAAATGGTTAAATATATACCAGGTAGGTTTTTATGTATACCATAGGTCCTACTAACTATGATCCCCCGTAATAGTACAAGTCAACACGGACAGCAATACCGGACATTGGTAAAAGCCAGTCAAACACGGAACATCACTCCTCACATCTACGAGCAAGCATGCCCCTCCACACCAACCCACCCCTCCTTTCTTACTTTTCTTTTCTTTCGAATAATCCCCGCAGACAAGAAACGTGGAAACCCCTTGTTCACGCTTTTACAACGAATGCTACTCTACTCCACTCTCGCACGACTACTGCGCTATGATGTTGTGTAACGGCTCGACCCCAGTTCGCTTTTTTCCATCGCTCTTCATGGCTCATGACCCGAACTACGGATCGCGTCAGGGAGTTTTGAAATAGAAATATCACGGGACGGGTCGGGTCGGGTCGGGTCGGGTCGGGTCGGGTCGGGTCGGGTCGGGTCGGGTCGGGTCGGGTCGGGTCGGGTCGGGTCGGGTCGGGTCGGGTCGGGTCGGGTCGGGTCGGGTCGGGTCGGGTCGGGTCGGGTCGGGTCGGGTCGGGTCGGGTCGGGTCGGGTCGGGTCGGGTCGGGTCGGGTCGGGTCGGGTCGGGTCGGGTCGGGTCGGGCCGGGTCGGGTCGGGGCCCCCTTACCCTATCAGACTAGACCCGACCCGACCCGTGCACAGCCGGAGTTTTTTTTTTTGCTTCTTCACTCACGCCATTTTTGACCGCAACAACCTCCCCTCCTTACCTTTGCCGCAGCATCGACGGCGTGTCTGTAGCAGAGCCTGTCCGGAGCGATGCCGAGGCGGTCCATGGTGTCCAGCAGCGACAAGCAGCGCCGCCACGACCCGGTTAGGTCGTCGCTGCCCTTGACAGAGCTGCAAGCCCAGAGGGCGTACCGGAAGCTGAACACTGTCGGCTGCAGGTTCTTATCCTACGGGGGGGGGGTGGCGGCGAGGGTAGCAAGAGCGGCGGAGGGAGGATGGGGAGACGGGAGCGGGAGGGAGGTAGGGAGGAGGAAGGCAGGCAGGGAGGGAGGGAGGGACAGAGAGAGGGAGAGAAAGAGAGGCAAGACGAAAAAGAAAAATATAAGGCTGCAGCTTATTACAGAGAGACCAACGAAAAACGAAAACAATAATGTAAACGAAAGTCCCGCAAAAAGGTCGATCGATCGAACGTTTCGACGACATCTTCCGCAGCAGCCACACACGCCGAAGGCACAAAAAATACTCCCCACGCACCCACCCACCCACCCCAACACCCACCTGCATTTCCGCCAGCAAGTCCAAGGCCGTCTCCCACCGGCCGTCCCTCCCGCACGCCTTTATCACCAAGGAGTAGCTCAGCGCCTCGGGTCTCGCCTCTTGCCGCGTCTCCGCCTCCATCCTTGAAAGCACCTGCAGCGCCCGACGCCACTCGCCCAAGCCACCGCCGGAGCTGCACCCGGAGATGACGGCATTATAGGTGGCAGCGTTAGGGTCAACGCCCTCCAGGCGCATCCTGTCCAGGACTTTCTCGGCCTGCGCCACCCTGCCGCTCCTGGACCCGGCCGATATGACGCTCGTAAAGGTTTTCTGGAGTAGGGGGGGGGGGGGGGGGGGGGAGAGGGGAGTGAGGGGCACGGGCAGGGGGGGGAAGGGGGCGCAGGCTTGGGGTGAAGACAAGTAAGCCGGGGGGGGGGAGGGTACTCATTTGTTGCTTGCCTCAGTCATTTGACCATTGACCACGCATTCCTTTCGAGACGGAGCAAGGGGGGGGGGGGAAGGGGTGTAAAACAGACAGACAGATACAACGACAGACATAGGCACAGACACAGTCAATCCCAATACAAAAGACACAGACACAGACGCAGGCACAGGCAGAGATACATACGTGGGGGAAAGCGCATACAGGGGAGAGGAGAGAGGGGGGAGCACCACGCGGAGGTTTCGAGGGTAGAGGGCGGTGGCTGGGGGGGGGGGGGGTGGGGGGTGATGGCGGCTGCGGCGTATGCAGACGTCCCGCATCCGCCAACAAAGCATAGCAGTGAAGGGCCAAACAAAAGCAAAGCAACGCAGAGCCAATCAGCAAAAATCACACAACAGCCAAGCAAACAAAAGCAGGCCAGAGTCAAGCGAAACACCAAGCAATACAAGGTAAGGCAAAGCAAAGTCGCCCAGAAAGTCAAGCCAAGCAAAAACCAAGCCAAGCAAAAGCCAAACCAAGCCAAGTCAAGCCAAAAGCAAAAATTGAACGCCAACCAGAGCAAAAACCCAGCCAACGAACAAACCCAAGAGCAGAGGCCAAGAGCAAGGCCGAGAGCAAAGCTGAAGGTCAAAAGCCTAGAGCCAAGCGTACGCCCAACCCTGCCTCACAGCGAAAAGAAACGTTGAAAGCACTGGCAGGAGCACAGCCAAAAGCAAAGGCAACGCCAAACATTAAAAAAAGCAACGCTGACAGAACACCCACAAAAGAGCCAACAAGGCAAAAGCAAAGCCAAAAGCCAAAGCCGGGGAGAAATCGACGCAAAACTCGCTCACGCCAAGAAAATAAAAGAAACGAAAACGAAACAAAACAAAACAAAGCCAACAAAAGAAAAGCTCCGGCAAAACGCCTGCGCGTGGACAAGACAAGACGAGACATCGCCCCAGGTCTTCCCGCACAGCAGCGCGCCTAGTTTTTTGTGATTGCCGTCTCGACACCCTTCCGACACCTTTTCGCCATGAATAGGTCTTTTGCGGCCTTTTGCTTACACCGTGGCGACCTAAATGCGGCAAAAGCGCTGTCTTACCAGCCGTCCACTCCTCGGACTGATCATCGACTACTCCTAGATGATGATATACAGTAGATATTTCAGGACAGACAGATATATAGATAGATAGATAGATAGATTCCTGATCTGTACCTGGTCTGTATCTGCACCTGATCTGTATGTTCTATAAGCTCACGTTGCCGGCTGAGAGCCGTGTAACCCGCATTATCTACGAACATTAGTACGGGAGACCAGAGTAAACAGGACCAAATTGTTGTCAATAAAAGAGGTAAATGTATAGGTTTTTGTGTGTACCATAGGTCCTATTTACTATGGTTCCCCGTGATAGCAGATGTTACTTGGACTGGATCCGTGCTGCAGTACTACACATCGGCAGATATTTCCTGCACACAAAAACCTCTCGCAACGGCGGATGACGAACTGCTGAGCTTTGTCTTGGTCTAGATACACTGTGGATCACGTTCTACCCCAGGCGTGCACCAGCCCCAAGAAGAGCATACATATGCGGCAGTACCAAGCGTCGTCGTGTTGCTGCCACCGCGTGCGCGTCGTACATCTCGCAAAAGCGCAGAACAAAACAAAAAAAACGCGCGGCAAAAAAAACGCGCCAAAGAAATGAAATCCTCCTCGCGGTGGCGCGGAGAAATACGAGGTTAAAAGTGATCACATCCCAGCGGCCTTGAGGAGGAGCGTCAAGGGAGGTTGTGGTGCGGCTTTGCCCGAGGCCGGTGCTCTGCAGTAGCTGCGGAGCGGTGCCTCTCACGCCAGAGAGGTCACTGCAGCGACCAAGTAGAGCAATGTTTCGGATTTTCGGGGGTGGGGGGCGCACCGTTTGCTCTCGCAAGGGAGAGCGCGAGTATTGAAACCTGCAGCAGCAAGCAAGCAACAACAACAACAACACAGCAAAAGCAGCAGCGGCACCAGCGGCCATAGCGGCGGGGGCAGTAACAGCGACTGCTGCACTTTTTTTTGTTGGCCGTGTTCACTTAAAACACAGTCAGCACGCAGCTCCTTCTCACACGGCTCTCCCTAGGTGGTCGAAAGAACGCATGCACGATGAATCTTCGAAAATAAGCCTGGTTGTACCAGACATGGTATAGCGCTACGAGCAACGTTCACCTACCTTTGTTTCGTGCGAAAAACAAAACAAGCAAACGATCAAACAAGCAACAACGAAAAACAAAAAACATACTAGTACGGGGGACCATAGTTAATAGGACCTATGGTATACATAAAAACCTATATATTTAACCATTTTTACCAATAATATTTGGTCCTATTTACTATGGTCCCCCGTAATAGGCAAGTATCATGCAGTAAGTCTCACCACGTCCGGCTGAATTCCTGCCGATGTCATCTCCTCCAGCAGACCAAGCGCCTGTGTCCAGGGAGATCCCAGAAACACCAGAAACGCAGAAATGCACAAGAGAACAAAAAACGAACGAACACAAGAACACAAAATAATGAGAGGAACAAAAAAAAGCATTTAACGAAAAAAAACATGTAGCGCACACAACCAAAATGCAGGGTGACACATAGACAAAACGGTATACGACGGTACGTATGCGACGCCACTTAATTAAGCCCCTCTTGGTTTTTGGCCGAGGCTCAAATTCTCACGCGAGGTCGGGGTGCGTCCTGCGTGACTTATCAGTATCAATAGTATTATTATGATTATGATTGTCACTACAATTATGATCATGATCATGATTATTAATAAGTTTTTTTTACTAGTATTACGGGGGACCATTGTTAACAGGACCTATGGTATACATAAAAACCTATATGCTTAACCATTTTTACTAACAATATTTGGTCCTGTTAACTATGGCCCCCCGTAATAGTATAATTATGATGTACCTTTCGTACCTTGCGCGCTAAAGTCTAGGCACTTATCCTCTACCCCCTTAGGGATGCTGTCCCGCTTGAAGGGTCAGACCACTCAAATTCTAAGTTGTTCGTCGCCCAAAACGGGGCTGCAATGCCCAAGGGGATGAAAGTCCAGAATTCGCACGTGACCTTGAGTACTGCTATACACCCTGATACACGAAATGCAGCTACAAACATGCGGTATGCTCTACATGGGTAGATCACGTCGTTCAGAACTCAGAACCGTCGAGCGCCGACTAAATATAATATTAATAGTTGAAAAACAAAAAAAGAAGCACAGGCATCAGCGGCTGCCGAAGTGAAATCAACCTTCATATGTGGAAGAAAAAAAGTAGCTGGGCACCACCAAAAAAAAAAAACCCGAAAAACTATGATAGTTGCTAGAGGTCCCAGCGTCCCAGCGCAAAAAAACCGGAGCGAAATGATCAGGGGCGACCGACAGGCAGTGCACAAAAACGTCTCCTCCCGGTACCAACGCGTTGCTGGTGAGACAGCATGTTCCGATTAATATCGCACACTTGAACTTCCTTGGTGGTCCCGAGTGAACTTGACGCAACTTCGGTTTCCTGCACGGACTGCTTGTAATGAATGCCTGATCATACATGAACGTATGAAGGTACATCACGTAAATGTAATCATCACACAGAAAACACCGCGTCTTTGTGGGATTTCTTCAGCAGCGGCCCGCTTGTAAGCAAAAGGAACAAACCAGCAGCACCACCACCAACCAACAACCACCACCACCACCACCACCTCCGCCACCACTTCCCCCGCCACCACCACCACCGCCACCACCACCGCCACAGCAGGCCGCACCAGCACCCAAAAATATCCCAGGCCTCGCAGACGACCACGAAAGCACGCACGGGGCCGCAACACAAAACGCGAAATACTCTGGCCAAATTTAACAAATGCGAGGAAAAAGTCGGCCGCCCATCGCCTATATATACGAAGGAAGCTTAAAGGGAAGCGAAGCTCTTACCTCGTGCCACCTCCCGCTTTTCGCCACGGCCCCGACAGCAGCGTTGTAGGCCTTCAAGTCCGGCGCCGGGACGGCCATCTCTCTACCTTCCGCCTGGGCCGGCGTCGATGACGATACCAACGACGAGAAGGACGAGTCCTCCTTGAGCTTGTCCAGCACTTTCAACGCCTCGCGCCACCTCCCCTCTTTTCCGAAAGCCTTCATCCTTGCGGCATCCTCGACGATTCGAGCGGGTAGCTCCTCCTCCCCACCCCCCCACTCCTCCCCCTCCCCGACTTCCTCCTTCTGCCTCTCCTTCTGTTGTTGATGCTGATGCTGGACGTGGTGGTGGTGGTGGTGGTGGTGGTGGTGGTGTTGATGGTGGTGGTCATCCTTGGCCGGCACACGAGTCGCGCGGTGGCCGTTGAGCGGCGGCGAGACCCCGTTCAGCTCCACTGCGGCACCTGTTCCGTGCATACCATGCGTTGCCGCCCATGGCCAACCAACCCAGGAAGGAAGCATTGAGGGGGAAGAAACCAATGTTTACGAGTAAGCGCGGCCGGGGGGGGCGTGATGAGGGGGCTAGGTGGGGGTGTGGCGTCGGGGGGTATGTGGGGCGAGGGGTACTATACGGAGGAGGTGTGGGGAGGGTGGGGTGGGTGAGGGGGGGAGGGGCGGGAGGGTGTACTCATTGTCACGCATGGCCGTAGTCGTATGACGGGGGGGGGGGAGGAGGGGTCAATGCCGACAACTAAGTCCCATCACGGTAGGATGGAGAAAGCTGGCGCTGGTGGCACCGGTGCTCGTCTCCTTCGGCAGTGAGTTTTAACAAGAGCAGTAGCTGATGTATGCAATGCGTCTGCGGCAAGCAGTGCAGCCAACGGAGGGGTTGGGGTTGGGGGGGGGGGGGACTCATGTCATGCAGGCTGGTGGGGCCGGGGGGAGTGAGAGCTGCGGCCGAAGAGCACAAAAAAAAACCTAGATACTGGTACGGACACTACTGTGTGGTAAAACACTCGCCTCGGTGTATTCGGCGTGGTACACACGTCACGTGCAAGAGCAGGGCAAGGAACAGGGATGGGGGGGGGGGGGGGGGTCGCAGCATGTATGATCGGTGCAGGTTGCGGCTGCATCGCCATTGCATCGTGTGGGATGAATGAATTCTCCGCCGGTTCCCTCCCGAATAGAAAGGGGAGATTGAAAATAGTGACGATCTGACGATGCCGACGACTGACGGTATTATACGCCAGGTACGTAAGACACTATACACGCGAACACGAAAATAACAGATACAATGATAGACGCTGCCTGCTGTGATCTTCTTGTCTCGAGGCGAGAACATGCAACAAACATAAAAATGGCACGAAGTATTAGTATTACACAGCACAAATCTATTTTCTTGTACGATACCTGGTGGTAAGTCAAGACTATTAAATAGCCCACGCAAAGAAAACACGACGTAACATCAACCGCGGTGCATAGCCATGCCAGCTTGCCACATGCCGCACGCCAAGGCTTGCAATCCGCCGTCAAGCTGCTTCGAAAAAGCTGGCACAGAGCCCACAGCAGCAGCATCAGCCATTTGTGACTATATTTTTGGGCATCCCAAACGTGGGCTGCTGTTTATCTGCGTAATATTGACAGTCTGCTGTACACCTGGTATCCGGTAATCAGTATACAGCAGCAGTACCTGCCTCTTCGTGTCTGCCCTTACGCCTCGTACGTTGAACGACGAGCTGTTCCATTACACACTCAGAAGCAAGATCACGATCATTGTGAGTGCGTACTGCAGACTGAAAGTAGCATCACGCAAACAGGTAATGAATGCGGTTGACGCACATCCTGTTTTTACGTATTTACCAGGTACCGGTACACGAGTACACCTGGTACCAAGATACCTGGTACTGCCGTCAAATACTAACCTGGAGGATGGTGAAGCACGGGGTGCCGCACTTCAACTGTCTCCCCACCGCCACCACCGCCGCTGCCACCACCACCACCATGCATCTCTTCCTCTCCTCCACCTTCAATGATGGAACTGGCCGTAGGCGAGCCGTCCCGCCTCTCGGCCTGAGGCTGGAACACCTGCGGGCTAGTCTGGCTCATGTGCAACGTCGTCCCGGCGCCGCCACGCCTCGCCATCTCCCGCAATGCGGGCTGCAGCCCCGAGCCCCGAGCCACGAAGGCGAGGCGTCTCTCTCGCCCAGGGAAGGAGGGTGCGGCGCTCGCGCCCGCGTCGCTCATGCACCCTCCTCGGGCCGCGTTGACTTCGGTCGACGCGAGCCTCCCCGTCTCCGCGTTGCAATTACCAGAAGATGCCATGGCAAGGTGGGCCCGCCGACTGCTGCGGCAGGGCCGAGGTCTGCTGCTTCCACCGTCGCCCCCACTACTCGGCCAAGACCGGTACGTTTCGGAGGATAGGCTCACCATGGGCGCAGGCGCTCCGAGGGCGGCAGTACACTCGATCGGGTCGCGCAGGATGCTTGTTGCGGCGACGATCATCGAGGAGGCTCTCGCAGACAGCCGACGTCGGCCTGGCCTCGGCGCTTCATGTTCCGGGAGACTGCGAGCGCGCAGGCAATCGCGCCGCGCCCTTTGGCATGGGGGCATGTGCCTCCCGATCGTCGGCACCACGCAGCCCTTGATGTGCTACGACACCCGTGCACGCTGTTCTCTATCAAAGAGCATACGGCACCTTTCGCCTAATGCATCGAGGCATGGAGTTCTATTCGTTTTGGCGGCGTGACGTGCACAGGGAGGGCTTATTTTTATTTGAAAGCGCACCACGTACCGCTGCGCTCTACGTAGATCGCAGTTTGTAGGTTCTCGTAGACCGTAGTCTCGTAGATTGTATCCGTTCGTAGATTGTTTGGCGAAACGGCCATTTACGAGGATGCCTACGAAAAAACTGCTTCGCTTGCAGTAAAATACCTGGTACCTGGTAGTACCAGGAGTGGGCCGGCTTACCACTGTACGCTGCGGCTCAATCTCAAGCCTGCCTGCTGTATAGAGCTGTACCTCTGGTAAACACCGGTCAACTCACAGCCATCCTCAAAGTCATCCTGGAATTACCTTCAGGAAAGCGATGAAACATGGCAGAGTCGATATCAGACAGCAAGAAAAAACAGCAGCTGGAGGCTACGCAGCAGCAACCTGCACAGCAGGGCAACGACAACAGCAACAACAGCGGTCTGGTCGAGGCCATCGCCATTGAAGTGACAGACGACCACCATCCCCCCCCTCAACAAGCGCGGGTGGTTGTTTATGAGTATACTACGTCGTCCATCAACCCTCCCGTCAGAAACAACAGCGCTGTGCAATGCTGCTACCCGGTGAGCGATACACCTCGTAGCCAGCGTCCACTAGCCAGCTTGTACGAGTGGCGCACGTAACCTACTGGTACGTCCATACCAGGTAGCATACACTCTTGTCTGCTCTTTACATCACACGCTCTTGTCTATTCAGTCAAGCGCCGTATCATACATACATTAATAACTCGTTCAAGCAGAGAGAGCTTAATTTGAAGCTCACGCCAAGTTTCCTGTACGGGTGCTCGAGGACTGAAGTCCACAGAGCACAGCAGTAGACGACGTTTGGATGTTCGCGGGGCGCCCGGCCCCGCTATGCACAGTCTGGTTGCGACCGTTCGCGCTGTTGTGGCCCTGGGCGTGAACGTGGACAAGCAGCTAGTTTCTCGTACTGACGAGCTCTCCGAGCCACAACTACAATGATTTCTGTAACTTAAGGACAGCCCCCAATTCACCGACACTCGGCTGGTAGGTACCAGGTACCTATTTAAAGTACCTAGAATGGTATCAGGTACCAGGTACCTCGTAGCAGGGGTGCCATTTCAACTCCTCATGCGTCGTGCGAGTGGGACCTTCTGCGTTCCCTGTCGGCCCTCTGGAAGGAAATAATCGGCCTGGTAACTCATGGGGGAGGGCATGTTTCCGTCCGGAATGAGGCCACGGTATAAGCTACGGTGCAACTCTAATACCTGGGACATACCGGTGCAGTACCTCTCATACACAGACCACGTGTACTGAACGTTACCGACCACGTCTTGTTCCTGTTCTAAGGTAGAGAGGAGCCAGGGGCAGTGCATCGAGCACAGCCGCAGATCGTGCTTACAATGCATGCACTGGAGGTGTTTTCCTTTGCCAGTTACCAGGGTACTTGGAGTATGTTCCGGCTTGTTAATACCCGTCACGGGTACGAGTGCCACTCAATACTCGCCGAGTGCTTGGGACCCGGGTGCCCGGCTACCCAGGTACCCGCTGGTTTACCGAAATCCCGGAAATGGCAACTCATCATCCTCTAATCACCTCCCCTGGGTAGTGTTTGGTATATACTCTCAAGGAAACCCTTTTCACAATGAAAACGCTGTCTCATGTTTCACGCCTCACACCATACTACAGTAGCGGTGTTACCTTTTCATCAATTGTCTGGGTACTCGCGAGTAGTACCCGGCTCGCAAGTACCCGTCAGGGGCACGGGTAATACTTCATACTCGCCGCGTATTTGTGCCCCGGACACTCGTGTACCCGGCTGTTAGAGGGGGCCCCGGGTACCCGCCCAAATGGCCGTACGTACTCGGGTATTTTTTTCCCAAGGTTGGCGACTACCCGTTGAAGACTGGTACTCGGCGGATAACACCTCTAGCATTCACAGAAGGAAGTAGACATGTCGCCACGTCTATACGCGAGTGCCTAAGGTCATAGCGTGCGAGGAGGCAGATGACTCTGCGTGTTCCAGCGCGGGGGTCAGACAGCAGAATTATACCGTCGCGAAAAAACAGATACTCGTAGGAGCCGAGCCATCTTGGTACAGACAGCGTCCGTTCGTCCACGTTTTTATATCGTACGTACAGTCTTGATATTAATAGCGTGCCGGGTTTGACGTCAAGAAGGGGTGCGCGTGAGGATCGGTCGTCGACGCGCAGTGTCAGAGGAGTACGAATATTCTGGCTTGCTCTCGTATACGTACAGAGGTTTCGAGTTTTTGCAAATACTGTACTCGTAGCAGAACTGCTGTAGTACTATACCGTAAACCGAGAGGTTACGGTAGGCTCTACCTACGATGTTACAACCTTCCTTTCCATCGGTCGACAAGGAGAAGCAGGGAAACGATTGCAATGCATCGGCGATGAGAGCGAGTGTGTGGGGCGAAACAAGTGTGACTTGGACGCGACGGAAGGTGTGCGCAGCATCCTCGAAGGGACACGACCGTAAAACCGCGATGTCACACACTAGGACAGAGCGGCGGGTTACAGTTTTCGGGGTACTCTTGACAGCTATATCGGTATTAATCAATCAATGAACCGCGCACTGAGTTGCGGTTTGTGGTAAGTTTTCCTGCGGCGTTAGTGACGAGGGTATCAGTGTCACGTTGCGCCGGGAGCGCTGTGCGTGTTCACCATAAAAATATCAGTTCACAGCGGGACGGGCTGGGGGTGTGTTATGAGACTTAGATTGGGTAGGCGATTGGTTAGCCTTTTACCTTTAGCCCAACGGATTAAGACATTCACAAATGGCGTCGACGGCAGGACATGGGTCGTTGGTCGTGAGTTCGAATCTCACGTCCACCATGAAATCGCTTTTTCAAAGATCAAGTGCGTTTCCTCATGTCAAGAACCTGAAAAATGCTCCTGGATCCCCAGGAATTGGAACCGCGTGTGGTGGCGCGTCGACCCGTTAAAATCCGGTCCGTTCCAGGGGGGGAGAGTGTTATGAGGCTTAGATTGAGTAGGCGATTGGTTAACCTTTTACCTTTAGCCCAACGGACTAAGATCTTCACAGGTGTGGCTACTTCTGTGATAGGAGGTCAAGCGAGGGGTGGGGGTTAACTTCCACTTTTGGTATCGTTTTCCCCGCTCTTTGCTTCCTACGTACTACCAGTACGAGGGATGAGCAATACATCACGGTTGTATCCCTTACGTTTGTAACACATGCATGCATGCATGTGCGATACTGTAGGGTGTTCGCGTAAAATTCGGTTGGGCTGGGTTCTTGTAACCTGTTTCCTACGTACGGTATATAAAAGCGACCCCAACCTCTCGGAAACATTGAGTGCTGCTGGAAAAAAATGACCATAATTACTTTTTTTATCTACAGGAAGTATTCGTGGGTTGGGTACTCTGTAGGTTGGTTAGCAAACGGAGCAACGTCTGGCTCACCTGTTTAGGGTCAATCTTAACGAGGAGTGTGTTTCAGTTTTTTTTTCAGTATTTTCCCGAAATTTCGGTATTTTCCTGTAGGAAAATACCGACAAATACCGAAATTTAGTGAAAATACTGAAATAAACCTAAAAAACAGCCCTCGTTAAGATTGACCCTTAACCAATCCGCCCCTCGAGCTGGTCGGTTTAAAATACTTTTATCGCCTATCGAAATTGGAATATCGCAAACACCCCGATATTTGTGCACAAAAATATGTGCACCTTCGTTCTTGTTGTGGACCAAAGGTGCTTCCGAGGGAAGTGACCGCCTGCACGTCCTTCTCGAGGACTCTATGTAGAACACGAGCAACCAACTTGTCACGCAGCTTTGCTAAGCTCCACACCGATCGACCCTATCGACCTCGCAGGTGACTAAAAATAGTACTGGTAATCTGTTGAAACAAAAGGGATGGGGGGAAAATGTATTCAACACCTGGTGCCTACGCCGGGGATCCCGGCCGACCTTCTTTCTGGTTGTTGAAGACTCCCTGCGCTTTTCGTAGCCATGGAAACGGGTACCGTTCTGCCGGTAAAATAAAAGCAGTTCAAACATCACCATTTACTCCAAACGGTAATTCTGTTTAAGAACAGAATGGTATCTCTGTAGGATGAAGAAGGAGCGCAGACAGTAATGTGAACCCTGGGGGACCTGGTCACTGTGGGCAATGATATCAATGCGCAATTGTGAAGGACGAACACAGCACAAGCAACGAGGGTGCAGGGCACTCTTTGGTCAACAATACAATGTGTAATTTGAAGATGATGAAGAATAACAACAACATCAACAACAGTATCAATAGTATCCACAACATGTTACAACAGCACGTACCATCAGCTGTAGACGTGCGCCCAACCAGCTCATAGTTTTGCAACCGATCTTCCTCGATATAGCAAGTAGTCCCCCAAACAAACACCGCTACCAGGTGCGGAATGATGGTCTTGAGTGATGTTGATGAGTAGTGCTCGACAGTACAGCGTACCGACGGTTTGCACCACTAACATTTTACATACCTGGTACGCACCCATCCTCTCCCCCTGTCCCGTCCTCGACAAACAAACAAAACTGTTTTTTCCCGCCCTTTTCAGATTACAGTAAACGATCCGGTGGAAATGGTGCATGCTCGGAACGTCGCCATTACGCAAGTGTGCGTCGAAATCCTGGCTATATTCTTCTGCTCCACGGATTTTTGCCTTGTCACGCTCTTCCTGGCGGTGCTGTCATCGAGCGTCGTCGCGTGCTGCTGCAAGCACCGCGTCATCTATTCGATCTGGAGCTGTGCCTGTATCGTGGTGGCCTGGCTACATGCGATCGCCGCGGCCGAAGCGTTTCAGACCGAGTACTACTACCAGTCCTACCCTCCCATGATTATTTTCTTGCTGCAGGTCTCCCTGTGTGGCCTTAGCATGCTCGGCGCGTACCGCGGTTGCAAAACCACTACAGCATTGAGAGAGGTGATTCACCCCGTAGAGAGGCAGTTAGGGCTAGGGGCGCCGATCCAGGTGTCGATGCACCCACCTGTTCAGATACAACCCTCTCACGCTAGTATGCTTCCCTAACTGCAAGGGCAGAAAATAATTCCATCGAACATGCGGTTCGTGTCAAATAAGTGAAGCGGTGTCGTGGAGCTTTTTGGGGTCGGGTGCATTGTTGTTGTTGTTGTTGTTGCTTCGCTCCTGGGTTGTTTGTTGGATTTTGGTGGCGTTTGCCCGACTTTGCTGCTGCTGTTGCTGCTGCGGTTGTTGTTGTTGTTGTTGTTGTCGCTGTTGCCGTTGTTGTCGGCTTCACATTAAACCGCTACTTCTACCCAGCGACATCCAGCACGCCCAGTGTCCGCGCTGATCATGCACCCTAGAGAGAGTATGTGCGTGCATGGTGTGATGTGAGTTACAGCATCAACAGTACGCAAAGGGTACACAGAATGACATTGCTGTAGGGCTTTAAAACCAACCGTTAAGCGCGGCTTGGGCTGCTTATTTTCGAGCTATAGAGCTTGCTGCGGTTTGTTTTCAGGCAACGTAATGTATTGTTTGCGCTAGCGTTTTGCCTATTTCGGTTGTGTCGCTTTTTTCCGGGCAAACACCGAAAAATAAGGGACCAGGTTTTGGCGTAGCCTCGGGCCTGCCCAACCCCGTCTTCTCAAGGGCTTCGATTTGCCGCGCTTACGGTGCAGACGATATTATTCCCAAGAAATGGCTGCGGGTCCGATCCGAGGAGGCTTAGTTTACATTTTGCCACACGGAGGAGATTATTCCCCCCATGTGCGAGGCTCTACATCAATAGCGACCGTTGCGATAGGCGCGACGCACCTGTAGACAATCGTTGTAATATACCTGGTATATCGTTTTTAGTGCCGACCAGTGTAGAGACGGGTGACGGGTCGTGGACGCGCATCATGTATATTTTTCCGAGGACTGCGAGTAGCGTTCGCGGCACCCCGTCCAAAAACCAATGGGCGCGTAAGGTGCAGAAAATGAGGAGTGTGCGCAGAGATCGCCAGAGAACGGAGGCCCCGTTTAACCTGTTAATAATACGACGTTTTTTCCCAGTTATTAAAAGGACGGGGGCAACAGCAGTTCTCAGTTTGTAGAACTGAGTCTCTGTTTAGGTAAATGCAAACTTGTCTGTCTGTCTGTCTGTCTGTCTGTCTGTCTTTCTGTCTGTCTGTCTGTCTGTCTGTTTGTCTGTCTGTCCGCGTGGATTATATTTTCGAATATTTTCTAATGGTCGATATATAAGGTCGTTACAGATGATATTCGTACGGCGTATTCGACCCTTACGGACCTTATATACTGATTCATACCATACCACCAGGCAAATTTACCCATATAATACATCCACGACACCGAACCATGGTACCATACCACAAACGTACCATACCATATACTGTGTTTTCCCGTACGATACCGTCAACACATACCATACCACATGCGGTGTTTTTCCCATACCTGGTATGCCATACCACCAACATATCCCATATCCCATACCGAATTTGTTTCATATAATATATCAAGCGGTGTAGTACCATCATACCATGTACCAATATATCATATAACACCAAGTACACAAGAAGAGCAAGCTCTCTGAACTCAAGATATTCTCCTCGACAACAAACAGCAGCAGAACGATCGATGAGTTGGATGGTGACACAATTGTATTGCGTCGTTATTTTCAGGGCTTTTCGCGGGTCAGGTCAAACCTCACGGGTCTGGTCGGGTCGGGTCGGGTCAGCTGACCCGACCCGACCCGCGAAATTTTTGAGGTGTATTGACCCGACCCGACCCGCGAGATTTAAAAGCCTCTTGACCCGACCCAACCCGACCCGTGAGATTTCAAAACCCTTTGATCCGACCCGACCCGACCCGCGAGGCTTTCAACACTTCCTGACCCGACCCGACCCGACCCGCCACCTTCCGATTGACCCGTGAGACACGGGTTTCATGCGGGTCGGGTCAACTGGACCCATGACATATCTCACGGGTCAATGACGAAAGCTCACGGGTCCAAAGACATAAACGTTGGTACGTTGGTCGGTTGGATGGTTCTTGGTCCCTTGACTTTTCTGAAAATGTCGTACGTTTGTGTTCGGTTTTTTCATTTTTTGTGTTTTTTTGGAGCAGTGTGTGGTGTGCGTTTAAAAAAAGACCATAATGATCAGAAATATGATGACATGGAGAAAAGCACACACCCGCCCTCTGCCGGGCGGATACTTCCCGGCCCCTGGGTCGACCCTGTAGCTCTGACCCGATGGCTTCTGCTGGCGCCCCGGCGAGAGATCTAGCTGTGCAGGCTCCAGCAGCATGCACTGAAGTGGAGGTTCTGACAGCGGGGGCCACGATCCACGAGGATCCGGGACCTGCTGCTGCTACTACTGGAGGATCCGGGGCCTGCTGCTGCTACTGCTGCTGCTGCTGCTGCTGCTGCTGCTGCTGCCGTGACGAGCGCGGGCTTCCTACACTGCTGGCATATCTTGTCTTCATTGTTGCACCCTGCATGAGAGTGTGGCCGTTTTTTTGTGTGGAAATAGATGGACGTGAACATGAACACAATAATATACTACTATACGGCTTCATCCGACCCGGGATTCGCGTGTGATTATTCTACACGCTATGATATGCTCTCGGAGGTCTACGTATCGGTACGAGAGAAGCCTTTGGGCGGGAAACGGCGAGTATTTTTTGTTGTACAATGCCGGACCCGCGGGCCAGACCCGCGGGTCAAAAAGGCGGCCTTCCGGCAGGTAGCTGCACACCTTATTAATAGCAAAACTACTGATCCGTGGGCCAGACCCGCGGGTCGGACGTGCGGGTTAGCCGGAAAAAAATCGTGGGTCATGATGACCTGACCCGCGAATGACCCGTATCTCACGGGTCATGACCCGACCCGGCCCGACCCGTGACATTTTGAACACTTCCTGACCCGACCCGACCCGACCCGCGAGATTTTAAAACCTCTTGACCCGACCCGACCCGACCCGTGACATTTCAAAACCCTGTGACCCGACCCGACCCGACCCGTGAGATTTTTCAAATATTTGACCCGACCCGACTCGACAAACGAGATTTTGAAAAAAAATGACCCGACCCGACCCGACCCGACCCGCGACATTTTGAAACCCCCCTGAGCCGACCCGCGGGTCGGGTCATGACCCGCGAAAAGCCCTGGTTATTTCGCGCCCGACGCACGGTCAGCGGGCGGCGCATCTCTCCGTGGCCAGACTACAACAGTCGGCTGGCGCGGGTTTAGGCCAAGAGGCCAAGAGAAGCGCATTCGGCGCGCACCTCATGGTGGATACGTACTCGTAGACTACAGCAGCAGCGGCACAGCAGATACACCTGCAGCAGCAGCAGCAGCAGCAGTCAGTCACATTATGACGTACAAAATACCAAGACAAGTTGACTCGACACGTGTCTCCGCCGCCAGACCAAAGAAAGGCAGCCAGAGTTGGCTCGGACGCTCGGGTCCTACGCGTCTATGCGCGCACAGTAAATCCGACCAATAACAACTCACAATGGCCTGTGACGTGTGGCGGGCGCTGGCCAGGCGTATGGTGAAAAACAATTGGCTGCTGGTGTGCACAAAATAGATGAAAACAAATATCTATCCGTCTCGAATGTGCTGCTGCTTCTTGCTCGCTCGCGCGGTGACTCATTCTTAGACGGTAACACGAAATGTGCCGGAAAACTGCCGGAATTCCGGGACCGTCCACCAGGGCGGTAAAACAACGACGGGAAAATTACCGAACACCACCCTGAAAATAAGCACCGCTTGAATGTTATCTTGCAATCCCGAACGACCCTCAAATACTCGTACGCGCTTTATCAAAAATCACAAATGGAGGCCAGACAGAGCCATTCATGCACCCCTCGTGTCTCGACGCACACGCGACTCGTAGGCACGAAAGCGGCGACCACGCTTCTTGCACCCCTCCCTCTACTCGTCAGCACCCGCTGACTCCCACGACGGCGCCGGGCTCGCTCACGGTGCCGTGCTCGGAGTGCACGCGCGCACGCGAAACGAAAGAAGAAAAAAGGCAGAAATGACCGAAAGTGCCAAGAGATATGGAGAAAACAAAGAACCGCTGGAAAGGTCCGCCAAGTAATAAAAGGAGGCGGATCCCAAGTGGGAGCTCTGAGAGGCCAGGGATGTACCAACCGAGCACGCTCAGAAAGTGAGATCTAAGTAGTAAGTGGTTCTATGTAACAGTTCTGTCTCTAATCGTCTGTCGATCACTTTGTTACCGTCGTATATTTCGTCTCCCCGATTTCAGAAATAAATACCTGCTCAATATTATGTCTTACAAGCTGTACCCACTGACCCACCACCGCCTGGACTCTACATGACGTTATGATAGCATGCTTCGTATGAGGAGTGTGTCTTTCCGTACGTGGGGACGGACAGACTCCCGGCTTCCATCGTCGCTCGGAACCGGAGCCGTGAGCCGTGGGCTTTTCTTAGGCTCATTCTTATCGGAGAGCGTTTTTTCCAAAATTTCCAAAGTTTGGAAATAATTGGAGATATGTATCGATATACGGAGGCGTTCTGTCACTATTCGTGAAATTCTCCAGAAGCAAAAATATCAAGTTCGTTAACATTCCAATATTTGGAAAAAAAACAGGAAAATTTGGAAGATTGAAAAATTACGCGATAAAAATGTCGAAAATTTGGAAAAAAAGCTCTCCGATAAGAATGACCCTTAGAGGCGAGGGGAGACATTCTGCGATATACAGATATCGGCAGAAGTGCTTTCCCGTATACATTACCGCTGTATGGACCAGGCAAACCACAGCCTATTCATGGCTGTTGGGGATGGGGCGTCCTGCTCCCGCCGTGCTATCGTACTGCTGCACTGGCATAACACTCTGTCCCGTAATATAGTAACCGTATATCACAGTGAGGTGCGCGAGCGCGGAGCGCGAGCCTTCTGTTCCTGGGTTTTCAAGGAAAAAAAACAGACGTTTAGTCTGAGAGCCAAACCCCGTCTGCTGGGGTGCCGTCTGTGCTGGTGCCGACTGGTCTCTCTCCACACTTGCACCAACTTCAACTGCGACTTCACAAAAAAGACAAGAGCAACTGAGAACACAGCGCTCGAATGCGTTTCATCGAGGGCAATAACAATCTGGAAAAAGTACCGGGTATCGGGTATTCATGTTGTTTGAAGACGTACGTATGCACTGATTTCTGTCTACATGGCGGGGCATCTGATTCTCGCATTTTCAGGAAGAAATGATACAAAATGTCTCGCGACTCCCCTACGCACATACCTGGTAACACGTACCAATATCAGGTTACCGAGTAGTGCACTACCTTTTCGTTTCATGTAACATATTTGCTTTCACTTACAGTGTATACAGCAGTCGCCCCGCAACGATTTCACGACGACACTGCTCGTGCGTGTCGTCAACAAAAATCTATCCTGTTGCGACACACTACTTGTGGCATTGTTCTTTCACGGACGCTCTCTTGACGGTACGCACAGCACTTTTACGTTGCTCCTCCGGCCAGATCCGGCCACAACTATCTGCTATGATACACAGCACATATATATGCGGGAACCCACTTGGCCTCTCGAACCCCTACGACGGGTCCACCTGTACCACACGTACTTTTTGCATGACTCGAACACCGGTTTTCAAGTCCCCCCTCGGGTTATTCCAATTAATTGGTATGCCGCTACATGTGGTCTATGGACTGACTATAGCATTTAGACTATTAATTGCAGTATTGTTTTTGCCCTACAGTAGTAGATGAAATGCGGTGGAGCGCTGTTCTCAGTTTGCTTGTCTTTTATTCGTGAAGTTGCAGTTGGATTTGGTGAGAGTGTGGCGAAAGAGACCAGTCGACACCAGCACAGACGGCACCCCAGCAGGTTAGGTGGGTTTTGGCTCCGACTGAACGTCTGTGAGCTGGCTATTTGTATTACTCGTGGTCGTACTGGACGGGGATATGGGATATTCGTCGTGGTTCGTAAAGGGCATTCAACATGCTAGAAAAAAAACATTCTTCGTGTTGTCGGTAGTGATGCACCAGACTCTTTCACACCCTGCTATTACTGGAAGAGTGGGAATTACGAACGTGACAGATATGCGGCGACAGCGGCCAAGCTCCCGACTACATGAAGCTACTGCGTTGGCGGTTGTGGTACTGCCAAGGATGTGTTGCTGTCGTTCTCAGCCTCGTTATATACAGTAGTGCTAACGATAGATGTCCCGCCAGCTGGACCGGAACAGGCGACAGGTGCTGCCAGCCGGCAGAGACCCGGGGAACAATAAATCAGGCACGACCGCGGGGACAAATGAACAGCACTTCGGTTTCAAATGTAGTGCCACCAGCCGCAGCGCACTACAGCGGCACGAGTCACGCATCATCAGTACAACAACATTTTGGCATCGATTTAATTGAGATAATCAGTTTCGCAGTGCTAAAAACATTACTTATGCCCGTCACTGCGCAGAAACCTTGTGCAACTACTCAAACTTCCACAGCGGCACGAGCACCTGCACCAGTACTACAACTTTGAGATCGATTTATGCCTGCCGTCGGTTTTATGTCGGTTGTACAAAGAAAAAAATGTCGGTTGTGCCAAGAAACAAGCACAACGGCTATCATACTACAAATTAAACGACAGGTTGACGAGAGAATCTCTGTACCACCAAATATAAGAGTCTAACAGGAGAGGGTTGTGATCCCCAACAAGCACTTCCGCAACAACAGCATTTCCGACGTATTTCCCGCAGCGGGGTTTCTGGATACTGCGGCTGCGGCATGCACTTGCCTGCCGTCCGTTGTATGTCGGTTGTCCAATGAAAAACATGCCGGTTGTGTCAAGAAAAACGCACGACGCTTGCTACAAAGTAATCGACAGATTGACAAGAGTTCTCTGGCGGATTTTTCATCAAATACATGTCATGATCTCGCCATGGGATTATTCAAATACATGTAATGATGTCGCAATCGGTAGTTTCTCTGTTTATTTATGCTGCAGCTCCGGTGAAAATTACGGGGGAAATATACAGTGAACACACACATAACACATGCAAATTAATTATAGAAAAAGTCCCCAGGTTGGTGGAAAGGTCTCATCTGCTCATAACTTATAAAAATTGCTCGGTATCTGTCTTGCTTCATCCTCTTTTTTGACGTGCCGTCTTATTTTAACTACTTACTGTTGTGGAGACCATTTAGCAAACTTCAATATATACACTCGTGCGTGTGGAATTGGTGCAACAACAGCAGTCAAAGGCATCTTGGTACACCAGCAGTATGGTATCTATACTCGTTCGTGTGGTGTTGGTACAACGAGAGCATGTTATCTATACTCGTTCGTGCTCGAGTGCTATGCGCGGGCCATGCTTTTTTTGAGTCCTCGTATGGCTCTGCGGTCAGAGAGCTGACGACGCTCTGCCATCGCTCGTCGGGCGCATGCTCCTCCTGCTCTGTCGCCCCGAAAGCATGCTATTGTATACTTGTGTTGTTGGTACAGCAGTATACGGTCAGAGAGCTGATGCTCTCTCGTCGCGAGTTCGCACGCTCTTATGTACTTGTGGTGTTGGTACAGAAGTATGGTATCTATACTTGCTCCTCCAGGACCTGCTCATGGTCCTGAAGGCATGCTCTTTTGCACTTGTGGTGTTTGTTGGTACGGCAAAATGATGGTATCTATACTCGTTCAGTCCTCGTATGGTTGAGCCCCTCGGGTGGCGTTGGTATAGCATGGGTATAGTATGGTACGTGGTACGGTACGGTGTGGCATGGTGTGCGGTGTGGCTCGGTATGTGATATCATATGTTGGGATGATGTGTATGATGGTACGGTTTAATATATTCTATGGAAAAGTCACGGTAGGTGATATGGTATGTTGGTGGTATGGTATGGTGGTACGGTGTGGTGGATATATTTTGCGGCAAACTATTGCCTCGTGGTATGGTATATTTCAGTATATACGGTCTCTAAGAGTCGAATGCAACGTATGAATATCATCTGTAACAACCTAATATATCGATTATTGGAACGTGCTACAGAAGTACAACTTCGAAAATATAAAGGATGCGGACAGACAGACATTAAACAGACAAACAGACAGACAGGCATACAGACAGACAGACAGACAGACAAACTGACAGACTGACAGCCAGCCAGACAGACAGTCAGACAGTCAGACAGACAGACAGACAGACAGGCAGACAGACAGACAGACAGACAGACAGACAGACAGACAAACAGGCAGACAGACAGACAGACAGACAGACTGGCAAACAAACAGACAGACAGACAGACAGACAGATCTGCAATTACCTAATTGAGACTTACTTTTACAAACTGGGAAAAGCAGTTTGCCTCTAGCAACGCTGCTTGATCACACGTGCTTGAGATATCCCCCCCTCCGGTACCGGAGATGCGCACAACAAAAGGAAGCATAGAAACTCGTCCCGTCGCCTATCTTCGGCAAACAACATGAGTACCGCCAGCTACAAAGTTCGTTTTAGTGTAAATACTACGCTGCACGTTTCGGACAGATCAACTCTCGATAACCCTTCCTTTATTATTTCCGCGGTAGTGTTGGTACTGTTTAGACCAATAGAAAGCTATACGAGCTACAGCAGTGGAAGATCTATCACATACGTGTTTGCCGTGGGTGAGGTGTAGAATATAGCTCATCAAGACACGTTTACCGGGGGGATACTGCTGTAGCTGATTTATTTACACATATTCCCCGGGTGTGAGCTACCGGTACACAAAAGAGCTGCGTGAGCTATCACGTACAGTACCACCACAGGATTGCCGGGTATGAGTTCTATTAGTAGGAGATAGCTCATCTACTGCAACACTTACCAGGTACCAGGTACGTGTTTACCGGATAAGAGCTACTATGTAATGGAGATAGCTTATGTTTTGGCCCATCTATCTACACACATATTACATGGCTACCTCCGGTGAGCTACAATGTGTTATTGTGTTCTCGCACCCCGTACGCTGGCCTTCTACCTGCCTTTTTTACCAACGTGTGAATATGCGATCATTTTTTGCCTTTGGTCTTTCTCTGTCTCACGGAAGTCTGTGACCGCACGAATAAGGAATCAGGACGGACACTGGGTGTACTGATGAATGAAGCTGTGAGTCGCAGAAGGAACAAATTGATGTGGAGACAACAAACGAACGACACCAATTCAATGTGTGAATTGCCGCAGTATATAGAACTACATACTTAGATCACAACCCCTGAGCGTGCTCGGTTGGTGCATCCCTGGCCTCTCAGAGCTCCCACTTCCAAACCGCCTCCTTTCATTACTTGCCGGACCTTTCCAGCAGTTCTTTGTTTTCTCAGCCATTTCTTCCTTTTTTCTTCTTTCGTTTCGTGTGCGTGCGTGTTCTCTGAGCACGGCATGGTGGGAGGACCCGGCACCGTCACGGGTGCCAGCGGGTGCTGGCAGGTAGAGGGGGGGTTGCAAGGAGCGCGGTCGCCGCTTTCGTGTCTAGGCGTCGCGTGTGCCTCGAGACACGAGGGATGCATGAACCGGCTTTGTCTGGCTTCGATTTATGATTGTTGATAGAGTATGTACGAGTTATGGAGGTCGTTCGGGAGGGCAAGATAATATTCAAGCGGTACTTATGTTTGCGACCACGCTAAAGTTGAAAGAGGAAGGTGTGCAGTTTGAACACCAACGATATCGAGCTGGCGAACGACGGCCACGGTGAGCACCGGGCTTCACGCGGGGCGGGCGGCGGGGCTGATTGTGGCAGAGAGTGATAAAAGCTTTACTCGGACCGAATCGGGAGCGAGGTGGTCGCGAGAGGGGCAGGCGGCGTGCGAGGCTGAGAGAGAAGCTCTTCTGTGCGATTTGTTTCTTTTCTTCTTTTCGACCGGGTGTAAGGTGTTCCAATCAGGCAGAAAAATATTACACGAGAGAGGACGGGGATTTATTTTCCTTTCCGAGTTTTCGGTTTCATTTTCATTGTTTTTGCTGCTGTGCCGTGCTGTGCTTTCGCTTTCTTCGTACATACAGTACAGACATAGAGCATATCGAAAGAAGAAAATAAGTACAGACAGTAGTATCCTACCTGGGGTGTATGTACGTATGTACGACACCCGCGACGCGAAGCGTATATGTGGCATCCAGGCGGACGTCGGAGCTGTTTTTTCCTGAAACATGGCGGCGGGACTCTTGGCATTATCAAGTCGCCGGTTTGCAATTACGATCCTTGAAAACACTAAACTCAATCGTGGACCTCTGTTCGCTTCGCATAATTTGATGTACTTTTTTCCTTCCTAAGCGAGCGTAGCGGGCGGTGTAGGCCGCCCGTGGAGCGAAGCGCCTTGAAACACTTAGATCACAACCCCTGAGCGTGCTCGGTTGGTGCATCCCTGGCCTCTCAGAGCTCCCACTTCCAAACCGCCTCCTTCCATTGCTTGCCGGACCTTTCCAGCAGTTCTTTGTTTTCTCGGTCCTTCCTTCCTTTTTTCTTCTTTCGTTTCGTGTGCGTGCGTGTTCTCCGAGTACGGCATCGCGGGAGGACCCGGCACCGTCACGGGTGCCAGCGGGTGCAGGCGGGTAGAGGGGAGGTTGCAAGGAGCGCGGTCGCCGCTTTCGTGTCTAGGCGTCGCGTGTGCCTCGAGACACGAGGGATGCATGAACCGGCTTTGTCTGGCTTCGATTTATGATTGTTGATAGAGTATGTGCGAGTTATGGAGGTCGTTCGGGAGGGCAAGATAATATTCAAGCGGTACTTATGTTTGCGACCACGCTAAAGTTGAAAGAGGAAGGTGTGCAGTTTGAACACCAACGATATCGAGCTGGCGAACGACGGCCACGGTGAGCACCGGGCTTCACGCGAGGCGGGCGACGGGGCTGATTGTGGCAGAGAGTGATAAAAGCTTTACTCGGACCGAATCGGTAGCGAGGTGGTCGCGAGAGGGGCGGGCGGCGTGCGAGGCTGAGAGAGAAGCTCTTCTGTGCGATATTTTCTTTTCTTCTTTTCGACCGGGTGTAAGGTGTTCCAATCAGGCAGAAAAATATTACACGAGAGGGGACGGGGATTTATTTTCCTTTCCGAGTTTTCGGTTTCATTTTCATTGTTTTTGCTGCTGTGCCGTGCTGTGCTTTCGCTTTCTTCGTACATACAGTACAGACATAGAGCATATCGAAAGAAGAAAATAAGTACAGACAGTAGTATCCTACCTGGGGTGTATGCACGTACGTTCGACACCCGCGACGCGAAGCGTATATGTGGCATCCAAGCTGACGTCGGAGCTGTTTTTTCCTGAAACATGGCGGCGGGACTCTTGGCATTATCGAGTCGCCGGTTTGCAATTACGATCCTTAAAAAAACTAAACTTAATCGTGGACCTCTGTTCGCTTCGCATAATTTGATGTACTTTTTTCCTTCCTGAGCGAGCGTAGCGGGCGGCGTAGGCCGCCCGCGGAGCGAAGCGCCTTGTAATAACCTCTTACTTAGATCTAAATCCCTGAGCGTGCTTGTTTGGTACATCCCTGGCCTCTCAGAGCTCCCACTTCGAAACCGCCTCCTTTTATTACTTGCCGGACCTTTCCAGCGGTTCCTTGTTTTCTCCATTTCTCTTTGCACTCTCGGTCCTTTCTTCCTTTTTTCTTCTTTCGTTTCATGTGCGTGCGTGTTCTCCGAGCACGGCACGGCGGGAGAGCCCGGCGCCATCGCGGGTGTCAGCGGGTGCTGACGGGTAGAGGGGGGGTTGTAAGGAGCGCGGTCGCCGCTTTCGTGACTAGGTGTCGCGTGTGCCTCGAGACACGAGGGGTGCATGAACGGGCTCTGTCTGACCTCCATTTGTGATTTTGGATAGAGTATGTATGATAAGGGTCGTTCGAAATTGCAAGATAACATTCAAGCGGTGCTTATTTTAGCAACAACGCTGAAGTTGAAAGAGGGAGCTCCCAGTCTGAGTACCAATACTGTCGAGCTGGCGAACGACGGCCACGGTGAGCACCGGGCTTGACGCGGGGCGGGCAACGGGGCTGACTGTGGAAGAGAGTGGGGAAAACTTTACCCGGACCAAATCGGTGGCGAGGTGGTCGCGAGGGGGGCGGGCGGCGTACGAGGCTGAGAGAGAGAAGCTCTGCTGTTCATTTTTTCTCTTTTGACCAGTGCAAAGTGTTCCAATCAGACAGAAATTTATTTTAGGAGAGGGACGGGGATTTTTTTTCTTCCCGTTTTTTTCGGTTTCATTTTACGTTGTTTGTGCGGTGCTGCTGTGCCGCTGTGCCGTGCTGTGCTTTCTCTGCGTGCATACAGCATATCGAAAGAATAAATTAAGTACCCTACCTGGGGTATGTACGTACGTGCGGCAACCGCCTGCGATGCGAAGCGTATGTGGCGTCCGAGCTGGTTTCTCCTGAAGCATGGCGGCGGGACTCTTGGCATTATCAAGTCGCCAGTTTGCAACTAACTACGATTACAATAAAAAGCTGTATTCAGTCATGGACCTCTGTCCGCTCCGCATTGTAATTTGATGTACTTTTCCTTCCTGAGCGAGCGTAGCAGGCGGCGTAGGCCGCCCGCGGAGCGACGCGCCTTGTATATAATACGTTCGTATTTTTGTACCTGGTATGTAGTACTCACAGAGACACACGTCGCACGTCTGTCCGTACACGTCGTAAAATATTGTCGAAACGTCGAATGTCGAGTGTTCGGCGAAACGGCCCTGTGAACGGCGACGAAAAAAAGTTCAACTTTCCACAACAAGATACCTCAAGTCCGGAGACCGGTCTTTTTTGGTACGTGAAGGACTCTTAGGTATACTTATTGTACTGGATTTAAAATAGGTGACAGTCGGTCAAGGAGTCAAACCACGGTCTCTACCTTCGACGTTCCGCTACATGTTTGTGATATTTTCTGCCTTTTTTAAAAACTGACCTATATCCTTAGCAAGAATTTACATGTATAATACGCGCGAACGACTTATTATACAAATAAATAGTAAAATTCGGTGAGTCACTCCTATATAAACAAATCGTAAATTGCGCACAACCTCGTGTTGGTAATAATAATTGCTAATCTGTCTGTCTGCCTGTCTATCTGTTTGTCTGTCTGTCCGCATGCTCTATTCTCGAACACGTTCTAATGATCGATATAGGTCATTACAGATAATATGCGTACGACGTATTCGACTCTTAGGCCACTTCTTATGCAGTCGGAAACTAGGATTGAAAAAGTCCGATTGGAGACAAAAAAAGGGCAATCTTATGCAGTTGAAAAAGCGCCTTTAAAAAAAACAAACTATTATGATTTCCAGCTGGACCAGACAGCCGAAAAAACTGAGATTTCCGATTCAACTCGTCAGTCGGATTCGTGCGTCGGAAATAAATGTTAGGAAGCCCAGCCGCATACTCGTACGAGTATCACTCACCCACACAACAACACGACATTCGACACAACCCCACCCCACAACATCGGCGACGCTGGCTTGGCGGTTGCCACTTTCGCTGCTGCTCAGCTCGAGTCAGCGTAATATATCCTCATTTATGTCCGTCAGCAGCACGTGACAGCACCCGATGGCCGTAGTGTGCGGTATCGATGATGATCTTTTGCCAACTGCTGCGCTGGCTGTACCTTCGGCAACTGTCGCAGAAACCCAGCGTCTTGATGGCCTCGAGGACGAGATGGAGGGAAACGCCCCGCGTGTGAAGCTCACACGCTGCTCGAGGAAGAAGCGAGACATCAGCACGTATGTGTGGTTGGGCGCAGCTGCTGGAGGATGAAGACCTCTCTGACCCCACGAACATTACGGCGAAGCCGTTTGGAGCCGACGTCCGTCTACCCTACCCTTTTTTCTCGGTGCTACAGCAGTAGTCAAGCTATACTTACTCACTTACGTCAAGCGTCTCCTGGTCTCCAAGAAAAAACACAAAAACTGTATATTCGATCCGACGGACGATAAGAAGGGTAGCTATTCGCAATCCAGTCGGAAAAATAACCGATCGGAAACCGGCTTTTCAGTCCTAGTTTCCGACTGCATAAGAAGTGGCCTGACGGACCTTATATATTGAAACATACCACACCACCGGACAATATTTAGCTTTATAATGCATCCACCACACCGTACCATCATACCATACCACAAACATACGATATCACGTACCGTGCCACACCACATACCGTACCGTACCACGTACCATACCACGTACCATACCATATCCATACTGTACATACACCACCCGAGGGGCTCAACCATACGAGGACACGAGAAAAGCATGCCGATTATCAAGGATAAGGAAAATGTTGTTGAACCGAGGGGCTCAACCATACGAGCACGGCTCTGAAGCAGCATACGCAGCAGGAGCAGCCACAGCTCTGCAGCAGGAGTGCATACATAGCACTGCCATACAATCCAAATCCCCTACCCAACCAAGAACAACCCGCTTCTCGGTGTATAGTATGAACTCGGAGCATCACTCTGTAACAGCAGCAATGCCGGCGGTGTTGAGAACAGTAATCAGGCTGCGCAGGCTGAACAAGAGAGCAGTCATGCGATGAGCGTGTAAGGTCTCTGGGACAGCATAACACATTGGGTGGGTCGCCATCGTGTGAATGCTTAGTATCCGCTAGTTGGCCTTGAGTTGGATGGGCGTTGGAATTACGGCCTATGTGTTGGACTGTGCTGTGCAGTGTGTGTGGTGTTTGTTGTGCTGAGTGTGCTCGATACAAAGTCGGGAAAATATTTCGGCCAATCTTTTCCAGTTGCTACGAGAGGCTGACAGTCGAGCCACGTAGCTGGATGCCCCTCAACGCCGCCGACATTGCTGCTGTTGCAGGGTTACGGCTGCGAGTTCATACTCCACCGAGAGGCGGGTTGTACTTGGGTTGAAGGTTCGGATTGTATGGCGGTGCTATGTATGCGCTGTTGTTGTAGAGCTGTGTGTCTGTTCCGGCTGCATGCTGCTCCAGAGCTGTGCCGTGTGCTGTGCGTTTTAGCTGGGCCAGGATGAGCCACAATATGAAAAATAATGCCCAGAAGCTTGCGACCAAATGATATATCTTAATGAGGCGCGCGAGCACGAAGCGCGAGCCTTTTTTTTGTTGGCATTTCAAGGGGAAAAAAACATCTTCGTCGTACGAGAAGGGTGCCTCGCTCGTAGTTTTTCTGTTTGGGTGTCACTGTTGTGTCACTACTGTGTCATCGTGTGTGATTCAACATTGTTTTCGGCCACGTTTGTCCACCGCGCTCAACGCACACGGCACCAATGCCAGTCCCGGCGGGCTCTGTGCACGCACACACTCAAAACGAAACTTTCTCGTGCTGTTGCGATTGGAGTTCGTCTAGAGTTGGCCGAGCTACAACAGTAGATATATGCGGCAACGTGTGTAGGCACACATGGCTGGGCAAAGCAGAATCGAAAAACATCAAGCGGTTTTGTTTTTTTAATTCTACCTATTATCGAGCACTCGTAGTAGGCAGACTGTGCCTGTCCTCAGCAGCAACGTGCGGGTCGTGTCCTAGCACTCTACTGTTGTGAACACTGTTGTAAAAATGTTGCTCTACAATCTTCGGGAAGGTCTGGTCCATCACGGCATTGTCGCGAGTGCTCTCCAAAGTGTTACCCCTGGGAACAGCCACGTTGCGTTCGACGGTTGGTTCCAAACTCCAATACATGCGAGAGCATGAGAGCTTCTGCGCAAACTCGTAATCTGCGCACCTGGCCTCAAAACAATACTGCCGCGGGAAACGCCGTTTTCAATTCACACTTGGTGTGTCGGGAATAATTCTCTGTGCCCTTGGCTGTATGGTGAGACTCACGGCAACATGCGGATAACCGGCGGGTGTTGTTGCACGCCACCCGCCACTACTGGGTGGTGCGTCGGCAATTGGAATGGGGGCGTGCCTATCTGGGTCTCGACCGGACAGATCGACTGCCTACTGATTACCGAAGCGGTTTTGCGTCCGGTGTGCGCGACGTGGAGACTAACACCACACAGGGTGATCTGCGCAAAGAAGACTATCACGGGGGGCCAATAAGTGAAAAAGTACTCATCCGGGTCCCGTAAAAAAGCTTCTATGGCCACAATCGCGTGTGAAACAAACAGCACCCCGCCGGCCAGACTCCACAGCAGGTACCCTATGCGGGTCTTGAAGCAGCACGCCACGAGACCCGACGACCACATCGCCAGGGACAGCATCGCGCCGCACCACGCCGAAGCACAAAACAAATAGTCCCCCACGATTTCGACGAACACGTGCGCCAAGGCGACTTTTCGGGCGTTTTCGACCTCCACGGGGTCGTCGATTGTTATCTGTAGAGACGAAGCAAAACAAGAAAAAATATTGGTCGTCCGAGAGAGGGATAGCGGCAGCGGGAGGGGGGGACACCACCAGACCCTGAAATCAGCGACACGGGACATAACCAGGCTATATCGTACCAGGTATGCAACATGACGGCAACCGTAGTCCCACGGGAGTCACCTTGATGGTTTGAACTCGGGGTTTTTATGGTATTCTTATTCGCCCTTTTTCTTATTCGACGCCGGAGTTTTTTGGAGCCTGTCCTGTGACCACTTTTTTTTGACGATGACTTAATGTGAGCACAACAACAACATGACATGCATGGTCACGGCATCGTGATTGCGAATCCAATGCTTGTTCTCTTGTACCCGGTAACACGGTAACATGCTTGCCATCCTCAACAATGTGCAGCATGAATGAGCTTCAACGTTGATCACTCAGAAAACATTCCCAAAACTACGTGTTAGTTTAAATTTCGGAGCAGTACATACATACGCACGCACTGCAGATCGACCTCGTAACGCTGACGTGTTATGCTTCTGTTTCTTCAGGAGTACTCCATGCTAGGTTGTTGTTGTTGTTGTTGTTGTTGTTGTTGTTGTTGTTGTCGTTGTTCTTGTTGTTCTTGTTGTTGTTGTTGTTGTTGTTCTCACATTAACTCACAATACAATGCAGTCCGTGGTCGCAGGACAGGCTCCAATACCTCTGGAGTGGAAGTAACACCTCGGTAAAAATAAAACAAAAAATCAAAGAATAGCACACAGCATGATAACTGAAGCACATCTACACACCTCGGACGAAACATAAAAAGGGAGGTCCGCGTACGTACGTACCAGATACATGCGGTACGCTGTACAAGTCGCCGCAGAAACCGAGAAGACCACATACTACCCAGAAATAATACGAGTAGACAGGATGAAAACAACAAGTTGACGTCGAAAACTCGAAATCAAAATCGAAAAAGTACTGAGCGTTGGCTAAATGGACTGCTGTGCTGTGGTCGCCACGGAACATGCATGTGCATCGCGACACGTGAGGTCCCATTGCAATCTGTGAGCTCGGATCTTCAGGTTGGTAGGCTGTTCGGGTATTTTGGTTCCTGTTGGGATCAAGGTACGGGCGAAGACCCAACCCAACCCCTATCCCTAACCCTAACCCTGACCCCAAACCGGAACCCAAACGGTAGAGCTGGGTATCCATACCCACAAAGTTGATATTTATTCACCGGATATGCTTAGTTTATGATATATATGATATATCAATACCATATGGTACATATTTCCAAAAAGTTGATAAAAATATATAACAATGGAAAGTTATGAGTGATCCATGTTGAAGATCATGCTGCACATTGTCAGATTTAGATGGCAAGAGGAATAATAATAATAATAAATTGATATCAAGTCCAACATGCGCCCATATCCAGAATATAATGGCTCCTGGTTGGATATTTAATATTATATGATATCATCATGGAATATATATATCCTGATAAAAGGTGTGCGGTATCTGATATACGATGTGATATATCTGAACGTATCGTGGTAAAACAGGATACTGTACGCTCCACGTCGTGAATTTGGCTGACTGGTGAGTGGTCAGTGACTCCACAGACCGGATATAATACAGAAAAAAGGCAGCGTACTGTTTGCTTTGCGATCCACTTCTTCGCATAGTTGTTTTTCTTCTCGTCGACTTCGGACCGTTCGTTTCGCTGTATGTAGAGACGAGTACTGGTTTTGATGTTGGGGGGAATTGGCACGAGGTTGCAAACTGCTGTGGGCTGGCTTGCTCTTCGATGGAGGGGCGGTACTTTTTTCGTGTTTTGTCGCATGTATGTTGTAGTCCGTTTCTCGCGGTGTGGCGGTACTTACTGAAGAGAGCGATAATAATGTTTTTTAGTTTTTGTCCTACTCTTTTGTTGAGTTGTTTTTGTTCTCGTCGACCTCATACCGTACCTTCTGTTGTGTTGCAGAAACTAGTAAGTAAGTACTGGTTTTGGTACTTTTAGGGAGAATTGACACGAGGTTGAAAATCGCTGTGGATAGGCTTCTTCTTCGGTTAACGGGCGGTACGTTAATTTATTCTTGTGTCTTGTCGCAGGATGTAGTCTTCTTCTCGTGGTGTGGCCGTTCGCCAGGGAGGGATCGAAGATTGCTTTGAGCATTTTTTGGCTTGTTCCCCGTTTCTCCGAGGTGTTTTTTTTTCCTCGCTCTAGAGTATGGGCAACTGTTTTTTTATTGTAGTGGGGGGGGTTACCGTGAGGTTGCAACCCTGGCGGAGGGATCGCGACTCTCCATGTATGTGCGCCAAAAGTTGTAACTTATGCAAGACGCGTCAATTATGTGCTGCCTTATACTCTGGTGCCGTTGTTGTATGACATCGACGTGCTGCGGTATACACGTGTGTACCGGTATACACCAGGTACATCAGTACTATTATACCAGGATGAACATCAGTAAAAGTGCAGTATTAGTACCATGTGCATCGTGTCAAATGTGCGGTTTAGCCCGCAGTACCCTGGCATAGCTTCCCTCGGTATCAAAGAGCATATTACACGTTTTATATCTCATCAGCGATATATATGTCATGTGATATATCCGATATATACATTAACAGTGATATATATATCCAGAAATATCACGAATGAATATATATGTCCGATATATACGTATATATCCGATATCCCAATGTATGCCACTTGATATGTATATGGTATGATATACCAGTAGTACCAGTATCCAAAATCCGGATATATCATCAGAGGCTTTTCAAGGGTGAACATATCCGTATCATATTCATCCCTGGTTTCAACCGGATACCCAGCTCTATCTACCAAACGGGCCAAAACTGGCCAAAAACGCGGCTGCGCCGCGTTTGCATCTATTTTACTGTCACCAGAAGTGTTCTCAATTAATTGCGGACGGCGATTCCGCGAGGAATTTTTCAAGTCAAAAACACCCCTAAAGATCCTAGCTCAGAGATTGCGAAACCTAGCCCGACAAAAAAAGTAGGTTGTTGCCTATTTTTTTGCACATATATATGGGGTTGCATGCCTTGAGGTAGCTGGTACGCACGACACAGACAGGTCGCCGGGACCCCCCCCCCTTCAAAAATGTGGGGGTAAACGACTCATTGGTGTGGAGACATTGAAGAATTTAGCTCACCATTGTTGGGTGTCCAGAGGGAACTGAGAGGTTGTCGACGCCTCGGGGAATGCTACCGTGCTCATCAAGGTCTTCACAGTGCTTCGTTTACGCCGACACTGGGCAAGAGGACGGGAGGCGGGCACCTGTCTGTGTAAGCCAAACTATAATACCCACGTCCAGTAGGACCGCAGTTTCGTTTTGGGGAGAAAATTTTGGACAAATTCCTTGGGATTTGGCTCGTGTGTCCCCAAAACGGGACTGGACTTCTAAAAGGGTTAAAACATCGATCTACTCCACTTGCTTGTTTGGGTCTTACGAGACAACGCATACGCTATCCTATTCATACGTACATGGGTTGAGTCTCGCTCTCGACGAGGCCGCACACTGTTCCACACCATCACGACCTATGGCGTACTGTGTGTATACCGGCGCTTTGGTGCATGGTCGATTTTTTTCCGTTATACCTGTGGTCCAAAGTAATGTTCTGTCACTTTTAGCCATTTGTCTTGTTTATATTTCCAAGTAGTTCATAAAATAAAAAACAAGGGTCTGGGTGCGGTTCTAAAAAGGGGGTGGGGGGTGGGGGGGAGCAGTAGTACCGGCGAGCTTGCCCTGTCCTTCGTGGAACAATAGATAACGAAATGTGCTAGAGCGGTCAGCCGTCACAGAGGCTTTCCTTTATGGCTTCCCTGGACTTTCTTCTCCTTCTCTTCATGTATAAAGGTAGGTGCTTTTGCTTGCGAACGACGTTGTTTCTTCTCCTTTATGTATACTATATATAGGTAGATGTTTTGCGAGTGAATGTCGTTGTTGTTGGGGGTTGAAAAACAAACGTAGGAATAGCAATTCGTGTAGGACCCGTTGGTGAATAGTGGGCCCGTGCAAATGTAGCGGTGCTGTTGCGCTTGGCAGTATGTCTACCGGCTTGCACGAACTGGGATGTGAAGCCAACGCTACCTTTTGATTGCTCCGGCACTACTTGCTCAGCCCGTCTTTTCAATTTTGGAGCTGATAATTTGACACGTGCTGCAATATTGGTCTTTTCCAAGGGATAGATTGCCACACATTTTTACTTTTTTTGTCCTTCTTGTTTCCGTGAACTACGGTATGTAGGCACATCTTCAGGGAAAAACGTTTTTTTGTTTTGTTTTGTTCACAACTGAGGAAGAAGAAAATAAGTTAAATGATGCAGAAATGAATCCCTTTCCCTTTTTTCCGTAAGAAATACTTACCTTGTACAAGTTTCGAGCCGATAATGTAAAAATTGGCGCGAGAATCACAGAATTCCAGAGCTGTGAGTCGGCACCACTTACTTACGTCACTAACTAGTTCTGAGTTATTTAATAATCATCGGACTAATAGTTAGTCGTTTCGCGGAGGTGCTTAGCTTCATATAGGGGGTTGTATTGCACGCCAGATCTCTTGATAGATGGCGAGTTAGGCGATGGTGAGGATATCGATCGTGTCGTCTTGCTCCACACTGGTTTTGAGCGAAATCTGCCAAACACAAGGCTTTGAACTTTCTAATACCTGTGATAGACCTTAATATCGACATGTTTATATCTCGTGAAACTAAGGCACGGTCCTTCTATTTTTTCAATTCTGTTCTTGACAAAATCAACCCGGGTTTCGAAAATTCCAAGGTCTGCAAATTTGCTGCAGGCTCAGGCACATACAGCTGCTATCTTTGTGTCGTCATATTTTCAAATGGCTGAGAAACCGCCGGACGGCTTAATGGCTACTACTCGTAGCCCAGCTCGCGCGGAACGCTCTTAATAAGGGTTTTCGTTTTTCGGGTAATTAATGCTTATGATATATCTACGTTGAAGCTCGCGTTCCACATTGTCGGATGGCAAACGCAGCAACAAGCATAGCAATAATGGTGCTTACGAGTGATCAACATTAAAGCTGACGCTAAACATTGTCAGATGACATAATTAATAGAAATGGCCAAGCATAAACCTAACCTAGTGCTTGTTGTATAAAACACATGTTTCTGGTTGTTCTATCCATGCCCGGGACTACGGTAGATCGGCGCATATGAAGAAAATATCACAGGGCGAGATATTGCTCGTGAAACCCAAGACGGACCCCGTGCCCGGAGCGGGAAACGGGAACCCGAAGGACTTCCCGGGGAACCGAAGGAGCATCGTGAGACCTGACGGGCGTCCCTCGGGTTTCCATGAAATTTATGTGGCGTTCCTTCGGGATACGACGACACTTCAGGCGGGAGATCACCGGAACCCGATGGGACTTGCCGGGGGAACCCGAGGGATCCCATGGTCCAGCGAGATGTTGCTCGAGTCCCTGTGGGATCTCATGGCGCTTCTCTCGGGTTCTCGCGGTGAGTTTTGGGCTCCGACGACGGGGTGTCCTGTGTATTCCTCTGGGACACCTCACGGGAACAATCGGGAACCCGCGGGAATCCCTGGCGGCAACCAAGTGTTCTCACGGTATCTCCCCCGGTCCCCGACGGTTGCTTTCGGGTTCCCGCGAGGTGTGTCTCCCGCAATCCTCCGGGATACCCGCGGGAACACGCAGGAACCCACGGGAATTCCCGGGGAGAACCCAAGGGATGCAGCGGAATCTCTCGGGTCCCCGTGGAGTGTCTCTCGCGTTCCCCTGGGGTACCAGCCGGGAACACGAGGGACTTCAGCCGGGAACACACGGGAACCCGCGTGAACCCCAGAAATCCCAAGGGATCCCGTTGGAACCCGCGTGCTCCGGATAGAGATCCCGGGGGAATCCAAGGGGACTGATGGCATCCCACAGATTCTCGTGGGGTGCGTCTAGCGTTACTCCGGGATATCAGAGGAACAGGAGGCACGTCTTTTTCTTTTTTTTTTGCTCATCCCATTCATTATCTTCGCCCATCTTCTTCTCTCTCTCCTTCCGACTCGTAACTCAGATCCGGGGTCACATAGCAGGCTCTTCTACCCCCTTCCCGCTACGGTACGTGCCTTCATTTTTATCGCGAGAATATTTCAGCCTTTTCTTCCCTCGTCGACTCGCATCGAATTGTGCCTACCCACGCTGCGAGGCGCTCTCAACAATTAAATCCTTTTGATTTTTATTTCCGCAAATAAAGTCAAATGTCCGACCCACCTGGGGCTCGATCCAGGACTCAAACACAAGTAGAATTCGAGGTTAACCACTTGAACCAGCCGGTCGCCGTCTGACAGGGAATCACGAGGTACTTCAGGCGGGTACACGCGGGAGCCCGCAGGAAACCGCGTGAACCCACGAGAGCTTCAGGAGGGAACCCGCGTGGGTTCCCGGGAGAATCCAAGAGGTGTCGTGATATCCCACAGATTCCCGCGGGGTGTCTTCTGCGTTCCTCCGGGATACCATGGGAAACACGCGATAACCCCGCCGCGGGAAACCCTTCGAGTTCCCGTGGTTACCCACGGGAGCGATAGACTTCCCGGAGGATCTCATGGGTATCCTGTAAATCTTGTGGAATCCCATGGGGACCCTAGAGAACGCGAGGGGAGTCGAGAGCCTTCTCGGGGGGGAAAGCCCAATCAGTCTCGTGAGACTTTGCGGGACCCCCCTTCGCGGGACCCCTTTTCATCCACGTGGATTTTCCAAAAGAACCCGTGCCGTCCCATGGGAACCCATACCGCTCCTTCTTTCCCGCGAGAAACCCGGTGCAATCCTACGGAGTCTTGTGGCTTCCATCAAGGACTTACGCAGGGTCCCGCGGTGTTTGATTCAGATACATGTACATATGTGTGCCATGAAGTCCCCAATGTTCCCGTGGGAACTCAAGTCGGGAGTCCCGTAGGTATGAATTACCTTTCAGGCCCGTGGGATTCATCGTGAGAAGTGCCGCGGGAATTCCCGTGGATGTCATGGGCGTCCCGCGGGATACCACGTGAGAATTCTCTGGATCTCTCGGGAACTCGCGGGATTGCATGATGAGACGCCCGTAACAGTCCGCGAGATTCCATGGAGAGACCCGCGAAATCCCATGGGGCATGGTATCCCACATGAAATCATACCAGGTAATAAGTTGTTCCAGTATAATAGCGAGGGGCCTGCCGCGTGAATTCCGAACGTTGGCTGGGTTGCTGTTCAATTTGTACCAGGTATAGCGAAAGCGTACCCTACTGAGTTATGCCAGGTAGGGTTAAAGATCATTCGATTACCCAGCCCAGGGTAATCCTTATAACACTCTCTCCCCCCCTCTGAACGGCGGGATCTTTTGGGCGTCGGTACCGCGTATTCGGCCTTACGCTGGCCTACCCGCTTTGTTTCAATATCTGGGGAACGAGGGAGATATGTTTTTAGGGACCGCACGCGCAAGCATTCCTATATAAGGAGCGTTCGAAGTGAAATTCGAATCCGTGTCCTCGACGACGCCAAAAGCGAAGTTTGTACCCTACTGAGCAATAGAGGTATAACATCGATCGATTACCCAGCTCGTGGTTAAGGGCCCGTATTAGCGAGAAACTTTTAATTTAATGATGTTTTCCGCCAACTTATTTTTTGTTTGGTTTGCTTAGCGTTCAATTGGTCGAAAAGTGAATCACCAAGCGGGCGTACTATTACGGGGGACCATAGTTAATAGGACCAAGTGTTGTTAGTAAAAAAGGTTAAATGCGTAGGTTTTTATGTATCCCATAGGTCCTATTAACTATGGTCCCCCGTAATATTAGTACATACATAAACGAAAAAATCAAATTCGACAAGAAGTCTTTCGGGATTTATTTTGCCCAAAGTTATGTGATTCCAATGGGATTTCAATGGTAGCGACAAGAGGTTCATGCTGAATGAAGGAACGCAATGCTTTCGCGCGACTGTGGGCGAGAAGTGCCACAGTCCATGATAGATAACTATCGCGGAGAGCCCACCATCGATCCTACGGATACAAACACAAGGGAAAAAAAAAACCGCGGCAGCATCGTCTACAGATTAGATGATGCCACTATTACGGGGGAACATAGTTAATAATAGGACCTATGGTATATATTAAAAACTACCAGGTATATATATGTTTATCCATTTTTATTGACAATATTTGGTCCTATTAACTATGGTCCCCCGAAATAGCCGACGGCAGCAGCATCTAGATTCTGCAGCGGCAGCAGCCTATGCGACTGCGGCTGCCGCAGCGGCAGCAACACCAACAACAACAACAGCAGCATCGGTGACTCGTAGCAGCTTACACTCTCCCTCCCCATCCTGCTGCTGTTGCGGCAGCAGCCTATGCGGCTGCCGCAGCAGCAGCAGCAGCAGCAACACCAACAGCAGGAGCAGCAGCAGCAGCAGCAGCAGCATCGGCGACCCGTAGCAGCTTACACTCTCCCTCCCCAACCGCGTGGTGAGTTTCCCCTCCTTGCTCGCGCTTTAGACCGTTTGTCGACATCGTAGGCCCTGCCCGTCATTCCCGACAATAATACCCAAAGTAATATTTTTCACTAAATTTAATTTAATTCTATTCAAATAATTTCGAGTTCATTTTTTCCTATAATATTCGATTATCATAAAAAAGGTGTCGGCCTTAATCCTCGTGACAGTTGTAGTACCTGGTATGTACACGTATACTATGATACGTGCCCTATGTACGGTGTTTGGAAAAACCAAGGAGAGGGGCTCTGAATTAATTGAAGCTCTTCTTGTCTCAATGTTCGTTTGCACTCCACGAGCACACGCACCCGCGTACATATGTATGTGCCGATTCAGATACATACGTAGTGCATACATACCAGGTAGGTGCCATGGACGTCCGTGCAAAACGATTATATGCCGACTTACTACGCGCCACTTTAGGTCTCACTTCGACGCGAGTCGTCGAGGGAACACAGGGCTGTGTTATGATGTTATGATACTGCCTTGAATGAGGTTGAAAGCCCGGTAATTACCTGGGTTCAGGCACTGTGGGATCGTATTTGAAGTATACTTGGAAGGCGTATCTTAGGTGGAAAACCGGGCTTTCCGGGACTCTCCTCGCGATGAAGAAGGCAAGGCACGTACCGTAGGGGGGAGGGGGGAGAAAAAAAACTACTGCGTGTGTGACCCCGGGTCTCAGTCATGACTCTATACATCATATATATATATGGACATGGTACCCGAATGTCGTGTCTCGTGGACCACTAGGAATTGCGACTTAACTATTTCGAGGCACTGACTCTGACACATCACTGTATGCGACAGAGAAAAAAGTGTACCTGGTACCTGGTATACTCGTACAAAATTAAAATTATGACACGTTTATTTATTGTTATTATTTCTCTTGCCATCCGACAATGCCCCAATGTGCAACATGGATCACCAGTTTCATAACTTTTCCGAAAGAAGAAAACCTCGGAACCAAAAGGAAACCCATGCGTTTATTTATTGTTCGACTCGATCTCGACGAAATATCGGCGAAGACCGAAACACACAAATTTTTAGCCATAATTTCGTAATAAAACCATCGTTCCTGGTCAAGCCGAAATTTGGTGGAGACAGAGCTGAAGACTCGAAGCGAAGCCGATATTTGTTTCACTGGCCAATTCACGACCCATCCATCAAGATAATTGCCTTAAACACGATTTATTTCCATAACGTACGACGAGAACATATATAGGACAAGCAATACGAGAAATAAATATTGGGTGTTCTGCGATGCCGCGCTCAGTTTTGCGAGTTTCGAACTGAAACGCTATAAATAACCTCTTATTTGGACTGCATGTGCAACCAAACAGAAAAAAAAGCCTGCCTTCTATTTTCTTCTTCTTTTCAGGCATATATGACGAGAACATATATATATAGGACAAGCAATTAGAATACGAGAAATGTTGGGTGTTCTGCGATGCCGCGCTCAGTTTTGCGAGTTTCGAACTGAAACGCTATAATAACCTCTTATTTATTTGAACTGCATGTACATTGTATGTGCAAGCAAACAGAAAAAGCCTGCCTTCTATTTTCTTCTTCTTTTCAGACATACATACATACATACATGTCGAAGCCGCTTTTGGATTATTTGGAAAGTTGTATCGACCATATCTCTCGAACATAAATAATAGGAAAAAAAGGAAAAGGCAGGCTTACATTAAATTTTGTTGGTGGGAGCACGATCAACACCGGGCCAGAAAAAAAAAACACGTCCCAATATATACCAGGTATGTAATACTGAGTGGGGTCTGGCCAATCTAGACTACCGCTCTGGCAAAAACTTGGCTACCCGTAGCCCAAAGTAGGAGGGAGCAGGAGGAGCAAGATTGGCGAAAGTAACGAGTGAGTGTGGTATACGAAGTATATCCCTGATGATACGCACTAAAAACTAGGGTTATTCGCGGGTCAGGTCAAACCTCACGGGTCGGGTCGGGTCAGGTGCCGACCCGCAACCTTCCGATTGACCCGTGAGACACGGGTTTCATGCGGGTCGGGTCACCTTGACCCGCGAGAGACCATTCCTCTTGACCCGAAGGTTCGACCCGCAGATCTGGCCCATGGGCCGGCACTTCAGAAGCAAGTTAATGTTCATTTGAATGCCCCGCAGCGATATTTGACCTGGCTGTTGTTAGTAGTGCGGTACTCGTGGTGGGTATGAATGGATGCGGGCATGCGTATATTAATTTGCGTTTTTTTAAAGTTTGAATATGATACCAAAAAAGGAGTGTTGTTGAATACTGTTTGTTACGAGAGAAGCCTTTGGGTAAGAGGGCGGGAAGTGATTCAAGTGTCGGATCCGCCAGCCGAATGCGCCAGACCCGACCCGTGAGCTTTTCGTCACCCTCTTGACCCGACCCGACCCGACCCGACCCGACCCGACCCGACCCGACCCGACCCGACCCGACCCGTGAGATTTGAAAAACTCTTGACCCGACCTGGCCCGACCCGCGAGATTTGAAAACCTCTTGATTGACCCGATCCGACCCAATCAGTGAGATTTTGAACACTTACTTCCTGACCCGACCCGACCCGACCCGACCCGTGAGATTTTGGACACCACGTGACCCGACCCGCGGGTTGGGTCAGGACCCGCGAAAAACCCTGCTAAAACAAACAATACGACGAGTACGTAATATATATGTACGGCCGCACGTACACTATGAATATTATATTTATTTATCACATACTACGAGGTATTGTGTGTGTGTGTGTGTTCTTCACATTAAACCGTTCTTTCTACCCGTCGACATCCAGCACAACCAGTGTCCGTGCCGATTCTTCAATCCTAGAAGAGATACAAGTTCTGTGGTCACAAAGCTACCCCACAGAGATACTACGTTGCCACGTGTGCAGTGTGAACTGCAGTGGGCAATGCAAAGCCATGTCATCATACTAGATACGACAGGCACGGCATACGCAATCTATGAAATAGTGAAACGAAAAGAAACAATCAAAGAGAAAACAAAAACAAGGTAGACAAATCGAAAAAGAAAAAGAAGAAAAATGAAAGGTATTACACGGCATGAGTACGAATACTCGTGGCCGTATTTGCAGGAGATGAACACTCACCGCGTAGCAGCATTGTATATCGCCCTTGTTATTCATTCTAACGGAAGGAGCAGGGGAAGACAAAACGTAGTGGTGTTCAATAACCACCCCCCCTTGTGCTTGCTGAGGATGGCCGTCCAGCACTCGAACGGCGACGGCCTCGGCTAGATTGTTGTTGATGGTGACAGCATCGCTTTCCTGTGGAGGCTGCTGCTGTTTGTTGCTGCTGCCGCGCCCCAAGCTCCATATTCTTCAAACCGCAATCAGCCATCATCGCCGACTCGGCCGTGTTCATCGCACCACCAAAAAAAGTTGTTTTTTAGGATGTCGTGGACGTCGCCATATACGTCAAAGCATAGATAGATATAGGCAGGGCCGGTGGTGGTGCTATACAGTCGCGGTATGCCGCTCAAAGCCAATACGCACCCGCACGATTCGCACAGTGTATGATATGAGTGCTCGTTCAAGTGAAACTACAGCAGTTCACAGTACGGCAGGTTCGCCAACACTCTTTTATACAGTGCAGACACCGCATATAGCCGCATACGTACCGCATACCTGGTAGAGAGATACCGGTACGATGTAACTGCCGTAACGCTTGCTGTAAAATGCCGACTAAAAAAATCTGGTTATTGTTTGTGTACTACTGTACCTGGTACACGTATGAAAAGCATCGACAAATACATGACCTCGTTCAAGTACATGTATGTGCCACGTATGATACGGTACGTAAAGTAAGCTTTTCGTAGATATCCGATTGTTCGATATTCCTGGTGGTTGAATTGTTGGCGAACCTGTCTCTGACACACCTTGCTTGGTATATACTTGGTGTATATATCATACATACATAATACGCTGCTGTAAACGAGCTTTCGTACGAATCGCGCAGGAGGAGGCGTTCGGGCCAAACCGCGAATACAATCTTCGGCCCACCCCCCAGCTATTAAATTCCCCTCGTCTACGACCGCCGAGCCAAAATGACTGACGACGACATCAAGAAGATGGAGCTCGGGACGCAGGAGCAGCAGCAGCAGCATCCTCCACTAAAAATGGCTATCAGCAGCGACCCAGTGGCCGTCGCCCTTCCAGTGCTAGACGATCGTCTTCAGCAAGAACACCAACAACCTCGGCAAGCCCAGCAAGCGGGGGTGTTTGTTCATGTTGTATGTTCTTCCACTCCTCCTTCCGTCCTACCAGTTTACCACAACCCTGCATGCTGCTGCTGCTACCCGGTGAGTGGTCGCCTCCTACAAACACTCCCTCAACATACTACTGCTACGAACTCTCTGCCTGGTATATTGAGGGGCACTTGATGAACGTTTTACCAGGTAGGCATAAAAATAAGTCGGGATATAAATTTGTTTGGTGCGGCTGTGGACTGCTGTGTTGGCCGCCCACATTCACTCTACGAGTGAGTATGTATCTGGCATACATAGGTTACAGATTACTACCTGGTGTGTATGCACTTTGTCCGGTGTACTCGTAGCAACAATAGAACACCGCTAAAATTATACCATAACAAACCATACCTGCTACCAAGAACCAGGTTTTCATAATACAATGGAGAAAAATTTAAATGCTGGCAATGAATGGCAAAGAGCTTCGATTAGATCCCCTCTTTAACTTTCCTACGTACACCACCGGGATGGGCTTAGCCATACCTGGTACGTAAAAAGTACATCGATCGGTGCGACGTTCGGAAGTTCACGTGGCGGGTATGAGTAGGTACAGAAGACAATCAGTTTATGAGTTTCTGTGAATATATAGTGAAAGTTGGAAAACAAAAAAAGACACCTCAGCTGCGAGGTCGACAATTTCGTCGAAGCCTGTCGAAACTCATCTTTTCTTTGCAGCCGTGCGTGTGAGACCTCAGTCTCGCATGCTACGAGACTGCATGACGACCTCGTAAAGGTACACACTGCAGGTGCCTGGATGGTTCTGTAGTACAAGGGTCACCATGACGATTACCCAAAGATGGCCAGGAGGCGTACTACTATAATAGAGGTTCACCTTGAATTTTCTGAGGCTGCTCACTTAAGGACCTCCATACCTCACCCGAAAACTGAGTTCAGCAAAAATCAAATCGCATCTGATCAATAATTAATTCCGTGACCCAAGTATACCAAAACATCAGTTTTAGAAAGAAGATTGTCTTTCCGACGATTGTAAGCCAAGAAACCCCGTCGTTCAGAAAACGTTTTAGCAGAAATGCGGTATCTCTATCGTAGAACGCGTCCTAGACCCTACTGTAGCCGTTCTGCGCACGGAGACTTGACTTCACTGTTGTTTTTTTCTTGGAAGTACCATGAAAGCTTCCGCCGCTTCCGTGGAAGCTTCCACCACTTCCTTCCATAGGAAAATGCGTGGGAGCTTACATGGAAGCAGCGGAAAATTCATGGAAGCAGTGGAAGCTTTCGCGAAAGCTTTCGACGCGTTCTGCAATAATAGAGGTCGAACATTCCCGCTATTTTTTTCTGAATGACGGGGTTCCTTAACCCGAAATCGTCGGAAAGCCAATCGTGTTTCGAAAAATGACGTTTTTGTGCACTTGGGCAAGGGGATTATTCATCGGGATAAAATTTGATGCTACTTGCTGAAGTAAGTTTCGGGCGAGGTATTGAGCTCCTTACGTGAGGAGCCTCAGAAATTTCCAGGGCTTTTCGCGGGTCAGGTCAAACCTCACGGGTCGGGTCGGGTCGGGTCGGGTTTTTTTTAGGTATGTTGACTTGACCCGACCCGACCCGCGAGGTTTTGAAAGCCTCTTGACCCGACCCGACCCGACCCGACCCGTGAGATTTGAATATCTCTTGACCCGACCCGACCCGACCCGCGAGATTTCGAAACCTCCTGACCCGACCCGACCCGACCCGCCACTTTCCGACTGACCCGTGAGACACGGGTTTCATGCGGGTCGGGTCACCTTGACCCGCGAGACCATTTATCTTGACCCGAAGGTTCGACCCGCGGATCTGGCCCGTAGGTGGGCACTTCAAAAACAATTAATGTTCATTTTAGTGCCCCGAAGCGATATACAACCTGGCTGTAGTGGGTATGAATGGATGCGGGCATGCGTATATGAATTTGGCGGTGTTTCAATGTCTGAATGATGATACCAAAGGGGTGTCATGGAGTATTGGTACGAGAGAAGCCTTTGGGTAAGAGAGCGGGAAGTTATTCAAGCGTCGGGTCCGCGAGCCGAATGCGCGGGTCCGACCCGCGGGTCACCAAAAAACAACTTGCGGGTCATGCTGGCCCGACCCGCGAGTGACCAGCTTCTCGCTGGTCATGACCTGACCCGACCCGTAAGCTTTTCATCACCTCTTGACCCGACCCGACCCGACCCGTGAGATTTGAAAAACTCTTGACCCGACCTGACCCGACCCGCGAGCTTTGAAAAAATCTTGACCCGACCCGACCCGACCCGACCCGTGAGATTTTGAACACTTCCTGACCCGACCCGACCCGACCCGTGACATTTTGAACATCAAGTGACCCGACCCGCGGGTTGGGTCATGACCCGCGAAAAACCCTGGAAATTTCAGGGTGAACCTCTATCGTAGAACGCCTCTTTCATGGAAGCTGTGGAAACTTGCAGCTTCCATCGCCGTGGAAGCTTCCGTGGAAGTTCCCAGTGGAAGTTTCTATGCAAGTATCCATGTTGCAACATTGTAAGCTTCCGAAGAGCGTATTGACTCCCACGAGCCTCCACCAAGTTCCACACCCACCCACTTCGTTCGACTGGAAGTAAATGGAAGCTTGCATTGAAATAGGTTCCATGGGGATGTCGGCAGCTTCCATGGAAGCAATTCGGTCTTACACGGAAGCTTCCATCGAAGTGGTGGAAGTTTCCGTGGGAGCTTCTTCCATGGGAGCGGCATCTTTCCACGGAAGCTTCCACTACTTCCATGGAAGCTTCCGCAACCTGCACGGAAGCTTCCATGGAAGTTTCTATGGGCTTCCACAGAAAACAACGTTAGTGGAAAGACCGCGTGAGTGAGTCAGTCGTATATGCGGGCAACTTTCATAACTTCCACGGAAGCTTCCGCTACTTCCATGGAAGGTTGCAGTACTTCCCATGAGGCTTCCACTACTCCCATGGAAGCTTTTTCGCGAGTGTTTTCTTCTTCTTTCGGCGTGGCTGAGAACAACCGGTGGGGTACCTGGGATCAGGGGTACCAGGGTGGCGGGAGAGCCTCCGGCGTCTACAGCGGAAAGAAACTTACGTTTTTGCACCACCAGGTGGAAACAGGGCGCCAAAATGGGAAGGGCCCAAAATACCAAGCGGGGGCAAGGTGTCAAGCGGGCCATTTCTTGTTTCCCGCGTTTTCGTACGGGGAGCATTCCCGACCGTTATGATAGCTACCAAGTTGACTGCTGTCATGTAAGTAGTTCGGGATTCCACCGAAGCTTAAGCTTCTATGGAAGCTCACAAAAGCTCCGACGGAGGTAACTTCCGTGGAAGCAGCGGGGGTGGCGACAGCTTCCACGGAAACTTTCCACTTCCTCCACGGAACCGTCCAGGCAAGCACGTTAGAAGTTCTGAGGAGGTAGCTTCCGTAAAAGTAGTGGAGGCAGTAGAAGTAGCTTCCTTGGGGATTGTGACAGCTACCATGGAATCAGCTCGGACTTCCACGGAATCTTCCATGGAACCACATGAGAGCTTGGTGGAAGCAGCTGCCGTGGAGGTAGTGGAAGCTTCCACGAAAGCTTCCAGTACGTCCACAGAAGCTTCCATGGAAACAGGCTGAACTTCCATGGAAGAAGTAGAAGCTTTCATGGAAGTAGTGGAAGCTTCCATGGAAGTTTCCATGGACTGTCATGGGAAAAACAACAGTGCAGAACCCCGTGCACACTGCACACTCTTTTAGTTTTTGAGCGGAAGCTCAGGATAGCTCCCGTGAAAGAAAATACAGGTAGATGGAAGTAGATGGAAGCTTCCATGGAAATTTACGGATTACGTGAATGTTTCCATGAAATAAGTTGATGGCAGCAGACGCAAGTAGATGGAAGCTTCTACACGGAAGTGTATGGAAGTACTACGCAGCACTGTACGTATCTTTGAAGCTCCTGTGGAAGTACATGGAAGTACATGAAAGCTTCCACGCGAGCTTCCGTGGATATCTGATTTATATATTACGTGGAAGCTATCATGGAAGCTTCCATGAACACAAACTTGGTACTTCCACGGCATAGAATACTGTATTTTTCTTCCTCCATATATTTCAGCAGCAGCTAATTACTTCTGTATGGGAGCATCGCCTACCTCGAGCTTCCATGGAAGAATGGTATAGCTCTCGCTAGGAACTCGCGCAGCAGGTTATATGCATAAGTCGTCAACTTGTGTGCGTTGCTGGATGGTGTGTGTGTTCTTCACGTAAACCGCTATTTCTGCCTTCGATATCCTAGCATAAAATAGTGTAAGTGCCGACTCTTCAATCCTAGAGAGATACAAGCTCTGTGGTTACAAACCTACGCCACAGGGAAATGGTAAATAGTAAAAAGCGAGACTCCTCCACCCCCCCCTCCTTCCCCTCCTTCGTCTCCTCCGAACCAAACCATTTTATCCCCCCACTACAATATACACCTGGCATATACATATATATGTATATATACTATATAGGTTGGGTTGGAGTTAGCTAGCGACGACGACGCTGTAAAACACGCTTCTCACTGCGTGAGTTAGACAACACGGTACCATTTTTTTGTTTGTTTGTTTTTTTCGAGGTCATTTTTGTGCTAGCTAGAGAACGTTAATTCCGCACAAACAAGGGGGATGGTCGTATCACGTAGTATGTACATGGTAAGGCACGCACGAGGCAGTTACACAGTAAACCCATTGCTGCCTCTGGAAGTGGCCACACCATAAAAAAAACGACTCATTGACGCTGTCATCCATATGCAAGAAAATCCGCCTCAAAAGCGGTTCTTAGTAGGATGCAGCTCACCCTTCATGTGATTCGCTGGACACCTCACGGCGCTTCGCGCTTGGTGCAAGCATTGTCTGCCTGGTACGTGAAAACCCGACGTGCTCCGTCCCGGCATTGTAGGGATGCGAGGGTCTATGGTCATACGATTACAGGCATGCAGAATATTGATTACCCCCCCCCCCCATATTTTATATAGGTTGGGTTGGCGTCGGTTGGCAACGACACTATAAAACATGCCGCTCACTACGTGAGCTAGACAACCGGGGTACCGTTTTTTTTTTTGGCGGTCGCCCACAGCTGGTTGTCGAGTTAGATCGTTTGTGCGAGGTGAACAACCTTTACTCCGCACAAGTGGGAATGATCGTATCACGTAGTATTCAAGGTAAGGCACCCAAGAGGCAGTTACATAGTACTCCCATTGCTGTCTCTGGAATTGCCTACACCAGAAATTAAATCAACTCATTGAAGCTGTCATCCCTATGAAAGTCCGCCTCACAAGCGGTTCTTAGTAGGATGCAGCTCATTTTTCATGCGACTCGCCGGACACCTCACGGCGCTTCGCGCTTGGTGCAAGCAATGCCTGCCTGGTCGGTGAAAACCCGACATGCTCCGTCCCGGCATTGTAGGGATGCGAGGGTCTATGGTCATACGGCTACGGCCATGCATGAGATCGAGTACATCTCTCCTATCGAGTACACCCCCTCGCCCCTATTAGATATAGGTTGAGTTGGCGTTGGTTAGCTACGACACTGTAGAACATGCCGCTCACTACGTGAGCTAGACAACCAGGGTGCCGTTTGTTTTTGGCGGTCACCCACAGTTGGTTGTCGAGTTGGATCATTTGTGCGAGGTAAAGAACCTTTGCTCCGCACAAGGGAATTGTTCGAATCACGCAGTGTTCAAGGTAAGGCACTCAAGAGGCAGTTACATAGTACCCCCATTGCTGTCTCTGGAAGTGGCTACACCGGAAATTAAATCAACTCATTGAAGCTGTCATCCCATACACAAATCTGCCTCACAAGCGGTTCTCAGTAGGATGCAGTTCACCCTTCATGCGACTCGCCGGACACCTCATGGCGCTTTGCGCTTGGTGCAAGCAGCGTCTGCCTGGTCGGTGAAAACCCGACATGTTCCGTCCCGGCATTGTAGGGATGCGAGGGTCTACGGTCATACGACTACGGCCTTGCATAGGATCGAGTACATCTCTCCTATCGAATACCCCCCCCGCCGCCGCGCTCCCCATGATAATGAGTATCCCCCCCCTCCCCCCGTGCCATCCACAGATTACACCACAAGACCCGATTGAGGTCCTCCACAGTCGACGCGTCGCCATAGTGCACATTTGCGTCGAAGTCGCGGGGGCTGGGTTTTGTTCCTTGGCATGGTGCCGCGTAACGCCGCTCCTTGCAGTGGTATCGTCGAGCCTCGTGGCGTGCTGCTCCAAAGAGCGCAAGACCTTCATGATCTGGAGCGTGATGGGCGTGGTGCTGTTCATCCTGCACGCGGTGGAGGCCTTCGTGGCCATGATGCAGGAGGCGGGTGACACCCACCGGTTCGACGCAGGCCTCTTCTTGCTGTATCTCTTCCTGTGCGGCGCTAGCCTTCTCGTCGTGCATAGCGGCCGGAGAACCGCTTGCGCGATAAGGGAAGCGGCCTAAAGGGACAGAGGGATGGAGCCCCCCCCCTGCAGTCGCCAGCGCGTCTTGCGAAGACGGTTGAGATGGCTGTTGCGTGCAGTAGCAACACTCGCTCGTTGCACTCGACGTTGGCTACTGTACCGTGTTGGGGTCACGCGCCGGTTGTTTGCTATCGACGATGGCTACTGCTGTACAGTGTAGGGGTTGTATCGTGATACCATTTTGTTTCTGAGGCTACGAGCTGTGGTGAACCATTTCGTGCCACTTGCAAGCACACTACTACTAGCAGACTATACCAGAAACATATCCATGGCAAGTTTTACACGATGTAAGACCGAACCTTGACCCGTTCTACGATAGAGGTAGCACATTTCCGCTGTTTTGTTTCTGAAAGACGGGGTTCCTTGATCCCAAAATCGTCGGAATGCCAATATTGATTTCGAAAAAAAACGTTTTCTAGACTTGGGCCATGGGATTATTCGCCGCGATGCATTTTGATTTTTGTTGAGGTCAGTTTTCGGGTGAGGTATGGAGCTCCGTAAGTGAGGAGCCTGAGAAAATTTAGGGCGAACCTCTATTATTGTAGAACGCCTCCCTTACGCAGTAATATTTTTGTGATTGAGAACGGAAGGAAGTCGGATTTTTCACCGGCAACAAATCTCACCACATCGTTACTCGATGTGGCATCTTACCGTGATTTTTGGTATTATTTCATGGGGGAATCAAGAAAACCAGGCAAGAACGGAGATTTTTTAACTCCCCGAAACGAACGAGTCAGCCACGCTGGGTTGGGCGATCAACCTTCATCGCCTGGCACCAGCTCCTCGAAGGAAGGGAACGTAATGCGGAGCCTCCTGGGGAGCTGTGTTAGGTTTGTTTTGGTCGCTGGACCAGCAAGAAATGTTCGCTCTCACGGCACATGAGGTGCTTGGGGCGGTCGTGGTAAAAAAAAGAGCGCGTTTGAGATTGTGTTGACACTGCTTTAGTCTCGTCCTATTCATCCCCGAATTTTGGTTTGCCTAGAGCAGCTGCGGCAGCTGGGCGGCCACAACACACGCGATGGTGGCAAAGGTGCAGATGCTCTCCCTCTCCGTGATGGCCGATGCACGAGAGCTTGGGGCCAGCTGCGCACAAGAGTAGCCAAGCACGTAGCGTCGTGAACCGTCATGAGCCCACATAAGACCTATACCAAATTGTACAATGCCTCCGAGGTCTCGTGCAAAAGCGTTATCAATCACTTTCTAAAATAATATGAAACGGTTGAAAAAGGTCGCCAGAAGAATCCTTCGGAAATGTGTTTATCATCGATTAAATCTCGGAGGAATATCCTTTTCAAATAAAAGCTCCCCATCAGACGCGTCTGATCAATTAGGTAAAATGTGGGACCAAATACACCGAAACTTCCGTAAAATTTACTATTACGGGGGACCATAGTTAACAGGACCTATGGTACACATAAAAACCTATATGTTTATCCATTTTTACTAACAATATTTGGTCCTGTTAACTATGGTCCCCCGTAATAGGTACACCTAGGGGCTCTATAGCGGAAAATCGAAACGTGTCTGTCCCTCCTCAAAAGGAAACTCCAATCCTCGAAAAATCCGGTCCCAAAGCGTCCCCGACGCTGACGCGTATACCGCGCGAATCGACAGCAGACACACAGACAAGCAGTCTGGGTCAATTTCTGGATCAACGGGGCCCTGCGCCTCGAGCTACGCGACCCAGCCCCGTCCGCGGGAGATATTGATATTATCACCCAAAACAATATTGCCTAAGATCCAGTCTAAGGGGGGAGATATGGGTGCGTGAATTAAATGAATTCATGTGATGAGTTTGAGGAAGTTAATCGATTGCTTTTTACTTAAGAGACGACATGCTCAGTCAAGTGAGGCCGCGCCGTGGTATCAACTGATTTTGGATGTATGAACAATAGGTGTAGAGATAATGAATTCGCCCAAAAGTTATATATATATGTGCTTGTATTTTTGCTTTTCTTCAACTAGCCGCGAAGCACAGCTTGTCAGACATTCTGGTACGTTTATTTTGAAAGGAAAAGATGTAGAGCACTCGCGGCAACGACGCAGTAGTAGTAGTGGACCAGGCAGAGCTTCCACGAACTTTTCAGGGCAAGGGTTCATTTTACACTTTTCACATCAATCAGTTTGTTTTTTATGTAAGCAGGCGGGAATGTGCAGGCGGCTCCCTCCGGGCAGCGCCGGAAAGGAGATCAGGTTCGGCGTACATGCGTAGTCTCCGGGGTTGCCCAACCGCGTCTTGATGATACGATGTTCCATGTGCTGCATACTACTGTCTCGGTTTCCTCGGTTGGAAGGAACTGCCTGGTGTACCAAGCACGCTAGGATGGCGCAGAAGCCGACAAACGGTCGGCCTACTACGTTGAGCGGTTTCAGATCGGAGCCGAGGTCACGTGTTAGTCTAGGTACTTCTTGTGCTACATTCCACGATTCCATGGAGGGGATGCCAACTACCATCTACCCCCGCCGTGCTGTGAAACTGCGCAGCAAGCAGAAGTATCGTATACATATCCGCCGCAAGATAGATCCGAATTCACCTACAAAACCCGGGGATGTACCCCGAAAGGTCCCCTGACGACCACGGATCGTTGCTACTGGCGAAGGTATAAGTATCCCCACTGTATGCAAAACCGCCCGGAGATATTGTTTCCGGTATCGGTGGTGTAGTAAGCTTGCACGGAAGAGGCGACATACACGGGTCGTGAGGACGCGTTAGCATGCCTTGCTAAGGGCAGTGACTTGTCACCATCGCGTCATCCCACCCAGCCAAAAATAGAAAGCGTGGTCGCGCGATTCTGCGAAAAGCGTGGGTTTGCGGAGATATCGCTCGAGAACAGACCCGTCCAACCCACCGCGATACAAAACGTTCCGGCCCCGAAACACCAAAATACCGGTATACCTGTATGCTCCACAGGTACATTCATGTTAGAGGTGTTTGCATTCGTAATTCGCTGGGGCAAGGTTTCACACTCCGGGCATATCGTCGATTCCTCCTCCATGACCTTGATATTCGAGCGGGAGACCGTCCCATCCGCCGCGATACAAAACGATAACGTTTCAACCCCGACAACAACAACAACAACAACAACAACAACAACTTACCCCGGTATAGTGCACCGCAGGCATATTAGTATTGCCATATCTGGTAGGTGTATGCATTCGTATTTCGCAGGCAAGGCTCCACATCTCAGATACATCATCGATCCCTCCCTAGTGTCCTCCATATTGCGGCGCAGCTTTATTCCTGATTTGTATGCTCTATAGCTCACGTTGGCGGGTGGACCTTGTTAGAACATCTATCGAGCCTTTGAGAGGCTGTCTTTCCCGGATTTTGCGGCAGAAATTTCAGGTGACAGGCCATTTCAGTTCATCACAGACGCGTCCGCGGACGGATTGGGTGCGGTGATAGAGCAAGACCAGAGTGATGGCACATTTCGACCGATTGGCTTTTTAAGCAGATCGGCACTCCCAAAAAAAGAGAAAATTGGAGGGCAAGTGAGCTTGCGTGTGCAGCAAAAGTATTGGCAGCGACGAGAAATCGCCAAAATATTAAGCGATATGATATACCGTTTACCGTGGTGAGTGATCACCAATCGCTAAAAACCTCGAGAGCTTCGCCACAAAAGTTAACCGAGCACAGAGATTTCTTGATTTGTTCACCGTACATAACTACAAACTGGTGAATAGGCCGGGGAGGCTGAAAAGCGACGCAGATATAATGTCCCGATTATTGCCGTTGCCTGCGAAAGAAAAATAACCTGAGCTAACCTGCGTCCGTCCGAACCATCGGGTGTTGTTGTTCATTTTTGTAGATAGATGCAAGTGGACTGCAACTTCGACTGAGGCGACGGAAGGGCATCAGCTTGGGTGGGCTGGAGCAGCGTCGAACCGAGAAAAAGGGGCATCAGCTTGGGTGGGCTGGAGCGTCGAACCGAGAGGAGGGGCATCAGCTCGGGTGCGCTGGAGTGTCAAAACGATGAAAATTTCAAGGTGGGGGAGAAAGAGGCAGAGCAGAAAAGCGCGCCGCGGGCAACCGACGAAGAGGCGAAGCAGCTATGGAAGCTGATACAACGCGACCAAAAACGGGAGCTTTTCCAGAAGGCACAGCCCAAGAGTCCGCAATACATGACGATGAACCGCGAAGTGAACCCGACGAGACGTTAGTGGTCGGCAGCCAGCTGGAGCATGGTTCAATTTTACATGCATGTTCGATGACCGTGGGCAGTAGAAAGATTATTCACCCGAGATCAATAGAGGATGTTGCAGCAATTGACCTAGAGGAGGGAGGCAATAGCGGAGGCGCAGGAGCTGGTGCAGAAGGACCTTGGAATTACCAGAAGAAGAGTTGCATAATGAAGCAGCGTGGGCGTTCGGCGAAGCGTTACGCCAGAAAACTGCCAAGGATTGGGCGGCGGCCCAGATAAAATATGACACTACTGTACGTACCAACGTAGTGATGACGGGCGTAGAAAGCGAAGCATCGAGCAGTGAAAAAAACGAGTAAACTTTAGGTCCAGATGGATGTTAAGAAAGTAAAACAAGCGGTATCACAAGGGGAGATAGTGGAACTCCCTACGTAGCTCAGACAAACTACCGGCCCGACGTTTGTCACACGCCCCTGAAACCCACCCGGACAGGAACCCAGGACGGTTCGAGAGGCTTCTTGGAGACAAGCCGGTGAGGACCTGTGTACCGCTGCTTTTACGACCGTGGGTGGTAAACCGTGTACGCAAGGAGGCAGTGCACTTGGGTGAGAGAAGTTGACTGACACAGAGCATTTATCCGTGGATCGGTATGGCTGAGAGCGTGGGATGGCGGATCCGAAGGTGTTGGCGCAATGCCAGGCGCGCAAAAAGCCCTCGGAACACTGTGTGTTGGCCCTTGACATAATTTACCGCATTATTACCTCGTAGACCGGGAGAGATGACATAATTTGACCTTCGGACTCCTGCCGACAACGGCCAAGGGAAATCAGTATGTCTGCCTGGTAGTAGATGCATTCAATCGTCACGCTGAGGGCGTACGCAAATTACAAAGAAAGGGAGAAAGAAACGCGGAAGGTTATGCCGGACGGTTGATCCCCCCCCGATTACGCTCCAAGATGGGGGTGTCTCCTCACATTTCTGTCAGATCGAGACCCGGAATTTGTGTCTGTGGTGTGACGAGGGGTCTTCAAGGTGTTGAATCCAGTGAAATAGTGCACGACGAGCTCTTACGACCCCCATCTAAACGGCATGGTAGAAAGACTGAAGCACACCTTGTGCCACCTGATATCCCATCTCATAGCAAAGGACCGGAACAGCCGGGACGAGCAGGTGCTACACGCAATAAATAGCTATTGTACTGGACGGAGGGGGGATGGTGAAAACTTCAGGTTAGATTATCTGTACATGGACCAGGGGGGCATTGACGCACGTAGTGGATGAAGGGGGGGGGGGGTCGTAAAAAAACCCTTCAGGGTGGATTATTTGTAAATGAGCCAGGAGGTCACGGTAAGGTACTGAGGCAGGGTACTACTGCGTAGCCTATCGTATTGTCTGGTGAATAAATTAGAGTCAACAAAAAGTTGTTTCTGTTCGACAAGAATATGCCCAGTGTAATTTTCAGAGGATTGAGATTTTGTTCCGTGGGTTGCTTCTGCCATATTGGTGTACTTACAGTAAGTAGAGTGACTGACTATTAATAGCAACATCATGTACGGGTTGTTGTTCCACAGCACGCCCTTAAAAATGGCCACAGGGGAAAAGTGTGGACTATTGGAGTGAATGTGGGTTTCTGTGCTATTGTATAGCGGTATATAGTCGGGGCCAGGAAAAGGTTCAGTCTCCTGTTGCGGGTACCGAGCATGCCCCCACAAGGGAACAGGCTGTAGGCAAAATGTGGTAAGAGGAGCTAACGTAAAGAGCGGAACTATACTGCTGTTAGATTGACAAAACTGTGGTATAAAGAAGGCTAATGCAGTAGAGAGTGGTATGACTGGACAGAGATTCGATTAGCGGGTGACTGGTCGAGTACGAGCTCGAAGGATATTCTTTGGAGCGTCTGGGACGTTGGTCTGGAGATCATAGATCGTCAGCTAGAGAAAACGCAGGTTATTTACGTAGACAACCATCAGTGAGTGACTCTTGTGGTATATATGTCAGATCTACTGTGGGATCGGGCGTAGATTGTTTCTGGCAGATGGGTTGGCTGAACGATGCCCCATCTGCTTTCAGTGCTTGGAACTGCCTTCCATCTGCTGGTGCTAGTACCATACAACATTTTTTGTGTGTGTGTCCTTGATCCGACTGCTGCCTCTGCCAACTCCGAACCAACCAAACTCTGAGCGCCGTGCGGGCCAGTGTCGAACCGAGGGCTCACCGGTTTCGTTTCCAGTTTGTAGGATTTGCAGATTTACGGAAGGATCTCGGCTCCGGGGATGGGACCTGAAGTTCCGCGAGTGGCGCTAACTCGCGAATCCCACCGAACCAGTAATCAGCCACGGGGTTAAGGGTCACTGCATTGTGCGGGGAGTATCGAACCGAGGGATGACCGTTTTCGACCCGGGTTGTTGGAGTTGTAATTGTGAGGAAGGATTAATGATCCGGAGATATCACCTTATCTTCCCCGGGTGCCGCTGGCTCCACAAACCCCAACCAATCATCGATCAACCAGAGCGGGACTGAGGCTTCCACGCCTTTCGGGGCGCTATCGATCCAGGGTATTACAAAAAAAATCGTCCCATGGTTGTTGGGGTTGTGGATGTATGGAGGGATTGGTTGCCTGGGGAGGGCACCATGTCCTCTCTATCGCCGCTGGCTCCACGAAACCCAGCCAATCAGAGATCCGTCAGTGGGGTTGGAATCTCCATACCGTGCGGACGGTATCGTCGCAAGAGATCGTCGTTTTTTCCCCTGCCCGTCGGAGTTGTACATGCGTGGAGGGATTTATGACCCGGGAACGGGATGAAAGTCCCGTCGTGACTGGATCCCGTCCCGGGGAATACCACGGTGGCCGCATCCCGCTCGAACAATTTTGTCCCGTTGTGACTAGATCCCGTACACAATATTCCATTGAGTCCCGTGGTGGCCGAATCCCGGCCGAAGAGTCCCACGGTGGCCTGCTATAATACTAGTAACAACGTGAAATCACGGGGTGTCTGATTCCTACGGTATATGCTCCCGGAGTCGAAAAGGCATGCCGAAGAATGTCCTAGTATTTTTGTCCTTATCAAGGCCTTCTTCGGCCTCGATATACTGGACGCAGCGCCGGGGCGTTCTTGCTTACCTGGTATGGATGAGAGCGCCGAAGGCTTCGATTTGTTTTCTGGTGTGATCATCCCCAGAGACAGCAATGGAGGGGAGGGTGGGGATAAACCAGGCCGCTAAGGAATACGCCGAAGGCCTGCTTGCCTATGATGAGAGAGTGCAACAGAGATGCGGAGTAGGACCCACAATTGCTTAGACTAAATACTTTGTAAGGGAGTAGGCTGGCTATGACGGGAGAGGTTGGTGATGGCGTCTGCGGGTAGGCCCAGGCGGAGGGGGTAGGTTGGTAGCGGTGTCTGCAAGTAGGCCCAGGCGGGGGGGAAAGGGACTGATTGATGGTGATGATAATAGCCTGTTTGTCTTGGTCGTCTTTGGCGCACTGTAGAGTACTTCCGTAAAAGCACATGGGTATTCGATTAATACGGGAGTGACACAGGCGTTGCACTATGATACATCAACGTAAGGCGTTATCACCAATATTCACGGTAGTTTACGCAATCCATTCACGTTGCACGTTTTCAGGCTGAGTAGCTACGCCACAAACTGACGCGGCTTTGGCGGCGTCCTGGCCGAATGTCGACAGATAACCACTGTAAGCGAGGAGGCAAAAAAGGAGACCCTCCTAGTGTTTTGATTGGCTGTGTCCGACGTCTTTTTCTGATAGATCTGCGAGCTGTATCGAGCGCTGGGCGGCGGCGGCGGGGGGGTGTACTCAATAGGATAGATGTACTCGATCCCATGCATGGCTGTAGTCGTATGACCACAGACCCTCGAATCCCTACAATGCCGGGACGGAGCATGTCGGGTTTTCACCGACCAGGCAGACATTGCTTGCACCAAGCTCGAAGCGCCGTGAAGTGTCCGGCGAGTCGCGTGAAGGGTGAGCTGCATCCTACTAAAAATCGCTTGTGAGGCGGACTTTAATATGAATGGCATTCCCCTTGTGCGAAGTAATGGTTCTTTTCTCGCACAAATGGTCCAACTCGACGGCCAGCTGTGGGCGACCGCCAAGAAAAGCAACAACAACGGTACCCTGGTTGTCTAGCTCACGTAGTGAGCGGCATGTTTGACGGTGTCGTTGCCAAACGACGCCTACCCAACCTATGTATAGTGGGGGGGGTGTAGTCGATATCACGCATAGCCGTTGTCGTATGACCATAGACTCTCGCATTCCTACATGCCGGGACGGAGCATGTCGGGTTTTCACCGACCAAAGGAGATACTACTTGCACCAGGCGCGAAGCTCCGTGAGATGTTCGGCGAATCGCATGAAGTGTGGGCTGCATCCAACTAAGAACCGCTTGTGAGGCGCACATGCACGTGTATGACAGCTTGAATGAGTTAAACTATTTGCCTGTGTTGCCACTTCCAGAGAGAGAGCAATGGGGGTACTATGTAACTGCCTCGTGGGTGCCACACCATGAACACTACTGGTACGTGATACGATAATTCCCCTTGCGGGGAATAGATAATCTCAACCCCGCACAAGTGATCTATCTCGACCGCCAGTTGTGACCGACCGCCAAACAAAAGGGTACCCTGGTTGTCAAGCTCACGTAGTGAGTGGCATGTTTTACAGTATCGTTGCAAACCGACGCCAACCTAACCTATATATATATAATACAACACATCAATTATCACACGAGGAGCGAGTGCAAGTGAACATAGTCGCGGACCTTTCTTTGACGAGTGACGAAGAGGCGGCAGGGGATGGGTGGCTTTGAAACCGGTCTTGCAAGAAATCATGCTTAGCTAAAGTCATGGATACAAAGCCAGGTGGTGAGATGGACGGAGGTCACAGGCCCAGGGGTCAGAAGGAGGGCAGGGGCGAGGGGGGAAGGAGACTACTTTTAGATTGCACCCAAACGATATATCTGCGCGCATCCCCTACTCGTTGGTCCGGTACGATGCTGCACCTCACGGCTTGTTTGACTCCTAGAGCAGTGTGCAGCTGTCCAGCTCAACTACACACCTGGCATCTAACAGCACTACACGACGCTGCTTCGCTTCCTACGCACTGCTTTTTGTGGCAAAATATTTGTTGCTGTTCCCAGAGCTACGGCAACACGCGACAAACCTGCGGGTGTTGTTCTTGTGTCTCAGCTGTCGGGTGCATTGGCAACTGCATCGGCAACTCTATCGGCATCTCTACAGGGTGGACCGGTTTCCTCGTCGCCGAAGCGGCTTTCCAACCGCAGTAAACGACAAGGAGACTCACCCCACAAAGGCAAATCTGCGCAAGAAAGAGTTCGTTCGGGGACCACGAAACATTTTCCACCTGGTTAATAATAGCTTGGGCAGCAGTGATGGCATGAACAACACATAGTAAAGCTCCGATGCAGCTCCATAGCATGTAGGTCACGCCTAGTTTGCTGCAACACGCCACGAGACTTGCCGACAGTACCGCCACGGAGGGTGTAGTAGTGCACCACTGTGAGGAACAAAACACTATCCCTACGAGTTCGACGCAAATTTGTGTTATGGCGACGGTTCGGGCTAGCATAACCTCCTTTAGATCGCCTCTTGTAATCTGTGGGGCGAAGCATGCATCAGATTTCGTCGGAAAGCGTGGCGTGGGCGAGGGAGAAAGGGTGGTGATGTATGGATCACAATAGTATCGCACGCAGTACCAAAAAAAAAAAGGCTTACTTATTTCTTCACCAAGCAGCGCATTTTCTGTGCATACACCCTAATGTCATACCGTACCGCGCTTGTTCCTTCGTTGTTGGCGAACCTTTTAGAGCTTCACCCAAGGTATGGGGGGGGAGTGCTTGGAATTACGAGCAGTGCGGGATACGGTTTGCCGCAACAATAGGTTTAATACTGATGGTGGCGAAGTGGCTACAGTTTCTCGTGGAACGACAACAACAGCTGTTAATACCAGCAGCTCAAGATGAATAAACGCGCATCAGGCGGTGTTACGAAATAGGGAACAACATCAGCCTATAATCGCGATCTCAGGCGGTGTAATCACGTTCACCTGATGCGGTGCAACAATCTGCACGTACATACGTACAAGCACGTGACGAAAAGAGGATGTTTGGTTGATCATCGGGGCATTGGAATAAGTAAACTTCCACGAATAAGCATCAACGAACGGTGCTGTAGGTCGTCAAGACCCCTAGGATACAGTCTACGAAGCCGTAGATGAGAATTGATCGAGGACGGTCGTGCAAGCGAATACCTTCACGCTCTCTTGTTTCTCTCTTGTTTCTCCCTATCGTCTTCTTCCACTTTTTAACAGGAAACATCGCCATTGATTTCCAAATGTCAGCCAGGTAGTTTGACCACAACCAGCGCAAGCCTGTGCTACCACCTGCCAAGAATGTACCAACAATATACCCGAATAGGTTATGAGCCTCGTGAACGCAGTACACACAACAAGGTCGTCGGGAGGACGTTCTTACGAATCTACTGTAGTTCTGGCTGGAATCTACTGCGCGGGGGGACTGCTGAACCGCAGGCAAGACTGTCACGAGGCTACTCGTACAACAACATAGGTCAAAGGGAGAACACCAACAGAGTAAAATCGTCTCTAAGCAATCACCTACTACTACTGCTGATATACCCATACGGCCCTAGCGCGAGATCGTGTGCCGCATACAAGACAGCATTTGCCTCGGTGTGCTTAGCCAATACAGGGTAGAAGCACGAGTATTTTGATTCGCAATTCAGTTGTGGTAGGGCCGAGGGTTGCAAAGCTGTGCATTCTCGGGGCGATATTTGAAATCAAGCGTTACGTTATTTTCACAGACCTAACGCGTCGTCGTGGCTGAAGCTCGTACTAGACACAACGAGCAAGCGCATATCGTAACGTTACGGTATTTGAAAATCCACAAAGTTGCGGTGAAAATACTCTAGCACCAGGTGCAGCAAGCACGTACTGTAAAGTTGCGGTGAAAAAGCCCACAAACTTGCGTGCAGCGAAGACAACAACGTGCAACTTGGCGCGAGCTCGTACCAAAAGTACGGCGTATAGTGTCGAGAAGTCGCGAAATCTGCCGAGTTTGCAGCACGACCGTACCAAGCGCGGCAAAAGTGAAGCCCGTAGAGATGCGACAAGAAGAGTTCTTCGCAGCACGAAGGACAGAATCTGCAAAGTTGTAACTCGGTTCGAACTAAGTACGAACGAAAAGAAGTTTCCGTGAACTACCGGAAATTCTGAAGCCGCGGTCCGACCGAAGTACTGTGTAACCGCGGCGCAAATACTCGTCCATCAGCTTTTGTCGTGACCACAACTCTCACAACATGGAGGCACAGCACCAACAACTTAACGCCAATATTGCAAAGTCCCCCCTGCAGTTACGGCGGGGAGGATAAGCACGTCTATCGCAGGTGCAAGGCACGGGCCAAAATCCACTTCAACGCATCCTCCCCTTCCGTCTACAACGTCACAACATCATAATCATGTCACCTACGAAGCATCATATTCACGGGGCAGGAAAGGTACAATTCGAGAGTCGGTATCAGCCTGGTTCAAATGGCAGCGCATCAACATCAACATCTACTCTGTTTTCTTCCTATCTACAAATGGGGGAGTCCCCACAGCAGCGGTGCGGCATCACGAGAGCGAAAACTCGGACGGCAAGTGACTTGGAATGCGCTCGAGGAGACGTATGGCGCCATCGGCACTATCACTCCGCAGGAACACTACGAGGAACTGGCCAAGACCTTACATATCATGAAGACAGCAAAAGATCGTCTTCACGAAACGGAGAACATATTTTTCCAAGTTGATTCGCGACGTATGCGCCTTTGGGGCAGACCCCCGACGACTGAAAAGCTGTTGGAAGGGGGGCAAAGTGGCGATAACTTTGGACACCTTTTTAAAGGCCACATGAGACTACCGGAGGCGGGGAGTGAAGTATCGACAACACATGGGAGCCTGGAGTCAAATTACGAATACAGCTACATTTCCCCAACGGACACTACCTCTAAGACTACTACAGCGTACATCGTGTTCTGTGGATCCCGCTACTTCATCCTTCCACTAACTACAAATCCATCTCAGCGCCGTTATTATCATGCCCGTCAACTTCTCAACGACTACCCTTCGTATTACATACTACTCCCCATCCACTACAGCGCCGTCGTTACCGCGCACATCAACTTCTCATCAACCTAAGAAAATATCGCCTTCGGCAAATCAAGACACGGAGCTATCACCAAATCAAGACACGGGCCCAGCAGTTCCGACAGCTTCATCAGCGTCATCGTCATTATCATCACCTCCGGAAGGTATCGACTGCTACAGCAACGACTATCACTACAGCAACAGCTGGTACAGCAACACCTGGCACATCAACGACTACTTCAGTATCAAGATGCTACAGCGGCGACTTCAACGGCAGATACGACCACATACAGCAGATGATACTACAGAAGCGGCTACAGCAGGACTAGCAGCAGCTACATCAGTTTTTTCATCAGCTGCAGGTGCTTCAACTTCATCAGCTTTACCAACTACATCAGCCCCATGAGCTGCTTCAACTGCAACACCTGCTTCAGCTTCCTCAGTTTCACCAACTACAGCAGGTTCATTAGTTTATCTACTTACTTCGGCTTAATCACCTTCATCAGCCTCATCAGCCTCATCAGCCTCATCGACCATATCAGCGTCAGGGGCTTGTTAGGCCGGCATTTTTGTTGGAACATAGAGCGTATTCGTGGGGGCGGTTGCGGTCAACAGTAGACAGAACGCTGTACGACACCTAGAGATCATGTGTGTCACTATTATAGGAGTTGTTCCACCTGGGCAAAGTTCAGTGCAACACACGGTAGACTTTGAAACCTTGCGGTTGTCTTCAGAAGGTAGTCCTTACAACGTACCGGGTGTGTTTAAGTGGGGCATTGCTGATGTTCGACTGGCGGTTTGTTTTTCAGAGTAGCTTGGTAGTGCACACATTAGCACGCAATTCAGTGTGTAAGCTAAATAACGAAATAATGCACCAGTTGCAACGACAGTTCACTGCACAAGAACCTAGTGTAGGTATCATTGTCTCATTGACTTGGCAAGCTCAACAGTTAAAAAGGACACCGGTTGCAACGGCATATTTCGCTGCACAAGCTTTACCTTAGGAGATCACCCCAGGGCAGGATTTTCAAGTAACGACAGGATAATATGTTTTGCGACACTTTTAATGGCTAAATTTGTGCAAAAACGGCTTCCATTCCGGGGGAGTGTTACGAAATAATAGTAAACAACACAACCTATTCTTGTGATCAATATTTAGTAGCGATTGCAGCCAAAATGGACAGCCAGTCTAGTCAACCTTCAGTAGCATGGAGTACGACTGAAAAAGCAGAAGCGGTCAGCGTAATGAGATCGATAAGCGTACCGATTTGAATCACCAAGACTTAGTGCTGGTGCTGGTAGCAACTATGCGACTGCACTATATAGGGAAATATATATATGTACGAGTAACGCGGTGTAATCACCGTCAATTCATGCGGTGCAATAACCATCAGGTACATTTCAGCGATGGAGATCGGGATTGAAATGCCCTGAAAACTGAAAAGATGGCACACTTTTCGAAAACCTCGAGATGGGATGGGCGGTGTTCGCAGTCGATCTTTCGATCTAGATTAAGAACCAAACATTGGTCAATTCAATCTTTCAGTCTCAATTATTGAATCCTGTCCAAACAATGTCGTATCACGTCACTGGAAACCCTTTTAAAACGCATTTCCACGCTTTACACCCCACAAAAACCAGCTGAAAACACACACACAGCAATAATAACGGGCAAATATTTGCCGCCTTCTGGACAGTATTAGGTGCACGAATAAGACACAAACCAATAAGAAATGAGGCTCGCTTTTTGGAGGACGCTAAGAAAATTGGACAAAGAATTCGTGGTCAGCGGCGAGTGCTACTACACTCAATCCTACCCGATATATAACAGCCTATCTATATACTGGTATATAGTATGCTCAATATTATCCAAGGACAGTGAAACATTCGTTGAGAATTTGAGGCTTGCTCAGACTATCTATTCTATGTGTTTCTTTGTGGTGGGCCTCACGCCGGCACACACCTCTTCACTCCTCGTCGTTCGTGATGACATTTATTTCAAAGGCTTTTTTTGTTGAAGCGGCCGATGCTCTGTGCTTTTAGCCCAGTGCCTCTCGACACCATCATGCAGATAGATGACATTGTGTGTAGATAGATGCCTCTTGTCCTTAATGGAACGAAAATGTTGTGTTTTATGCGCGGGAGGATGGACGCCACAGTAGTACATAAGACGAGGCCCCTTGCGGTGTACCAACCAGCTGGCACCAGCAACAAGTAAATTGATACGGGTACTCGGAGCGCAGTACCGGACACCTAATAATAAATAGGAAACCTGGTCCAGGCTGGAATTAATTCTCATTTGAGAATGGGTGCGTTCTACACTAACTTCAGTATAACGATGTCGCCATTATTTCTTTATGTCCCTGTAGCTCTCAGGCTGTCTTTCATGGTGCTCGTTTTCTTAGTAGGTGTCCTGTGCTGTAGTTATACGAAATAAACAAACGGAGCTCGTACAAGTACAAAAACATCAAAACCACTTAACCCTTTTAGAACTGCAGTCTCATTTTGGGTACAATCCAGTCAAATTTTAAGTAGTTTGTCCCCAAATCGGGACTGCGGTTGGTTTCAAAAGGCTAAAAAATATCGAGATTGAGTTCGAGATTGAGATTTTTGCCTCTATATATAATTATTAAGCCAAAATTGCCGAAAATACCAAGATTGCTTTATGGTGCAATCTTTTCCAAGAATTGATCGGCACTGTTTCCGGAGGCAATGGCCATGACGTACACACATATAAGCAAAGTTACAGGAAGAGGATGTTGGGTTGATTATCGGGGCGTTGGAATAGGTGACAGAAAACATCTAGGAACGGTGCTGTAAGTCGCTACGAGTAAGTACAACGACTCGTAGGATACAGTCTACGTAACCGTAGATGTGAGTTGATCGAGGACGATCGCGCAAGCGCACACCCTCTTACTTTCTTGTTTCTCTTTTTTTGTTCATCCCTCTCCTATTTTTCCTTTCACGCACAAGCGGTAACACTCAACATGAAACATCTTTGGTTTCCAAACGCCAGCCAGGTAGTTTAACCCCTAACAGAGCGAGCCTGCGCTACCTCAGCTAGCTGCCACGGGTGTACCAGCAAGATACCCAAATGGGCGGCGATACTGATTGATTGTGCCTGGCATGACTTACGACCTGTGATTTGTGGCCCGCTCTCGTCAAGCGCGGGATACTGCGTCGTCTTCTTTACAACTGTAGTGTATTTCCGTGTCTGGGACCAGAGCGGCGTGAACGATCACATCGAGTGCATGTTTCAGGATTTGGCCATGCACGTACGTTATCACTCTATTAATAGCATGCCCAGATCGACATCCGCACAGCTTTACTATTACGGGGGACCATAGTTAATACCAGTAGGACCTATGGTATACATAAAAAACCGGTATATATTTAACCATTTTTACTAATAATAATAATAATAACAACAACAATATTTGGTCCTACAAACTATGGTCCACCGATAACATAGTGTTACTACTGTCTATACTCAGCGATAGACCAAACACACGTAACATTCATTGTGTTAGTCATACAAAAAACAGCATCACATAACGCAACCGTAGTCAGGTATGATCCATGGAGCTTCTGAAAAAAGAGTGAAGAAAAAAAAACAAGAAAAAACGGTGGTTTGCGTAAGCGTACAGTAGTAGTATACCCATATCGTATACCCGTACGTCGTAGCACGTGCCTATTGTGCAGACTGAGTGAGGGCGGGCGCTCACCGGGTAACAGCACTGAACTGCGGTGTCGCTTCTGACGGAAGGGGTTGGGGACGGCACGATATAACGATGAATGATCACCCTCTCTTCTGCTTGTTGAGGACAGTTGTCTAGCACTTGAATGGCGGCAGCCTCGACTTGTAAGCCCTTGGCGGTGGTATCCTCTCCGTTCTGTGGAGGTTGACGCTGCGCCTCAAGCTCCATCCTCTTCACAGCATCGTCGTTCGTTACCTCGGCCATGTTTCATGCGTGATGCCTGGCGATATCTTTCATCGATGTTCCCTCGTACGCGCAATCAGTCGTGTTGTAGAATACTATTCATACCTTCGAGTGTATACATACATACTACCCTGCTGGTCCAGTACATCATCATCAGTGCTTTACGCCCACACAGCAGGAGCAGTATACCAGTACGACGTAAGATTGGTGATTTGAGAATAATATTATTAATAATAGCAACACTGAACATGGGAACGTTGCCATAGATAGGCGGACGAAGAGACTTACGCCAGGCAGCAGTTACATTAATAATACATTCCGTTTCGACGAGAAGACTGCTGTAGTATATATACCAGGTACTCGTGTACTCGTACCATTTTACCCTTCCTTTATACCCTTCGTACACGTCACGCAACAGTAAATTAAACTCCTCCCTATGCTAGTATAACACACAACATGTACATACACACACATACATGTATGTACCTGTCAAAAGCTTCACGCTCACCCCCAGCAGCGTCGTGTTCCCGACTGTCTGTCTGTCTGTCTGCCTATCTGATTGTAGAGCAGTCCGCGACATGCGTTTATTCTACTTACACCGCACACATGCAACATAATGCCGCTCGTGCAGCACAGATACACTATGCACACACTCTAGCATATATGCATATATATACACACACGCATCATGCCGCTCGTACTCGCACCGCAACTAGTCACTACACAGCTATCCGTCGGCGAGCCGAACGAAGGTGTTTTGTAGCCGCTCGCTCGCAATGACACCACCACCGCCAGATAGATAGATATAAGATTATCGGTATTATTATGGGGGACCATAATACTCGTAGTAAAAAGTAAAACCAAAGAATATTGAATACTCGTACGTAGTAAAAATAGGTAAATATGAACGGAGGTCCTAATTACGATGATGGTCCCCCGTAATATCAGATACCTACCTGTGGTACCGGGTATTATTACAAAATTCGGAAATCACCGGAAGAGTCCAATTTCTAATTGAACCTTGTACCACCATGTTGTCCCAAAATGTAAGGATGGTTTGTATTCTGTATTATTACGAACCGTAGTGTTAATATACAAACCAGGTCCTTCTATGTTGGGGCAGGATGGTGGTTGGTGGCACGTGCTGCGAGTATATTCATCCTGCAATGCGATGATGTCGATGTATGTATTGTAGCAATGCGTGCGGTGTAAGCAGGGAGAGCACTCTGTTCGAAACGGAACGTGCTTTGCATCGTAACTGTAAAAAACCGTAAATAATCATGCCGTATCGGCAACACTACTAATATCATGAATTCAAGGAGAAGATACTTTCAATACTCAATAAGTTTAACAAACATCAGGTACCTGGTAACAGGCACGCAACAATAACTGATCTTGAGAAAGGGTAACCTTCAAATGAAGCAGCTTGTTTCTTGGTGGAGTATGTGATACAACTGCTGCTGGTGGATTATTTTATCGGCGAAACTGTGACGGCATGCATGCATAACATAGTGCGCACGGTACCGTACTTGTATTCTAGATGTCGAGGAACTTGTATGAGTACGAGTAGTACTCGAAAGCACAAATCGCGCGAGGCGTCTGGCCGGCGTCGGGAAGGGGGGCAAAATCCGACTATAATCTTCGCGCCCTGTGCGCCTGCGGGCGACATCGATCGCCAGCCTCAGATTTATTAATTGGTCGTGGGGGGGGGGGGAAAGCGTTGGAATCAGCAAGAAGAACAAACGAATGTATAGTCACAGGCGAGGCACGGACTGACAAGAAAAGATGGAGAACAACAAGTGGTTTGAAGAGCAGAGGCACCCTCCACCGGACAATGATACCAAGAAGAAGAACCTAGACGAGTCCGTCGCCGTACGTTCTCATCAGCAGCAGCAACAGCAGACAACGGAAGTGGTGGCTGTTCGTCCGGACATTGTGTTGTCCCCTACTCCTTCCGTCAGAAGCAACAACAACAGCAACAACAACAACAACAACAACAACAACAACAACAACAACAACAACAACAACAACAACAACAACAACAACAACAACAACACTGCGATCGAGTGCTGCTACCGGGTGAGTGCTCGTCTTCAACACGCCATGTAGGGGTAGAGGTGCGTATACGATGCGTACATTGACACACGTTTATAAAACACCCCAACGACAATATTGCGCTTTTGTCTGCAGCACTACGTTCCTGGTGGATCATACGAGCTGCTGTGGAAAAATATTGCTTTCAGCAGTACTGTAGTACTTCAGTTCTGTTGTCTGTTGCACATGGTGTGATATTTACTTCTGAATTCAGTGGGACTGGACGCCCATGTAGACTACAATGTAGTAGACTCCTCTTTTACAGTACAGTAGATACCTCGTGCTGTGTAGAATATGAAGGTGTATGTACAGTAGAATATAACTGAGCTACCGGACGAATCATATTGCGGATGATGCCCGTTTACGGTCGACCGTAGCACACCCGACACGCGGCCGCTCGGGGATCGGGGAGAGCTGTGTATAGGGACGAACGCACGCACGAGCAAGTGCAGCGTTTGCCGAGAGTGAGGTTCGAAGCGATGTTTTTGATGACATGAACTACTCTATGGAGGTGTTGTAGTACAGTTGTACCAACTGAGCTACTGGTGTACTCATTCGTTGTTTGCCTTAACCCCTTTAGAACCGCAGTCCCGTTTTGGGGACAAACTAGTCAAATTCTAAGTAATTTGTCCCCGAAATGGGACTGCGGTCCTAAAAGGGTTAACATTTTGACCATTGACCACGCATTCCTTTTGAGAGGTGTCAAGGGGTTCAAACTCGAAGTCCTCCTCACTACTGTTTTAGTATGCGGAGTACTACCGTACGTACTGTGCACCAGTGAGACGATTGAAAGATCACGGGGCAGCCCCCCCCCCGCTTGTGCGACGATGGGTAACCACATGCTTCGGACATACACGCACGTGCTGACTGTGGTCGTAAACGCCTCTTTGGACCCGGCCATAGGGAAGATATAGGCAGAGACGCAACATTTCGTGCTTGACGATCGGGTCACAGGCCGTGCCACACTTGTGTATCGATAGTGCGCGTCCTCCCGTAGTGAAGTATACACGTGTTGATGTGCCACGAAAAATTGTCGCTTCCTAAAATGCAGGCGGGCTAACAGGCAAACAGGCAGGCAGACCGACAGACAGACAGACAGACAGACAGACAGACAGACAGACAGACAGACAGACAGACAGACAGACAGACAGACAGACAGACAGACAGACAGACAGACAGACAGACAGACAGACAGACAGACAGACAGACAGACAGACAGACAGATAGACAGACAGACGGAGACGCATCATTCCGTGCTTGACGAACGTCACGGGTTACAAGCCATGCCACCTATCAGCATGTGTATCGTTGATAATGCGCGTCCGCCCATATCAAATGCTCACATATTGCCGTTCGGCGAGAGGCCGTCTCGTTGTTCGCTGTTGCTATAATTTTAACCCCGAGCATAACTGCCAGCATGCCATGCGCGAGTGTAGCTTGTAGCTTGACGCGCAGCAGTAGGGCCTGGGGAGCGCTCCACGGTTTGATAGTGGTCGTCAACTTTTGTTGAATCGAACCGTACGCCATACGCGAAATGCTCCTCACCCCTCCAGGCGTTGACCCTCGTCTCGTGGGCAATTTAAACTGCCACCACATCTGCGGGAGGGCGACTTGCAGGCAACCATTCTCTACGTGCGTATGCCCCCACCTCGACAAAAAATAACTTGTTCACCCCGTAGGTAACAGCGGACGACCAAGCGGAGATTACGCAAGCGCGAGACGTCGCGGTGATACACATCTGTGTGGAACTCGTGGTCGCTGTGCTGTTTTGTTCCTCGGAGAAGTGTGGCGCCATGGCTTTTGCGGCGGTGCTATCGTCTAGCCCCGTGGCGTGCTTCAGTAGACACCGCGTGACGTACATCCTCTGGAGCTGTGCCGGTGCTGTGTTGTGTGTTCTTCACGCGTCCATCGCCGCCGGCATTACGAGCAGGGAGGGGTCACACTCGTGGTACCCCGTAGTTCTATCGATGGAGGTTTTTCTGTGTTGCGTCAGTCTGCTTGCCGTGTATCGCGGTTGCAGAGCCGCTTCGGCGACGAGGCGCCCGGTCTGCCCCATAGAGAGCCAGCTGTTGCAGATGCCGAGGCAGGCGCCAATGTACCCAGTCGCTGAGACGCCACAACACTCGCAGGTTAGAAGCATGTTGCCGTAGTTCTAAGCGCACCGCAAAATGGATTGACTGCAGAATTGAACTCATCAAGTGAAGCGGCGCCGGGGGGTGCTATTGGGTGCCAAGTGTGTGTGTGTGTTTAGCTGGGTTGCACGGAAGAATTGTTCTGCTCTAATAATTCAATCTAGCCGCGAAGTGCAGCGTGGAAGATACTGGATATAAACTTGTAGAGCACTCACAAGCCACCACAACGCAGTGGTGGACTCAAGCGTGAACTAAGGTGGGCAGATAAGTCGTTTCGCCTCAAATCGAAATGTCCGCCTCCGCTTTCTCCACCTTATCACCTGCCTGCCGCGCCCCCGGTTCACATCACGGGCTGTTGACGCGCGATGGAGGTAGCACTTTTCCGCTAAACTGTTTTTCGAATGACGGAGCTCCTTATCCCCACATCGTCGGGCTATCAATCGACGCGTTCTACGATAGAGGTAGCACATTTCCGATATTTGTTTTCCGAATGACGGGGCTCCTTAACCCAAAATCCTCGCAATGCCAATCTTTTGTTTCGAAAAATATCGCTTTGTATACTTGGGTCATGGGACTGTTGATCGGGGTTCAAAGTTATTTTTGCTGGAGTCAGTTTTCGGGTGAAGTATGGAGCTCCTCAAGTGAGGAGCCTCAGAAAAATTAGGGGGAAACTCTATCGTAGAACGCCTCAAATCTTGCTTCGAAATATGGCTTGTTTCGTATGCTTGGTCCATGGGATTATTCATCGGGATGCAATTCGATTTTGGCTGAAGTCAGTTTTCGGGTGAGGTACGGAGCTCCTCGATGAGGAGCCTCAGAAAACAAAATTTACCCCTTTATGCGTCTGTTGCCTCCGTCCTTCTCACATGACATATGCATTCACAGCCCGCATGCAAAAACAGGCTCGGGACCTTCAGCCCCACCGCCACCTTTACATCGTTTTGTCGAATTCCCACCGCCCTACAGCAATGTGTTCGCTCTCACGCTCTCCCCGCAACGTAGTGATGTAGTGCGTGAAGTTTGACCCCCCCCCCCCCCTCCGACCAGCCAACAAACTCCCTGTCCTCTAAATCTGGATGGATTGGCGTCGAGTGGCGACGACGACGCCGTAAAACGAGTAATCAGACACTAGACATGCAATGTACAGACTGCTCCTTCCGGCACAAATGCCACACGGGCCAAACCAGGCATAGGCACCATGCAAACAGCAGCTCAAAAACCAGACCCACAGGTAAAGAAAGCACAACACAATGTGCACGATTCACAGTTATTTCCCCCAATGATTACACTAACCGGATTTAGACATGGAATTACTTAACTTCCTACTTTTTTTCTCATGCCGAAAACGCAAAAAACAGATATAGACGTGAAATAATTGAAATTAACCTGTTCCCCCCCCCCCCCCTATGATAACACAAACCAGATGTAGACATGAAATTACTCAACTACCAGGTAACTAATTTTTTTCTCATACCCAAAACGCAAAAAAAAAACAGATTAAGACGTGAAACAATTGAACCAACCAGTATTGTTCCCCATATCATTCGTAACCCAAACCGGATTCAGACATGAAATTACTCGACTGATCATTTTTTTTCCGATATTATACCGAAACCCAAAATCAGAAATATACCGTAAATGAAATTACTCACCTACCGTTTTGTTTTGTTTTTTTCCATACCAAAGTACAAGCCAGATCTAGACATGCAACGACTTAACAACCACGAAACCAGTTTTGTTCCCCCATATCCGAACCCGAACCAGACATATACACAATATATATATATACTTTCTCCCATATCACAACACTGGCAGTAAAGGCATCAAAGGTATCTGGTAGACCAAAAACCTATTGCGGAGGACCATAGTAAATAGGACCAAATATTCTTGGAAAAATAGGTAAATATATAGGTTTTTGTGGGTACCGTAGGTCCCTATTTACTATGGTCCCCCGTAATATATAGCATGAAGGCGGACCGCCTTGCATACAGACACATAGATACAGCATGGTCAACCCAACATGACCAATTCACATGAAGGTTGGGTCTCGTGGTAAGATACCCGTAAAACTTTACCGATTTTCCATTGGGCGATGGAAGTCTGGTCTGACATAATTCCTACAATCCCCGACAGTAGGTGCACATACTATTACGGGGGACCATAGTTAACAGGACCTATGGTATACATAAAAACCTATATATTTAACCATTTTTACTAACAATATTTGGTCCTATTAACTATGGCCCCCCGTAATAAGCGCTAAATGAAGGGGAGGGATGGATGATGCATGGCATTAAATCAAGACCTACTATACTCATGAAACAAACGCCTTGCAATTGACCGACCACATGACCTAAAAGAAGGAGCACCAAGCGGTACGTAGATATCTTGATATCTTGAAGGATAGAAGCCGGTACAAAACGTGGGGGGATTTGTTGGCCAAGCTGTCGGCAGTGAAGGTCTACTCGGGAGCATTAGTGGGGTAGTTACCCATGGTGAAACGTACATATGACGGAGAAGGAGACGTACGGGGCATCCCGATGTGTGAGTAAGATTTTGTATTATGCAAGCCGTCCTTGAACCTTGCATGGTAAAAATGACCTCCCTGGAGGAAAGTAACCAGTGCAGCAGCGCGGCAAGAAGATGGAAGATACGATCGTGGGACGCCAGGATAGTTGCCATGCAGATCGCCTGACACAAACGTGGGGTACTTGTGTTAAGGGTATTGAACTTGGCTCCAGGCTAAGAGCCCGTGTTGGAGACAGTATTTAGTGTGGTGCGCCGGCACAAGAACGAGTATTAGGATTGGGGAGTCCCAGATATTTGAACATTTCCCACTACCATTTACAGCACCAACAAGCTGGAAATATTATTCGGAAGAGATTAGGAGCAAGACGGTGAGGCAGGGTGGGTGGAGAGAGATTGGCAGGGTAAACTACTGTTAATAGTAGTAGTGCTGATATTTGGAGTTCCCAGCGACCTGACGAGGATTGAGTCCAAGAGGAAGTGCGAAGAAGTAGGACTGTACTGCTTTGCAATAGGAAAACGTAGAACGGGAGGGAGAACACTTTCGAGTTACGCTAAAGCCGCCAGCAAGCACGGAGTGGCAGAGGATAGAGACAGAGAACGTGTCGGCATGGGTTAGAAGACTAGGATGGAGAGTATGTATAGCAAAGGGAATAGCTCAACTAAGACGAAGTCCTAGGGTGAACGGATGTAGGGGGGGGCAGGAAACAGCAAGTGGCTCGAAGGAAATGGGGGAGAAACATAGGGGCGCAGAACAAGCAGACAAATTCAGAAACGGGAACGGAAAGAATGCTCAAAGAAGAGATGATATAAATACTCGTAGCGACAACGGAGAAGGGACATCAAGTAAGATTAGAGCGGATAGCGAAACGAGAAAAAAGCTAAGAATAGGATCATGGAACGTATGTGGGTTCGCCACGGAAGAGCGCCAAAGGATCGAACGCGACCTAGACCTAGTGGGAATTCAAGAGTCGTGGGGGGAAGAGGGGGGGGGGGAGATAGGATGCAAAGTTGGAGAGTACGCGTGGATAGGGAAAAAGAGGAAGGGACAGAATAACAATAATCGGGGAGGGTGGGGGGCGTGGAGTTTTTAGTAAAACAATTCCTGTGTGGCGCGGTAGAGGTGATCAAAGACACTAAATTCGACGAAAGCGTGTGGATTAAGGTACCAGGGGAGCGGGGAGCGAATTTTTACTTCTTATTGCGGGGGGGGGGATAGTAAATAGGACCAAATATTGTCAGTGGAAATAGGTAAATATATAGGTTTTGTGTGTACCCTAGGTCCTCTTTACTACGGTCCCCCGTAGTAGGAAACATCTCGTATATGCCCCTAGAGTCGAAGAGTGCGATGAAAGATATGCCTAGGGAGTTCGGAGAAACGTAGCAGTAGATGTACAGAAGTATAAAAGGCCAAGGAGAAGCAGTACTATCAATAGTGGGAGATATTAATTCAAGAATTGGGAAGGCAAGCAAACTGACTGAGGATATTTGGTCAACATGGAGAAGCCACTAAGAATAAGAATGGGGAAGAGATATTGAAGTGGAACGTATACCCTCGACTGCCGCTGTAGGGGAGTTGGTTTTTGTGACGTCAAATCTCACCGTCGAGAGGGTTTCCATTTTTTGCAAGAAAACACACAAAAAAAAAATCAACTACCCTCGACTGCTGCTAGAGGCGTGGTCTTGTGAGTTCAAATCTCACCGTCGTGAGGGTTTCCAAATTTTACAAGAAAGCACAAAAAAAAAAAACTGCTGGTGAGAGCGCGTATCATAGCGTGGGTATGATATAGGCGCGATTTGACGCCCGTCGACGAGAGGAAAGAGATGGCTGAAGTCTCCTCTCGCGACAAGGACAGAGGCAAGAACCGCAGAGGGGGGGGGGGGGGGGGGGAAGAGCCTGCCATGCGACTATTACAGGGGACCATAGTAAATATGACCAAACATTGTTAGTGAAAATCGCGAAATACCTGGTATACGGTACCTGGTAGGTTTTTGTGTGTACCGTAGGTTCTATTTAATGGGGTCCCCCGTAATATGTGACCCCGGATCTGAGTTGTTATTATTGATACCTGTAAGGAGAGAGGAAGGAAGAGCGAAGATGCGAAGATAGTTAATGGGATGATGGTGAACAAAAACAGAGAAAAATGGTGGTATGCACCAGGTACGCATACAGCAGTAAGTAGTACTCTGCACGAGTAGTACAACCACTATGAATACGTAGTATATACCAGTACCTGGTATGTATTGAAAGTATTCACAAGACTATTAATAGTAGCAGCACCAATGTTGATAAACCAGACCACAAAGAAATAGGCCGGGGCGCTGCTTGTCTATGACGAGGGAGTGCCTAGTGGATGCGGACAGTAGGGGATCCACGACAGCTTGGATGAAACATTTTGTGAGGGAGTAGGTCTTGGTGAAGAGGTTGGTAGCGGCGTCTGCAAGTAGCCGTAGGTATGGGAGGGGCAGGCTGGTGGAGACGCCTGGAGGTAGACCGAGGCGGGGGGGGGTAGGCGGGGAACAGCCTGGACGACACAGCGATAATAATATGTTCTATCTTGGCAGGCGTACGTAGACACGAATATGTTGGATTGATATTGAATCCGAACATGCACCGCACACTGCTGTCGGGTTGCAAACGGTACTCTACGTGAATGCAATGTGCACTGTTAATAGTAGCGCATGCCATGCTTTCGTGTGCATAGTGTATGTGCTGTGAATCTAGGGTAACCACACCATACCACAACCACTTTCTGTGGTGGCGGTCTGGCAAAAACGCCAACATACGAAGTATACATGCAGGAGAGGACGCAATGGAACGCGACGACAGCATCCGCTCGCTCGCCTAGGTCGACTCCTTCTGGTAAGGCCTGCGATATATATTAAGGGATGAATGGTCGACCCACGGTAGGGGTTGCACTTTTTGGGCCGAAGGTTTCTGACCGACTGAGTTCCCTAAGTAAGTGAGGAACCAGCAGTTAGGATGAAAATTTTACTCATATGCTCGTTTTAGGACTAGCGCATAGAAGTGCCGGCCGGGTGGCGCGAACGAATTTCTTCCGAGTATTGTATCGGGTGAGATATTGAGCTCCTAAGGTGAGGGGATCAGGAACTTCTGGTGCACCCCTACCGTGGTGGTCGGGGGGGGGGGGGGGGGTACTCATTTGTCGCTTGCCTTAGTCATTTGCCCATTGACCACGCTTCCATTTCGAGACGGAGCACCGTTCCTACTCCTAATAGAGACACCTCCAACTATTGGGCGCCCATTACGTTGTTTCCGTATATTACATGGATGTTTTTGCTAATTTTAACCCCTTCCTGTTTGGCCGCCTGTGGCCACCATCTATCTGTCAGGATGGCGATCGTTTTTTCGCTGCTATCTAGTGTGTCAAACTCCTCCATGTCACATTCGTCTATTTCCCTCATCTCTTCTTCTAACACAACCCGTTCCTCCTTGTATATTTCACATTCTCCTACTGTGCGGGTTGTCTCTATTTCTTTGCCACACGGGTACATCTGTGCATCTACTTCCTCCTCCCGGCTACTGGTACACCTCTTTCTTCTTTCTGGCAGGTCCAGGTCACCTACACGAAAGCGCAGCTTCAGCGTTTTCGCCAGATCCATTGGGCCGTGCGGATACATTTTCCTTCCCTCAATCCCCCGTGTATCCCTGGGTATTTTTCCGATTCCACCTTGTTTCGTAGCGCTAGCCTTTCCCTTTTTTCTATTATGTCTTCCACTTCTGCCTTGTAGTTCCCGAACCTTCTCGGCGGACATCACGTCTTCTTCGTTTCCCCCTATATCCTTCCATACTTCTCAACTACGCCATCCCACCTTATTCCAGCTCGCCCTTTTGTTACTTTCTCCCATACAGCTCCGTCAACTACCGCTGACAACCTCTAATTTGCCACGATCCTTACTTTATATTGCCATTTCAACTTTTTCATATCACTGATGGTCTTGAGTGGGTGCATTCCCAGTTCTGCTCTCAATACTGTATTACTAGTCGTACTTAAGCATCTTAGGAAAATTGTGGCTGCTGTCATCTGTACTGCTTCCAACTGTTTTACGAGTTTCGCTTTCCCTTCCCATATTTCTCCTGCACATTCTAGCTTTGGTACTATCACATTCATCAGGATACATCTCTCAATCCTGGTGTCAAGGTGCAAGTCTTGTTAGGATCGCGTCCATCTTGCCTACGTGTGCTTTACCCTTTCCTATTACTTTTGCTATATGTGTATCCCAAGAGCAGTCTTACGCCAGGGTACGTATACTGGTCTACGATCGGCTATTCATGTTCTCCCCACTTCCAACTGAAATGTATCGGGTTCACCTTATCTTCGTTACAAACAACTACTGCGCATTTCTTGACAGGGGGGGGGGGGAGGCAACGAGCCCGACACCGGATCCCAGGCACGGCTGCGCAAACGACTCGAGATTCGATACCCATCGCCGTTCGTGTGGTATGCTTCGTCGTTCGATACCACGCTCCGTGAAACGGAGGGCAACGAATATCGAGCCAAACCACGCGTCGACATGCCATACGAACGAACGCGATAACTCGAAGGTCGTTTTTGAGAGTTGACACCCCGACAAAACAATAAACAGCAGATCTCGAGTGCAGCAGTTCTCCCGTACGTTTGTGTGTGTTTTTTTTACTTGGTGCATTCCACGCCAGGCCGGAATAAAGTAGGAGTAGGGGAATACCCTTTAACCCTTTTAGGACCCCAATCCCCTTTAGGGGACAACTCACTTGAAATTATACTGGTTTGTCCTCAGGTCGGGACTGCGGTACTAGAAGGGTTAAAAGCACCCCGAAAAAAAGAAAAGGGGGACGAACCGCGAGGCTGATAAAAATCATACCGTGCGAACCATTTTGCGTCGTGCTTCTTGCCGTCTTCTCCTCCTTCTCGAAACGTCCCGACGTTTTCCGTGCCCTTCGTTCTGCCCTCTCCAGCACTGCCCCACGCTGCATGAAACGCTGCACGAAACGCTGGACAGCGGTGGAGGTTACGCCGTCGCAACCAACGTGGGCCTGAACATGCGGCACTTGATGTCGCCTACCGCGTGTTTTGCCCGCCGTGCTGAGAACCTCAGAGGCGGGGGGGGGGGGGGGGTGTTAAACAGCACACAGCCAATTGACACAATACACGGGTTTTCCTCCAAGTTTCCGAGGATGATTTTAGAGAGGGGGGGGTGGGGGGGTGGGGGGCATTGAGGCCAGCCAAGTCAGTTTTGCCGTTGTGCACTCTGTCGACGGCAGGAGAGTGGCGGAAGGGGCATTTGCGGCGTACATAGACGGCGACCGGTGGGGGACATAGGGATGTTTTTTCGCGGCACCGTCCTGCGCGCCTTGCTGGCTCCGCAAGACTGGTCGCGGTATACTGATGGAGGTTTTCCGCCGTCGGTGGTCGACGAGTGGGGGGAGGGACTGGAGAATGCTGGACGGGGGGGGGCAAGGCTGTATTTATAGGACGGCCATGCTGTGGTATCCACCACCGTTGATCGTTTAGGTTCCTCGGGCGAGGTTTCGCCGAGGGCTCTGGTGTTCATCGCTAAGCGACCAGTGGGTTGCAACGCGTATCTGGCACTACGAAAAAGCTCGCGAGCCGATAAGGTTTTGAGGGTCAATCGGGAACCACAGCAGCATGTTTTTTTTTCGGGTTGAAAACTGAGTTAAAAGAGACGCGTGCTGGGTGGAATGGTGAAGTGGAGTGGGTGGGGTGGAGTGGGTGGAGTGGAGTGGGTGGAGTGGAGTGGGTGGGTCGAGTGGGAAGTGGAGTGCGTGGCTGGAGTGGGAAGTGGAGTGGAGCGATCGGGCGGGGTCTCGATGCAGTCGTCGAAGTAACAAGTCGTCGAGATCGACAGCGCCGTCGTGGAAAGAGGAGCGAGCGCTGCCGCCCAACGAGCACCCGAAGAAGCCAGGTGGACGGTGGCCGAGCTGAGGTCTGCGGAGGGGGAAGGGCGCCAGCAAGCGCGGGAGGCGGCGGAGGGTACGGAAGAAGAAGCAGCAGAGCATGGAGAAAGAGAGGTCGCCGCGCGTGCATCTCGAGCTGGGGGTGAGTGTCGCTGAGGTCGAGCCTTGTGGACCCACCCGGCTGTGGTTCGTTCCGTGCTAATGTCATTTGCTTGCGTAGCGGGAGGCGATTTGGTGTTATTCGCACCTTGAGTTCCGTGTCTTTAGGTTGCTTCGTTGCACTTTGTCCGGATTTTTGTGCGCATGGCGGTTACCAACCCCCGTGTTGCACCTCCCCTCGGTGATATGTGTCACGTTTTTTTGTAACCGCCACCACGTCTGACTGGCCTGTGCTCCTTCCTTTTTTTTTTTCGGTCGCGTGCGCACACCTTCCCGATGCTTCTACACAGGCCGTCCTTCGAGAGCGAACGCACGCGGTGGAGAACAGCACACGCGGAGGCGGAACGGCAGCGCGAGGATCTGGTGGTGGAACTAGACACCGTCGACGACAATCAGGCGAGCGCTTCGGCGGCGTGCAGGCCACGTGGCTGGTGTTTTCGCGCCAATAGCAGTAGGGGGTTCGGGTGCATCGGGGACTGATAGCGACCGGCAGTTGGAAGTTCTGCGATGGTGTCCCGAGCGCGCAAGAAAAAGGTGCAGGGCCTGCATAAACCGACACGAGCTCAAAGCTTCGGGTAGCGTGTTCGGGGCGGTTCGGGACACCTTGATCTTGTTTTTTTTTTTATTCCCCCCTGTCAGCGTCCGGTTTTTCGAGAGGTCGCCATTGCTCTGCTGGCTGTGTGTTGCCCCCGCCGTCGCCCCGTTTCTTTTCACCCTAGAGCATGGGCAGAGCTCTTCTACGGTGGAGGGAAGGAGGGGTGCAGAGGCGCGGTAGACCATCGACAAAAATCTGATACTTCGAAGTGTACCCGTATTTTCGTCTTCACGGTCAGGGCTAACCGACCATTTTTTCGGCGTACACACGGCAGCATACGCGCGGATCGCTCCGAACAACCGCCCTCAGAGGCGAGTTTTTGTGTCACCGTTAACCCCACCGTTAACCCCGGTTCGGCCGGTTCCTCTCCCAGGGCATCGGAGATGATGATGCCAAGCACATGAGCGCTCAGACGCGCGCATGGGGGCCTGCTGGACAGGTTTTCTGCAAGTCGCCCAGAGAAACGGCATCGGGCTGTAGCTCCATACCCAAGCTGTTCTGATCCCGCCCTTACCACAACCCCCTGCGGCGTAGATCCGCGTCGCCTGTGACCCCCCCCCCCCCCCCCCCCCCTTCTTCTATCCACTTGGCCCGACTGGAAGACCCGGGTCAGCTTGGAGCACTGCCTTCAGCGCGTCTTGTCTCAAGTACCGGGCTCCGCGGTTGACTGCTGGGGAGCGGAGTGGTGCCGGTGCCACACCTCTCGCGGGAATCCAAACAAAAAACCGCAAAGCGAGCGTGACTAATTGCTGTCTATTTATTCGCCCACTGTTTTAGTGCACGATCAGCAAATATATATATATGTACTCCGCGCACGTTCGTATTTACAGAATTAGCAGTTCAGCACTTGCTGAGGACTCTATCCCGGGGTCACAGAGCAAGTCTTCTCTCCCCCCTCACCTACCCCGGTCTCTCTGTCCTGCAGTTTTAGAGGGCATTGAGCCCCTTGCAACGCTCCTCCGCTTGCTGTGTCGGATCAATGCGATTGCTTCCCACGTGTGTGTATGGCGCTTTCCATGCGGCATCTGATAGATGATATCCGAGAGTTTATAGGCGTCGTGGGGGGGGCGGGGTGTTTGTGGATCATTTCCGTGCGGCTGCGCTTACTAGGTGGGTGTGTGGGTTGCATTGTTTTGTTATAGACATGCGTGGAGCAGTGTGCAGGAGAGCAGAGGGTGTGTGATACCCCCCTCGCGCGCTATCACGCCAATCACTGCGTGAGCTAGACATCCAGGGTACTGCTTTGAAATTTTCTGGTGGTCATCATGGCCGGCGGTCTAGTTGGATAATTTGTGCCGGGTGGAGAATCTCAACCCCGCACGAGGGGAGTGATCGTATGACGTAGTGTGTACGGTGTATGTTAAGGCACCCACGAGGCAATTACATAGTATGACCCATGCTGTTTCTGGACGTGGCCACACCGGAAAACAAATCGAGCCATTCGCTGTAATCCATGTGTAAGAAAGTCCGCCTCACAATCGGTTCCTACAGTAGATAGATGCTCACTCTTCATTCGACTCGCCGAACACGTCAAGGAGCTTCGGGCTTGGAGTAAGCAATGTCTGCCTGGTCGTGAAAACACGATGCTGCGTCCTAGCATCGTAGGGATGCGAGGGTCTATGGCCATACGACTATACGGCCATGCATGGCATGAGTACCCCCCCCCCCCCCCCCGCCCCGGCTTTCGTGCACATTCTTTTTTATCAGCACTTGACTTGTACTTTGCGTAGGTAGGTTTTACCCCAGGCGGCATTCTGGACAAGACGTGGTCACAGGTATCAATAGGTGTCTTCCCTTCTCTCCCCCTTCGCTTTCATCGCGCACACGAGGCTCGGCATTCTGTTAAATTATTACAGTAGCCTGTCGGGCACCGCTGCCGCTGCCGCCGCTGCTGCTGTTGCTGCTGCCGATCGTCGATTTTCATGGTATACGTCAACTTAGGGTTAGGGTTAGGGTTAGGGTTAGGGTTAGGGTTAGGCGTCGTCGTCGTCGTCGTCGGCGCCGGTCGGAACGTGCTCAGAATGCTCCCATCTCCGGCTGGGTTCTTCTCGGCCACGTCATCGGCAGTTCAGCTTTTAGCATTGATTGCACTGCACACAACCGTAAAAAAAATACCATATGACTTTAACTCTGAGTAATCCGTCCCACATTGTCCCCCGAAAACGGGAGGGCAGTCCTGAAGGGGGCTCATAAAAGGAGACGACCTCGAAGCCCTAAAGACCTTGAAGGGTTGTTGGAGAATCGACCACACCACTGTACTGCTTTAGCGCACTGCTTCTGCGGACGGTGATTTTGAGCGATGTCTGTGTACATGTTTCGCTCATCCTCGTATGATACGAGAGCGTTTGCGTACAAAACGGCTTGCCGATTGTTGGGAGGGCGTTCTCGAAGTGTTGCAGGCACGCTTCACCTCGTCGTTTTTCTTACTCGCGTCAGCCCTCTTGGATTATTTTGATGTATGCACTGCACGCCTCGGATAACGTAATACTTAACGTTTCACGTTAATGTTAGGCGTCAGCGAAAAAAATCGTAACGTTACGTCAACGTTAATTACTTCTGGATTTTGTGATATCATAGTGTTAGTGTGTTATGATTTTGGCGGATGATCGCGTAACATTATGTCCGAGCGTTACCTTGATCCCGTACTGACCGCAGTATATGTGGCACGGTGTTGGGGTAGGCAGCCCATAGCGAGTAGCACTATGTTTGCGAGATAGTGGAATTCTTAGTGGCTATCGTAACACACGTTGAAGAGATAACGTACACGGTCAATACAACGTCAACGTTATGTTACCGTATCAACCGCAGCAGCAGCAGTCCGTATCGAGCGACGTTTATGTTAGTGTGTCAGCGGGACTCTTACTTACTACCGTAACATGTTACACCCTTTAGACGGATAACGTACACTGCCGAATAAACTTTTATGTTAGTGTGTTCGCGGGTTTACTGATGGATATCGTAACACACGTTAGAGGGGCAACGTATATGGCCAATATGTAGCGTCAACATTGTGTTGCCGCATATCAGCCGCAGCAGCAGTCCGTATTGAGCGATATTCTGCCGGGGTGTGAATGGAAGTCTTGCTACCATAACATAAGTCAAAAGGATGACGTACATTATTATCCATAAAACACGATTATTAATAATAGCATTATGTTGATGTGTCAGGTCGTATGCATTTTTTTATGTAATAACGCAAGATAGCAGGTACCGTACATCCCTAATCTAGCGTCAACAGTACGTTACTACTGTGTTAGCTTGTACGTGCGAGTATGCAGATGACGATATAAATGGATAACGTACTGGCGGGGTTTCCGGGAAAACAGGGCGTTTTTCGTGGGGATCGCCCGTGAATCCACCCTGTTTTGGGGTTTCAAATGTTTGGAGTTTTTTACCGGGGATTCTATGTTATCCTCCCCTCCCGGGGATATTTTTGCAGGTGTCCCCTACTGGGATCTCGGCGAAATTAGATAACATGACTACATGATGTTACTCCGCGAGGCCGCTATATTACTAAAACAGGTAAGATATACGTATAAGATCTCGGGACGACCCAAAGGGCAACGTCGTAACATGATGTTGGAACGACTAGTGCCCTAACGGTAATTCAGTAACATAGCATTAGGCCCGGATTGATTGTTATGGTAACAACACACAGAGTAACGAAATGTTAAAATCAGGTATTTAATGGCAGCAACACCGTAACCTAATGTTAGAGAGACCTCCGCATTTAGGCTAACACCCTCACAGAATGTTGCGTATCGGCCGCCTAAGACTGTAGCGTTGCTGACGTAAGTTAAACGTTACGTTGCCCGACCCTAACGCAATCAGACGGGGGGTCCGGATAACGTAGTATGAGTAGTGCTGGCCACTACGTTATGCTATGTTAGTGTGTTACATGCAATAATGTTGGGTGTTGGCGCTGGCCAACATGGTAACGATATGTTAGGGTATTATGCGCAACACGTAACATAATGTTAGTAGTGTGTTACCAGGTATAATGCATATGTAAAATGCTGCGTAGACAGTAACTTCTTATAATGTCATGCTACAAATGGCAAATCTGCGGATATCGATATGGGCACAGGTCAGGTAATGGCGTGCTTGCAAGGTCAAATCCTAACCTTGTGTTACAGTCTTACTGTAGGTACAGCAGTAGGACAAGCACGGATCACGGCGTGTAACGTAGTGTTATCGTACCAGAGCGGGACGAGATCGAGCAGAAACATAACGTTAAGGCGTGGGCACGTTCGTGGGTTTCCAGTCAACACTCCAGTGCTAAATACTATGTTGGCACGTGGCCACGTACGTCCCCATAACGTAGGTTTATCCAAGTGTTACGTTATCCGAGATGTGATGTATTTTAGTAGTGTTAATAATAGTGTCTGTATTATTGTATTGTCGGTTCTTGTTCTTGCGAGCGCCGTTGTTGACGCCGTGCCAATATTGAATGCAGAAAAACACTATTACGGGGGACCATAGTTAATAGGACCTATGGTACACATAAAAACCTATATATTTAACCATTTTTACTCACAATATTTGGTCCTATTAACTATGGTCCCCCGTAATAACAAGGAGTTGACAACGATTCTCCTTGCTGTTGTTCTGTTGTTCTGTTGTTGCCACATTTCGCAGTGCTCTGTACGGCGCCCCCGCTTTCCGGGAAAAACTCGTGCTTGGAACTAGTGCAGTAGAGTATTTTTACGTACCAGGTATACTACGGCAGTAGTCAGTAGTCAGTATGATACGTCTGCTGCTGTGTTGCCGTGCACCTGTCCTGTACCTGGTACAATTTTAGAACAATAATACCGCGCACAGCGTCGAGCACGCGATGTCGACATTGCACGCGTCACGTGTTGTGCTTGTGTGGCGTACGGCATAGATTCGACCCTGTCACTGCATACGCTCACCACGATGCATGCCTAATATGATATACCTGTGGTGTTCGTTATTGTTGTACCAGGTATATATATACCTCCCCGTCGAAGAGAGTGCGAATACATACTCGTACGAGTTTCAAACGTTTCACATGTCGAACGGATCACGATCGGAAACACTGCTGTAATACATAGAGCAAATCAGTAGATCGGGCAGACTGTATGACTCCCAGCCGGCAACGTGAGCTACGTATATATATATACTCGTATCTATCTGCAGATCATGCGTATCAGGGATATGTAAATATCTGTCCAAGAAGATCTTTGTCCTGAAAGATCTAGATCAGCAAGTCGGAATCCGAATCCATTCTATGCTGTCCGAGGTGTGAAACGTTTTCGGTTCACCGTCGATGTTTCGAAGTGTTTTGTTCTGTGTACCGGTCTGGACGGGAATGTAAGGACCTTATGTTCGTTAATTTTAATAATTAAATAGTCCTTATATAAAAAAAAACAAAGTGGTAGGATATTGCTCCATCCACACATGATGGGCCGCCTATATATTTGGGACAAGGTGCAAGGAGTAAATAGGTCTGTTTTAGAAAGGGCAGGGGACCCATCGAACCGTTCGGTAACCATTACGAATCTCTACTGCCCACACACAGTACCATCAACTGCTGGGGTCCTTGCTGGCACCGCTGCTGGCACCTCTGTTGGGTGGAGCGCTGAGAGTGGAGCGATTCCGATTCTGGTGAGTTCTGGGGAGATTTTTTAGATTTCGATTTTTCTTCTGGCCCCGGAGGAAAACGCCTATTCAGGCCAATCAACTCCATCCCATGCATCGAACGAAATCCCACAAGCTCATCAAAGGCCCCGCGCGCGTGGCAGCAGACTGGTTGAGCGATCGACCCACGCGCAATCGCAGCTGCATAGAGGGTGCTAGTGCGCGGCGAAACTTGCGGAGAGAGCGAGAAAAGGAGAGATAAAATAGAGGGAGGGAGAGATCAGGACGCCGTGACAGAAAGAAATCGTCGATAACTTCGTGGGTGAGAGTCGCGGAGACACGATGGACCTCGTGACGCTGCTTGGCAACTGCCAGAACCCCGGTGAGGAAAAGTGTGTTGCTCTTGCGTGCATCCCTTGGCACCCTGGTTGCGTGTGCTTCACGCGCGTCCGCACGTGCTGTCATTCTTTCCGTGTCAAAGAGACTCGCTCGAACGACGACTGCTGCTGCTACAGCTGCTGTTGCTGTGGTCATGGTGGGGGAGAAGAAGCAGAAGAAGAAGTGATCGCCTTTTTTTTGTTCCCAACGAAGAAACAGACACCTCGTCCTGCCTGTTCTTTGGACCAGCAAACACACCATTTATTATTATTAACACCTGGTACCGTGGGAGTGATATTAAACTCGAGGCGCGAGGTGGCGCGCGGTGCTCAAAAGATTTCTTCGATTTCTCTCGTCGAAAGAGAGCTTTGAAGCTCGTTGCAAGCAAACAGACAAATAAACAGACGCGCGCACAAAGCCCGTACGAGTATACAGCTGATATGTATCGTATTCTCTGGTGTCCATCGAAGGCTTCCACCCCGGCCCCCCTGTATTTTAATACCAGGTATTTTTTATTTGTACGTACGTACATGGAGAAAACAAACAAACAGCCAATCTACGTGTACTCGTATTCCAGGTCCCGGGTAACAGAGAGACGCACCCCTCTTCTATTGTAGGTCAGGTTGCTTATTCTCTCTGGGATATATATTCCGCCGTTTACTACTACTGTAGTACTGCTGCTGCTGGCTGGCTGCTTTGCACCGGTTTATTAGCTGAGCTTTTCCGCCCCCCCTCTCTCTCTTTGTCCAGACCATGCTATCCGGAAGCAGGCTGAGGATGCCTTGGAGCAAGCGGGAAACACAAACATGGTGAGCCAGCCAGCACGAGCACTCGGTTTGTCGCTGCCTTGCACTGCTGTTGGCGCACAAAGCAAAGCCGAGCGGGGGAGGGTCTCCCTCTCTTATCTTGTCTATGCTCCAGATCGTCTCTAGAAGCTCGAGGGCGGGGTTGGTGGGGAGGGGGAGGGGTTCGCGCGCAATGCGTTTAGCTTTTGTGTTGTATTTGTCACAAGGCTAGATGGGTAATGGCAGTAAAACGGTTACCGGTACGTACCAGGGTAACAGATATATATACGAATTATCTATTAATACGTTAATACTACAGCCAGACCAGTAGTACCGTACACCGTCGCACGGAGCTTTACGGTTTCACCCTCTCTGGTGTTCCTGCTGCTGTTCTTGTGGCGCTCTTTCATGCTCCACGCGTTTACAGTTTTCGGACGGCAATAAAGGGTATACTTGAAGTATATCACGTGCCTGGTTCGAACTGGTAGATGACAGGGACATGTAAGGCATACAGAACCTGCCCTCTCCGACCTCTCATGACTCTGCTCGTGCAACGGCAGGAGGACCGCTTGTACGTACAGAAAACAGAAAACACTACCCGTTCGTAACTGTTACGTCTTGATACCAGATACCTGTACGTGCGAGTACCCACCTGGTATTTTGAACTAACCTTGTCTGGTAGTACTGTTTGTTTCGGTGTTGCTTCATGGTTCTTGTGCCAGTCGAGGCGTCGTCGCTGGTGTCGCTATCGTCCCCTTTCCTTATCGTCCGTGTACTTACACCATAGTATCACAGCAGCAGATGGGAGTAGTCGTACATACATGCCATGGTATACCTACCGCGTAACACCTGTGATGATATGGCACACCCCTGTGATAAAGGTAGCACACCCCCCTCGGATATACCTACCGTGTAACACCTGTGATGAGGTATATATCACACCCCTGTGATAAAGATAGCACACCCCCCTCGGATTTACCTACCGTGTAACACGTGTGATGAGGTATATAGCACACCCCTGTGATAGAAGATAGCACACCCCTTCGGACAATTTTCTGAGCTGGTTTTCTCGAGGACAGGGGAGAGCGTACTGAATACGCCGAGCGACGCGTCTACGGAAAAGGTCTCGACGAGATCATTCCAAAGCCACCGTTTTCGTTTCGTGTGTATCCCTTAACCCCTTTAGAACCGCAGTCCCGTTTTGGGGACAAACTACTTGAAATTAGAGTGGTTTGTCCCCAAAACAGGACTGCGGTTCTAAAAGGGTTAAGGCGTGCTTTGGAGAAAATTGGCTCCGAAATTAGTCTCAAAGGGGGCCGGGGGGGGGGGGTGTACTCGATAGGAGAGATGTACTCGATCTCATGCATGGCCGTAGTCGTATGACCATAGACCCTCGCATCCCTACAATGCCGGGACGGAGCATGTCGGGTTTTCACCGACCAAGCAGACATTGCCGGGGGGGGGGGGGTGGGGGGTTGTCTTGCGTGTTGTACGATACTGGCTGTGCATGCGTCCTACTTGTGTCCCGTAATGTAAGTAAGGACCGTTCCGGTGTTGATGTTTTACTCGAATATGTTTATTATATTTTCGGACATATTTGTTGAGGCAACGAGGAGAATGATACCAGGTGTACTACTGCTGTATATGGTCTCCCTAATTTCGTAGAGTTCCAAAGGTCCCCAGTGATGTGGCAGCTTTGACCTGTGCTGAAGACTGCACGTTTCCTATTTTATATTTCGGGCAAGGAGAGAGCCCTCCACGCTGGGTTAGCAGCGTGGAGAAGATAGAGATCGAGTGAGGTTCGGACGGGCAAACAAGGCCCTTCTCGACTTCAACGAGGCTCGGGTTATTAGGCCGAGTTCCCCCGGTTCTCGGAAAGATTATCAGCTGTCGGGTATATACTTATATATATATATATATATATATTCCCTCAACTCTTTTAGGACCGCAGTCCCGTGTTGGGGACAAACTACTTAAAATTTGAGTGGTTTGTCCCCAAAACGGGACTGCAGCACCAAAAGGGTCAAGAGCGTTGACTTCGCGCACGGGTGCGATAGTTGTGCAGCGCTCGGTTTTTTTCGACAACAGAGCAGGGGTGCTCGAGTGGCACGTTGTGTATTTTCGGAAGGCTCTCTCTCTCTGCCAGCTCTTTCCGAAAAACGCCTCCCTCATTCGGTATTGGAAACCTTCCCGTTCTGGAAAAATCGAGCGCTGAAAACGCGATCTCACTCCTCTGCAAGCATTCCCCACGTTCTTTTGCGGTATACCAGCACGAGTACAATAGAGCCGCAGCTGTTGACCCCCTCGGCTGTGTTTTTCCTCGTGCCATAGAACCAGCCAGGCCTTCGTGTGAGCGCATCCGACGCCCTCCCTTCTTGTCTTTCGAGTGCACACCTCCCGAGCGAAAGCAAACTTCCCTACAGCAGTCGCACTCTCTTAATTTTGGTCCCCGGGAAGAGGGTTTGCCTATAAATAATAGCGCGCCCAATTTGAAAAGTGCCTTGGGCCAAAGCCAGCCACAGGAAGAGGGAGGGGTCAACTTTCTTGAAACTCAAGGCACTGACTTCGTAGGCTGAGAGCTCTCTCTCTTGACGTTTTTCAATTTTCCAGGCTGACTTTCTGCGAGTGTTGGGGTATGTATAGACGTACTTTCTTATGAGCGCGCCGGTACTGTATGTTCGTACGTAAATTGTTCGTAGACGCGGAATGGGGGGGAGGGGGTTACCTGTCGTATTTAAGTGTGACCTGCCCGTGGAGTGACACCCGATCGATGCTATTTCCACGGCAGACTCTGCAGCGGACAGCAGTACTCGTTGGCGAATCGAAAAGGGAGCACCCCTCGCTGCTCCTCGCTCTTGTGTTCTGCTGTACGTGGACTGGTGTGGTCTACCGTTCGCCTCTGGATGCCTACTTTTCGGAGTTGCGCGACAGTGGGCATGGCGCATGGTTGCACGGCACTGGTCGATGCTTTGCGAGACTCTTCTACAAGCGGGTACCTCTCCGACCTTCTGAGGGGGTGCGGTACTGACCGAAAAGCCCTCTCTTGACCCCGTTTAGTACCGCAGCCCCGTTTTGGGGACAAACTACTTGTAAAATGACTTGTTTGTCCCCCTAAACGGGACTGCAGTCCCAGCAGGGTTATAACTATTACGGGAGACCATAGTTAATAGGACCTAGGGTATACGTAAAAACCTAGCATGGTACCTGGTATATGTTTAACCGTTTTCACTATAAATATTTGGTCCTTTTAACTATGGCCCCTCGTAATAGCGCTCTCACTTTTTCTGCAAGTGGGAAATATATAGCTCGAATCAGACGGGTCCAGCCGATTGGGCCTAATCTCTTAGCGTGCTCTCTGTTGAGTCGGGGATTGCACGAGCAGAGGACGGTGGGGGGGCGGGGCGGGGGAGGGGGCACTCACGTCATCCATGGCCGTAGTCGTATAATCATAGCTCCTCGCATCCCTACAGTACCGGGACGGAGCACGTCGGGTTTTCCCAGACCTGGCAGACGTTTGCTTTCCTGCACCGGGCGCGAAGCGCCGTGAACGTCTTCGGCGGGTCACGTGAAGGGTGAGGTGCGTCCTGCTAAGAAACCGCTCGTAAGGCGGTCTATGTTTTTTAATGGATGATGACAACGTCGAATCAATTGAGTTGTTTTCTGGTGTGGCCACTTCAAGAGTCAGCAATGGGTGTACAAGGCTAGCTTCCTCGTGTGTGCAATACCATACACCTACTGGGGGGCAGAGAGCAGGGAGGGCCGATGATGAGGCCCTTTTATTCCAATTCTTGGTATGAGTACGTACACACGAGTACCGCCATGTAATGTCCTCTCGTCGTTGCGGGTGTTCGGAAATACCTCGTAGTGTGAAGGCGATTGTTCTCGTCTTTCCACGAAACGAACGAACTGCTGTGTGCCCTTCACACGCTGCAAGCAAGATTCGATGCAAGGTGAAGTAATCAGTGCAAGGTGTTCCTGGTCTTGTCAGAATACTTCTCTCTGTTCATAACATTTTAGGTTTAATATACAGAAATGGCATTCGTGTATATACTGCTGTACCGATACAATCTGTTGCTTTCAGTAATGTTGGTGAATGGGTGGGCCTGGACCCCTTACGTGTAAGCGAGGGGCACACAATGAAAAGCTGGCGTATCTGCCACTCGTCTTTTTGTAGTTTTTCCTTTCGGCGTATCACACCTGATGCCAATATATATATATGTAATATATATATATATATATATATATGTTACATATATATAATGTATACCGGTATATATTATTATATACCAGTGCCTACAATACGCGCCCAATATTGGTATGCACGATTTTGTATTAATAGTTTCTATACTAGCCTAATATGTACGCGTAACAGCTTGAGCTTGTCGAGGTGTTATTTTTGGCGTGATGCTTTCTATGCACGTACTGGTACGTACGCGAAAAAAAAAAAACTTTTTCCCCGTTTGGACTCAAAGGCCGAAGGAGCAGAGCAGGGAGCAGCAGCCCCCCGTCCGTCTTATGTGCGGAGGGAGCTGCTACGTATGATAGCTGTCGACTCAGGCAAGCGGGGAGAGAGTGTCAGAATGTTAGCGGTCATGTCAGCACACACCACAACACCCATGAGACGGACAGACGAGAGCCGTTGTTGTCCATACTGCTGCTGTGTCACTGTGATACCTGGTACCAGAACGATCGTACGTTGTACCAGGTATATTATATACTTGTATGCGTAACAGGTACAGATGTACAACGTATTTTGTGTACGAGTACCGTAGACTTCTTATGTCGGCACCTCGCCACACATTGGTACAGCACGGGGCTTCAGGTAAGGCCTGTCGGCCCTTTCAAGGCTGCAGTCTCTTCTCGGGGTCAATCCCACTCAAATTTTCAGTAGGTGGTCGCCCTTAACCCCTCGAGAACCGCAGTCACATTGTGGGGACAAACCACTCAAATTCCAAGTAGTTCGTCCCCAAAACGGGGCTGCGGTCCTAAAAGGGTTATTAACGGGATTGCAGTATTGAAAGGGTTCGTATCGCCTGCCGCTGTTGATGAATATTTCTCGATAGAAAGTGTCGGAAGTATGTTATATTTATTCGTATATACCAGGTATGATTTGTATATATGTGTATCGCGACTATCAATAGATGATCGGCCACACGAGCTGGGGTCGAGGGTATATATACCCGCGAAGTGCATACCAGGTATACACCTGATATATGGCCCGTACGGAGCTGTGTTTTATGTATTCCATGACACGACGCGAAGGGAAAAGGTTGACACTCTTGTAGAACTAAACTACAAAACTCGTCTGGGCTGACCGGTGTTACTTGCCCGGTTTTTGGTTGCCCGGTGGCTACTTGATTGTCTCTCTGTTTTTTTAGAACCGCAGTCCGGTTTTGGGAACGAACCACTCAAATGTCGAGTGGTTTGCCCCCAAAACGGGACTGCGGTTCCACAGGGGTTGGGAGTTTTTTTTTCTTGTGTGTGTGTGTGTGTGTGTGTGTGTGTCCCTCGTTTCCCCCCGGTAACGGGTATATACTCGTCTACGAGGAACGAACGCCCGCTGCTGCGTTATCCCTCTTGTCAGCTTGCGCCACCCTGAGATTTCTAGTCGAACCACAATCCCGAAGGGGAGCCTTGGATATGTACATACTCGCGTTGACGCACACTCTTCCTAAACGGCTACGTACTTACTTCAGGCTGGGACTACGAATACTATTGCTGTATCGCAATTTTCGTGTTTATGGTCGGCTTGTTTGGGCCCCCCAGGATTTTCGCTCTGGGGTGTATAAACTCAGTACGTACCGTCTGCTTGTATGATTCTGGATGATTTACCACCTGATATCCTCAGGCGATGATTCTGCGAGCAGTTTTGGGTACGAATCTAGGACTGCTGTGACGTTACGTAGCAGTGACGATTACTGTTCGTATTATGTGTAGACTGCAAGTATTAATGGTAGAGCTGTGCAAAGCATCACAACAGCATGCACGCAATACGTATCACAGCCTACCTGTGAAGCTTTCGTTCAGTTGTTGTCAATTTTCTTTGTTTTTACCAGGTTGAAATTTACAGCGATATTGTACTTGCTGCATGACCAGGTGTGAATTTCCAGCATTGACTAAAATACCCTTGTCAGGCGGAGATGTTCGTTCAATTTGTTCGACGGTCCAGACGGTCTATTTTTGACCCGTGAGAGTCTCTTTAGACGTATCATAACAGTCTTGGTGTGAGTATTCCCTTGACGGACACACCCGTCAAGGGGCACTGAGAAGGTTGGCGGTCTAGTTTTGGCCCGTCAAGACCTCTCTGGACGTGTTATACCAAGTGTAGTGTTGAATTTCGTTGACGGACAGCCGTCAAGGGTCAGGACGTCGTCAAGCGCCAACGTCGTTGTTTTGAGGTATCATAACCCTGTCATTCTACACCAACACGACGTGGCGACCCAGGGCCCTGACGCCTTTTCTTGTTTCTTGTGCGTTCTGGTGCAATTGTTGCGTTGCTGATAATTCGATTGATGTGGTTGATTGATTGATTGATTGATTTACTGAGATTGACCTTAGACGAGGCCGAGAGCAACACCGATGTCGCAATGCGCCCTTCTCTGTCCGGAAATATAGTATCCGTTTGATGCTGACTTTAGAACGTAACCGGGGGTTACATTCCCGTCCGGAGTGGTACACAGATGCATTTTTTGTTCAGTCTCACAGGCATAGTTATATTTACGAACCAGGTACGAACAAGATTCGAGATGGCAGCATGTAGTTTACCTGTACTCGTGTATACGCTGTCCTTCTTTTTCGCTGGTATTTTTACCACTGATTATTTATGGACTACTGTCATGCCGCTGCGGTTGTCGTAGGGACGTTACAGAGTACCACTCTGTCCGGAAATATTAGAAACGTCTATAGTGAATAATGATCGATAATCGGCCCTTATGTTTCCGGACAGTGGCATATCGTACCTGGTACGAAGTACAGTCGGTACGTACGTCATTGCGTAGAGTAGTGACTACAGTATTATTAGCTTGTGGGTAGCCCGTGTCCTACTCGTGGATCTACGAAGACAAACAAGTTGCTGCTGTTCTATCGTACGTTCTCCTATATTGTACGTGCGTGCAGTAATGTTGAGTATTCAAACATCAAAAGGCACGCCCCATCACGCCCGAGCCCCCCCCCCCTCCCCCCCCCCACACAGGAGGAAGCTCGTCCGGTGTCGTTCGGCTTGTCGCAAACGTGGCGCTGTATTATAATACGATATAATATTAATAGTAAGATTCATCGATCAACACTATGAATTGCGTAGTATTCGAATGCGTGTCCTTCGTATTCTGTACCTGGTAGGGCGCAGTCCACTGCAGTTTGCTGCACAGCGGTTGTGGTTGATGATAACATACAGCGGTACGAGTAGCTATGTACTGTTGTCAAGAGGTTCAAGCTTCGTATTCAGGTAGGTATCCGGGCATCCCCAGGGCCGGGTAGGTACCTGAGTACCCCCAGGTAGATACCCGGGTAACCCCCAGATACTCGGGTAGGTACCCAGGTAGGGACCCGGATACCCCCAGATGCTACCGGATAACCCCCAGGTACTCGGGTAGGTACCCGGGTACCCCCAGAGTATATACGAGCCTACTATACACAACCTTGTACCACAGTTAAGAACGAGTAGTCAATGTAGATGTTGTCTCTGCGCAAGAGATTCGTCTTTCTGCGCCTCGAGCAAGCAGATGCTTTAAACTTGGAAGCTTACGGGCAGGCTTTTGTTTGTTCCTCCACCGCGGTCGGCTTGATTAGGTATTTGCAGCAGCAGACCGTAGTTGGTGCCATGTTTTCCATTATTTGCCATATTTACCCATCGTTGTCCCAATGGCGCCCTATGATACTCAGTACAACGGCTGCTGTAAACATGTTTGCACCTGGTGTGTACCTGGTGCACTTTTTATAAGTTGCAACATACCTGGTACCTGGTATAATATGGGATTCATTGTTTTCAGCCTCAACATTCTACAGACGGCAGTCGTACATCTGTTCTCAAGACCGATGACCCTGAGGGCATCTTGCACGACGTACGTACGGGTACGACAGCATTGTAAAACGCCGAGTTACTGCTGTAGTCTGCGGGCTGTGACCTGTAGAAAAAACGCCTTATTTTGCTGGCGTAGTCCATTTGTACAGCCGTGTACTGCTGTAGGCACTTCGCCTGTAACGCTCGGCGATCAGATGTACGGTTCGTCGGGCTCGCGAGTGAGCACTCATGTTGTGTACCGCTCTGGTCGTAAATATAATGATCGTTTCGACGGGAATCTGAAGATGAATCGTTCCTTATATTTCCGCCCAAAGTGGGTAGTCTGTGGGATATCACAACACAAACAGCTTTTTTTTACTGCCGTAGCTCCATACCAGGTATATACGGTAATTACTTCCAGCATACTACTGACTGTACCTGGTAGATGGTAATACCTGGTATGAATATATACCTATGAATACCTGGTACATTTTATAGCGTTAATAGTGGTAGTTGTATGATTTTGGCGGTGGTAGTACTACGGGGAACCATAGTTAAAAGGACCAAATATTGTTAGTAAAAATGGTTAAATATCTAGGTTTTTATGTATATCATAGGTCCTATAACTATGGTCCCCCGTAGTAGTAGTAGTAGTAGTAGTAGTAGTAGTAGTAGTAGTAGTAGTAGTAGTAGTAGTAGTAGCGGTAGCAGTAGTAAATGTATCCAAGACAGTGAATATCGCAACCGTGAAGAAACATCGATCTGTCCTTCCTCTGATCCTTCTCTTGAGTCTACGTTTGCGTGTACACTTCGTACCCGATATGTACCTTCTATTATACCATGCCTGGTAAGATTTGAAGGAAAACGACGCGAGCAACAAGCAACAGCGAAGCACGTTTCAATTAGTCAAAAAGACCAACAACAACAACAACAACAACAACGAATACACTTACATTATCAGCATCAAAATCAGCCAACAACTTGAACACTTTTCAAGACTCCAATCTGAAGGGCTAGCAAGATTCAGCTTGAAAAAAACATTACCTCGTCGTACCTGGTAGCGAATAATTATGTACACGTACCTGGTACAACGAAATCCCTTTTCAAAAGCCGTAACAAACCAACAACTAAAACTACCTTTTGTCAGCACTCAAATTGATCGGAAATGGTTGCAGGATCAGCCTCTCAATACAGGATAACAACCAAGAACGATTATTATTCCATGTGCCATCTGAGAAAGTGTAGCGCATGAGCGCATGTTGCAACCATATACTGTTAGAACACTCCGGGGAAAAAAACAAGAATAAAAAACAACCAACAACATCTAGTAAAACAATTTCGAATGCTGATGGAATCGATCTCAAATGGTTTGCAGGGCCAGCTGCTGCTCTCCCTCGTGGTGGAGCTCGCGAACGAGCAGCAGAGCGAGGTGATCCGGCAGCAGGCCGGTCTGTACATCAAAGTGCAGCTGAGTGCCGAGGAGGAGACCATCCGACAGCAGAAGCTGCTGCAGTGGGCGGCCCTCGAAGACGCCGTCAAGACCGAGATCAAGGCCGGCTCCGTGCAGGTGGGCTTCGTGTGTGATGGTATGCATGGCACTACTGCTGTTACGAGAATGCGTGGCTGACCCAGAACGAACTGTGAGTATGATGATGGGTGATGAGATGTACTGGTAGGCCTTGAGCACCGCCAGCTGTTCTGTTCCGTACGTTAGTGTGCGGATGGTGCATGATGATGCACTGTACCAGCATCTGTGATTCGTTTTTTATGTATGATGATGAGTGTGATGAGATGTAAGCCCTGAATATCAACAGCCGCCCTGCTCCGTTCCTTGCACCACCCCCTTCGTCATTGCCACGACCGCCCTCGTTGTCATTTTCATCATCCCCATCCTTACATCACTATTAATAATGTGCTTCGGTGTTTTCGCGGTCGTGGTCGTTGCCGTGTTTCATTTTGGTATTCATTTTGTGGTTTGATTGTTCGTTTTCGTTTTTCGGTTAATAGGACCAAATATTGTTAGTAAAAATGGTTAAATATATACCAGGTAGGTTTTTATGTATACCACAGGTCCTATTGACTACGGTCCCCCGTCATAATGTGCTTCGGTGTTTTCGCGGTCGTGGTCGTTGCCGTTTTTCATTTTGGTATTCTTTTTGTGGTTTAATTGTTCGTTTTCGTTTTTCGTCCGTCGTTTCTGCCTCTTTTTTCGTTTTGTTGTTCGTTTCCTTGTTTCCGTCCCTTCTTTCGCCCCCCCCCCCCACGCTCTGCAGACACTGCACTCTCCCGCCCCTGGACCGCGATCAACGGCGGCGCTCATCGTGGGGAAACTGGGAGCGATCGAGCTGCCACAGGTGAACAGAAACGGCGCACCGCCTTCGGTGCTCTTGCGGCTGTGACTGCGGAGGGGAGGGGATGGGGCTGGGAGGGTCACGGGGGCAGGGGGGGGGGGGGGGGGGGGGGCGTACTCATCTGTTGTTTGCCTTAGTCATTTGACCATTGACCACGCATCCCTTTCGAGACGGGGGGGGGGGGGGCGTCGTACGTTGTCCGAGTACTTGATACGCAGCTGCCGTTGGTAATGTATTGCTCTGCTGCTGTCTTTTTTGCTCGAATATGGACCCTGTTCATTCTTCGTTTAGTTTGTTTGATCTACATTAGTGTTTGATGCCAAGTGTCTGTTTTTTACTGTCGAAACAGCGTTATGGTTGTCATAGTCGTCGGTACAGTACAGTATATACTTCATGATGCTGAGGTTATGGTGGCACGCCGGGAACGGGAGGCTGGCGGCGTGCTTTCGTGGTTGCTCTGCGGCACGTGCGTGTCCCTATGGTGTGTTGGTGTAGTTGGGTCTTGCCGCTCGGTCTCGTCTTTCACCGTCATGCCTGACCTCCTTACCTTGCCTTGCCTTTGCCTGGCGTCGGCGTCGGCTGGCCTTGTTTTGCCTCCTTCCCTTGGCTTGGCTTGCCTTGGCTTGCCTTCAGTCGGTATCCCTTCCGGCGGTATTCCTTCCGGTGGTATCCCTTCCGTCGGTATCCCGTCGGTCGGTCGGTCGGTCGGACTGTCGGTCGGTCGCTAACGTTGACCTTTTCTCCTCTGTTTCGTGCTCGAAAAAAAAACGAAAAAAAACAACAAAAAAACAACAAAAACGGCAGGACAAATGGGCGGAGCTGCTCCCCACTTTGATGAACAACGTTACGGGGGAGTTCGATGAGAGGGTCAAGGTGGCCACTTTGCAGGCGCTGGGGTACATGTGCGACGATGTGAGTCCTTCAAGCGGTATCCCTGTACTTCGTACCAAGTATTGTACGATATACTGCTCTGTCCGGAAATATAATAACTGTTTATTCATTAATGGTCGGTATGATCGGCTCTTGTATCTAGGGACAGAGTGGTAACATTCCACGCATGCAACAGATCGCGGTCTCGTTGTAGATGATCTAGATCGTGTGCTGCCGTTATGATACCTTGTGTAGGATCTGTGTCGTATCAGGTTCAACCCAGGAATCGTTCGCCATTTAACAGTACCAGGATAGCCAGGAATCACGTGCTGTTGGTGGGAGATCGTGCAAAGATCGTACGGCTCCCACCCGGCGACAACATCTACTAATAGACGGTGTTTGTCGTGTAGAGCAGGCGTTTTGTCTCAGCGTAGCTGAAATACCTTACCAGATTATCAAACGATTCTACTGTACGTCGTACAGTCAGTGATGTATACCGCGTGTATAAGATGAAACACGTTGTCTGCCCGACGTTTTGATGGCCAAATCGCGCATAGATCCAAGGGACGCGTCTGCCGTGGATGATCTACGTATTGATGGTCAAATTCGGATCTGATAGGATATTATCTGATCTGCGGGCTGTGTGGCATTGTACATGTGTACGTATTTGATGGTTGTACACGAGTAAGCACGGAAGCCTGCGAAGGGATTCATTATTTCGCGAAGTTTTGTTTTCTCCCAGGTTCCGCTCGCGGTCGTCTCGTGTACCTATGATTCCGTGAGTTGTGTGTCCATGGTTTTGGGCATACCACTCTAGTCGGAAGCGTGAGGAACGCTTGGTCTTCCTGCTTATACCCCAAAGGCCTGTTCATGCCTGTGTGTACGTTTTCCCATTATTTGTATCTGGTTCATGTGTGTGTGTGTTTCCATGTTTTTTGTCCGTCATGTGTGTCCGCTGTTTGTGTCCACTGCTTGTGTGTTCCCGGTGTTCGTTTTGGTGTGTTCTCCATACCAGGTACTTTGCAAGGGTGTGCCTGGTGTGTATGTTTGGTGTTTTCCCGGTGTAGCGGACACGCTAGCATTATCAATGGGCATTCGTGATCGTATTCAACATGATCCTTCCATTCCAGAGGTCTCTTTCGAGTGACAGGTAGTTTCGTCGGTACGCATTGTCCTCCGAAACGTTCGTGTAACCGTTGACAATAGCAGCCGTAATGTGGACCAGGTGTGTACACCGACCGACCGTCGTAAGTACTGATGTATTCTTGCGAAGGTTCCCCTTCGGACGCACGCGGTGGGTGGGTGGCGTAAGGCTTGAGTGCGGTCGTTCAATTTGTTGCTTTGTTGTTTGGTGGAAAGAGCGTTGCAAAGTGCTCGGATTTGCTCGATGTACGCAGCTCGATGCAAAATATGAACAAAAAAGTCACTGTTTGGTGGAACGAGCGCCGCACAGTGCACGGAGTTGCCGTATGTACGTGGCTTGATACAAAATATTAACCAAAAGTGTGGCAGGAGGAGGAGGAGGAGGAGGAGGAGGAGGAGGAGGAGGAGAGGTTAGCAGGAGGAATATTAAGAGCGTAGTACTGTAGTATTGATAGATGGTTCAAGCTTATTATCGGAAATGGAGGAAAGGCCGAGCATGGAGAGTGTGATATTGATGGTGATGTTGTACGATTTATAGGTTCACTGCAGCTAAGACATTTACGTAGCCATCCTTTGCAACTGGGGGCGGTGTGATCTGGAGGCACACCTGCAGACTCGGTATGCGCGTCGGGTGTTACAGATGGTGCGTATTCCTACTGCTGTGGTACAGTTCGTCCCTGAAACCGTAAGGAAATGTGGACCATTTGCTGTTACGGGGGTCGCGCAAGGTGCGAAGATACGATCTCTTGTCGATGTTTCCATGCCTCTTTCCTTGTATGTGCGCAGGGACGTGCACGTTCCGTACTTTTGAAGTTGATGTACAGGTTGTCGTGCCGGGCTATTATTTGTCTAGGGAAATGAGTAAAAAATGTATGTCAGCTACTGCTGTACGTGTAGGTATGAATTGTTTGTTTGGCGGCCTATATATATATATATATTATATATACCAGGTATATATATATATTATATATATATATATATATATATTTTCGTTCGTCATCCGCTGCGTGCTGATGTTGGATCGGGCGTCGCACAACAGCATCTTGGGGTTTGGGAACGCACAAGAAGAGAGAGCAACACAGCATCGGCGATAGCAGCATACCGCCGCGGCTGCTGCTGTTGCTGCTGCTGCTGTTGCCTATCAAAAGCAGCTTGTAGAGTCATACTATTAATAAACAGACTCTAGAAAAAAACGCAAAGACTTCGTTGCCTACAGCAGAGTACGTACTGAAACTGAAAAATTATGTAAAGAAAGCTTGTACAGGCAAGTACTGAAAAAACGCCGCCGGGGTTGATGCGAAACTGACGCAACTGCCCCCCCCCCCGCCGCCGCCTTCACAGTACGTACAGTTGGCTTGCTGACGGCATCTGCTGCTGCTGCTGTCTCTACGAGTACAGCTACTGGTAGTTGGAGCATACGTCCGTCGTATTGAAATAATCTTGGACGTTCCACCTGGATCGAGTGACGTATACGTCAGCTGTGACGTTCTGTGCACCTCAAGAGAATCCGAGGGATGAAAGGCCCACCCGCAGTTGAAATTCTGAAGCCTACAGCCCCGACCCAAAATGAAAGGCCCAACAGCACTTGCAGTTTTGGAGTATCTGTGGCCAATAGGAGCGAAAGGCGTAACAACCAGCCAAACTGTAACGGGCATATGGTACATGGTACAAGGTGCATGTGTCTATTTTCAATACTCGCGCGTTTTTTTTTTTTGTTGCCTTACGATCGGCATATACCGGCTCTACCGTTATGCAGCTTGAGATGTTTTCAACCCCTTTAGAACTCCAGACCCGTTTTTGGGGGACAAGGCACTCCAATTCCAAGTAATTTGTCCCCAATTGTCCCCAATACGAGACTGCAGTCCTAAAAGGGTTAATGAACTGACCCGTTTGTTTTGTGTGTGTGTTGGCTTGCGGCTGGCTTCTGAACGGAAAAATGGCAGTGGGAGCCGGAGGACATGAACATGAGCCAGTCGAACCAGATCCTGACGTGCATCGTGGACGGAATGAGGCCGGACAGGCCGCCGGCCATCAGGGGGGCGGCCGCGAGGGCCCTGATCAACTCGCTCGACTTCACCAGGAGTAACTTCGAGGCGCAACAAGAGCGCGACGTTATCATGCAGGTGCGTATTTTTTTTTACGTACTGCCAGGTATTCTGATAGTATATAATCGCCTGGCTGCTGTAGTGAGGGTATAATTGCCGCCTATTAATAGTAGTGCAAGTTTTCGTAATTTACGTGGGACTTACGTACCACTTTTTAGTCTCGATCCACATACTGTAGTGTGCTACTATCACGGGGGTCCATAGTTAATAGGACCTGTGGTATATATAAAAGCCTATGTATTTAACCATTTCTACTAACAATATTTGGTCCTATTAACTATGGGTCCCCCGTAATAATATATACGTTCTGTATGTATTCCAGGTATACAGTTAAGTAGTATCGATTCTGATACGTAAAGTGCCTTGGTATTACGAGGGGCCATAGTTACTACCGGGGGACCTATGGTATACATAAAAAAACTACATATTTAACCTTTTTTACCAACAAGATTTTGGTCCTATTACTGGGGACCATAGTTAACAGGACCAAAGGTACACGTAAAAACCTATATATTTAACCATTTTTACTAACAATATTTGGTCCTGTTAACTATGGACCCCCGTAATATTAACTATGGTCCCCCGTAATAGTTCATTCAAGTACTGCTGTAATAGAAGCAATTAGCACAATTTCGTTGTATAGATGATATTTGAACGAAGCAATTTTAAGTAGTAATGGAATAAGTAGGTTTCGTTTTTTTTTCGTGGGTGTCGACGCCAAACAACTTTCTGTCCGCTGTCCGTGGGTGTCGGGCAAAAACCCAACCCCATCGCCCCGTTTGGAAACCCTCCCTCCGCTCTGGTGTGTACGCACACTCCTACCGCCATTATTCGCGCTGTGGTGGCCCTTTCCTCGCTGTTGTGTTTACGTGCACGCCCACGTGTACACGGTGTTTGGAAACCCCGTTGCTCGCCCTGTGGTGAGCTGCTGTCCTGTTGTGCGAACCACGTTTAGAATGAAAAAAAAACTCATATTTCGCGCTTTGGTATGGCGGGGCTCCTCCTGGCTGTTGTGTGTACGTACACGCCCACGTGCGGCGTTTGGAAACCCGAATGCTCTCGCTGTGGTGTGATCGCTCCTCCTCGATGTTGTGTATGTATAAATATATGTATTTCGTACACGCCAACGCGCGGCGTTTGGAAACCCTTATTCTTCGTGCTGTGGTTGTGGCGACCCATCTTCTCCAGGTGGTGTGCGAGGCGACGCAATGCACGGACTCTAACGTGCGGAAGGCCGCGTACGAGGCAATCTGGACGATCGCCACCCTCTACTACGACCGGCTGCAGGTGAGCAGGACGCGGTAACGGCACAACAATCGTACTCAGTACGATATCGTACGGTCATGTTTTTACACAACACGGTGTGATATACTGACTGTACCTGGTGTACGATTATGTAGTCACGATACCATAGAACGATATGTACAGCGGTACGCGGGTAGCTCCGTTTTCGAGGGACGCTTCGCAGTGCTTTCGGGATTTTAGAGGTCTCTCACGTACCAGCATCCCTTGTCAGAGTTTTTGTGCCGGCCCCTTACGATCAGTAGTGGACAGAAATTAGAATCACCCGTATATATACCTGTTTATCCCTCATGGCGGGGTCTCTTGGACGGGGGTACACATGCTTGAGGGATGGGCACCCACTGGGACTCTCTCAGTAGGTAGCGATTACACTGTCACCAAGATCATTCAGTATACTGGGCAGCAGCAGTAGACTGGCCGAGCGAAGCGAGTATCGTCGAGCGAAGCGAGGCGGCCAATCGTAGCTCGCCAATCGCCCCCCCCCCCCCCCCGCCGCAACTATTACGGGTGGCCATATTAAATAGGACCTGTACACACAATAACCTACCAGGTATATGTTTCTCTATTTTTAATATCAATATTACTATGGCCCCCAGTAATAGTGAGGGAGCGCCAGTAGAGGCGCTGCCGAACTCCAAAACAACTGGTACGTGGTACGTGGTACGTGGTTTCGCTTCATTTCCCATCATACTCGGGGCTCAAAGACTGCGTTGGCCGGGGTCATCGACACAGAACAAATGTCAGCAAATAAATCAAGAATAGTGCGTGCGACGTGTGGCGATGATGTGATGGTCTTCCTCTCTCGTCCCGAAACGAAACGTATTTTGGTGGGTGTCCGTACTATATGGCAAGGCATGTTTCTTGGACGGTTACGTGATATTTGTTTTTTTTTTAAACACTCGCAAATGTACTGGCCGGGACAATCAGTGGACTGCTACTGTCAGTGTACACTGCAGTGTCATTGCCCAGCCTTTGATATATCACGATACCCTGAGCATGGAACGAGCACATGGCACATGAGTACGGACACAAGTATTTTGTGTTTTTGCAATTTTTTGTCGTTTTTTAATTGTTTTTTATTCGTTTTTGTTTTTTTTCACCTGACCACATTTGCATTGGCTGCCACTTTCTGTTTTCCCCCCCGTTTCTGACGGGGGGGGGGGGGGGAGGGGTATTGCTATTTTTTATGCCGTCTTCCTGCATATATATGAAGTTGTTACCACCGGTTTTCATGGAGGCGTTTCGTTTTGACTTCCTCTTTTTTTGTTTCGCTTTTGTGTGTGTGTGTGTTTTTATTTTTTTGCAGGCGTACATGCAGCCGCTGTTCGAGCTGACGCTCCGCACCATCCGCGAGGACCAGGAGGATGTCGCCCTCAACGCCATGGAGTTCTGGAGCAGTCTCTGCGACGAAGAGGTGTGTAAACAAACCGGGTGGTGGGGGGTGGGAAGGAGTTGTGGTGGGCGACGTGGGGGTTGGGGGGGGGGGTGGAGGCACTACTTACTCATGATCAATGGATTGGTAGTGGCTCGAGTTCTATTTCACGGTTGTAGCAAGCTATAGAGTTAAGATCATGTACGTATAGTAGCGTGTCTTAAGATCATGTACGTATAGTAGCGTGTCTTAAGATCATGTACGTATAGTAGCGTGTCACCCTCGTTTTTTGCGTCAAGAATCGACGGAAACTGGCTGTGGTTCGGCTCGTGTTTTTCCATTCGTTCACTTTTTGCTGCTGCTGCTGCTGCTGCTGCTGCTGCTGCTGCTGCTGCTGCTGCTGCTGCTGCTGCTGCTGCTGCTGCTGCTGCTGCTGCTGCTGCTGCTGCTGCTGCTGCTGCTACTGCTGTTCTTACATTGTTCTTTTTCTTGCCCATATCTCTGTTCTTGCGTGTGTGCGTACTGTTTTATTTTTCGAAAACACGCAGCTGGAGATCATGGACGAGGCCGCGTTCGAGGGGGATCCGAACACAGCCAGAGTGTCTCAAAACTACGTCAAGGCGGCCCTGGCGTCGCTGATGCCGGTAGTGCTGGAGACGCTGTCGAAGCAGGACGAGGACAGCGCAGATGATCTGGAGCACTGGGATCTCGGTGAGAGGCGGTCTGTGCTGCTGGTGTGAGCGGGCGGGGGAGGTGGTGGTGATAGGGGTTGTGGTAATGGTGGTGGCGGTGGTGGTGGTGGTGGTGGTGGTGATGGTGGTGGTGAGGTTGTTGATGTTGTGTCGTGTTGTAAAGTTACCCAGTGACTGGCTCGCTGGCCGTTTGTGTGACTTCTTGTCTGCGATTGGCATTGGCTGATTAACTCTCCGGTTGACAAAGTTAGTGGCTCGATCATTTGATTTAGTTGGCTGGCTGAAAATTGACGAGCTCACTGATTGGCGGATGCACTGGTGTATTGATTGATTGGCTCGTTGATTTTGGCCGGTCTGACCCTTGCTCTCGTTTTATTCGCTGTTTTGCCTCTGCTCTGTTCACAACCCCGTGCTGCTTGTTCTCGTTACTTCCTCGTTCTCGTGCTTGTTCTCGCTATTTTGCTCTTGTCTCTTTTGCTCTGGCTCTTGGTCGTGCTCTTGGCTTTTCTTGGCCTTTGCTCTGTCTCGTGCTCTGGCTCTTTGCTCTGGCTTTCGCTCTTCCTCTTGCTCTCGGCCTTGCCGTTTGTTCTCGCGCTTCGGTTCTTGTTTCTGTCCTTGCTCTACCCACATCCCGTTGCTCTTGCTCTTGTCACTCTCTCGTTCTTGCGCTCGTCCTTGCTCTTCTGCTTTTGTATCTCTTCGCTCTTGCTCTTGCTATTTTTTTTTGTTTTTGCTTCCGCTCTTCGCTCTTGGCTCTCGCGCTCCCTCTTGCTCTCGCCGTTGCCGTTTGTCCTTGCTCTCTCTTCGTCCTCGTCCGTGCTTTTCGGTTTTCTCGTCCCTGCCCTTGCCACGGCCGTGCTCTGTGTTGGCCGTCGCTGCGAACAGCCAAGGCGGGCGCGACGTGCTTGCGGCTCATCGCCCAGCTGGTCGAGGACGACGTGGTGGACCTCATGGTCCCCTTTGTGACGGTCCACATCGCTTCGCAGACCAACTGGCGCCAGCGGGAGGCGGCAGTCATGGCCTTCGGGGCGGTTTTGGAGGTGAGGAGGAGGAGGAGGAGGCCGAGAAAGATAAAGTTGCGAAAGGGGGTGTCGGCCCTCTTAGAGGGGCAAAACTGCTGCGGCGGTCCCTTGTCTTGGGAAGACAAACCACCCCGAGTTCTGAGCAGTTTTCGTCTCCCAAAACAGAAGAGACTGCAGTCACCTTTATCGGTTTTTTGTAAAAGAAAAATTGACTTGACTGACTGACTGACTGACCAGGCTATTTAATTTATAGCCCCATGTCGTTTGGAAAACCCCGAGAGTGTTTATAGATAACTGACTGACCGGGCTCTTCAACTGATAACCCCATGTCGTCGGAAAAACCCTGAGAGTGTTTTTTTCACGCCGATTTTCGTGATTTTCGTGGGAATTTTTTGTAATCTGGCTGTGGGAATGGTCATCGGTTTTGCACTTTTTGAGTGTTCCTCCTGTAGATCTGTCATGGTTGAGGCGCTGAGCTCTTGTACTTTGATCAAGTGAGGAGCCTTAGAGGGAAGTTAGGTGCTACGCCTGTATGGCAAACGCGCTTCGAGGGGGGCGGGGGGCGGGGGGGGGGGGGGGGGCGGAACAGGAGAAAGGAGGAGTAGACCGGAAGAGGAAACGGAAGAGCTAGAACTAGCCGGGGAGAGGGGGGGGTGTACTCGTTTGTTGTTTGCCTTAGTCGTTTGATTATTGTTCATTTGTTGTTTGCCTTAGTCGTTTGATTATTGTTCATTTGTTGTTTGCCTTAGTCGTTTGATTATTGTTCAACAACGCATCCCTTTCGAGATGAAGAAGTGGGGGGGGGGGTGGGGGGGGGCATGCATTGCCGCAGTCGCATGACCATAGACCCTTGCATCCCTACAATTCCGGGAGGGAGCACGTCGGGTTTTCACGGACCAGGCGGGCATTGCTTGCACCAAGCGCGAAGCAAAACGTGAGGTGTTGTGCGAGTCGCAGAAAGGTTGGGCTGCATCCTACTAAGAACCGCTTTGTGAGGCGGACTTGCGCATGGATGACAGCTTCAATGAGTTGATTTTTTTTTTCCGGTGGGGGAGGGCGTGGAAGAGAAGACATTTGAGAGGAAAAAAATGAGGCCGAGGAAGAGGAAGAGCGGGGGGAGAGGGGGGGGGGGGGGGGGGGGACTGGAAGAGAAGAAGGGGAGCGAAACCGTCAATACCTGTGCGTGAGATTGTTTTGCGTTTAACCCTTTCGAGGCTTACCGACAGTGACAACTTGCCAAATCGGCAGGTTTTGGCAAAATTTCATTTTCGGCTCTTGCTAAGAGTATAAAAGCTTCACCGAGTGCTGTAAAATGTTATTTTGCCGAAATTTCCGCAAACCTGGCAACGAAGAGTTGCTGTAGGATCCAAGAAAGGGTTTGGCAGTAAAACGTGCCAAGTTGACGTGGTCCCTTCCCACGTTCCTTCCTTCCTTCCTTTCTCCCCTCCTTCCTCCCTTCCTTCCTTCCTCCCTCCCTTCCTTTCTTCCCGCCGTTTTTTTTTCCTGTTCGGCAAATTCGTTCGTCGTTCGTTTGCTCTTTCTTTCTCTTGCCTTTTGCTTTTATGGTTCCCTGTTTTTTTGTTGTACCCTAAAATTTTTTGTTTCTTGTCCCCCCCTGGTCTGGCCCCTTGTCCCTCGCGTCCCCTGTCCCCCTAAAAAAAAAACACGCACGCAGGGCCCGAGCGTAGAAAAGCTCTCCCCCCTCGTCCACTCCGCCATGCCGATCCTCATCGGCCTGATGCGAGACCCCCACGTCATGGTGAAAGACAGCGCCACCTGGACCATCGGAAAAATCTGCGAGCTGCACGGGCCCTCCATCCCGGCCGAGGCCCTGACCCCCCTGGTGGAGGCGTTGCTCCAGGCGCTCAAGGACTCCCCGAGGGTTTGCTCGAAGGCGTGCTTTGCTCTGCACAATTTCGGGGACCAGTTCGAGGACACCCGCGACGAGGACTCGAACGCGCTGTCTCCATATCTGAGCGCTCTCGTGCACGAGCTGCTCTTGGCTACCCAGCGGGAAGACGGTGAGGGGTTGGTGGGGAGAGAACGGGGGGGGTAGGGCGGAGAAGGGAGGGGTTATTGAGAAGAGAGGCGGGGGGGGTAGAGGGGGGAAGGGGGGAAGGGAGTTGGGGGGAGATGGGAAGAGGGGGGGGGGGGTGTACTCGATATGATATCATGCATGGCCGGGGTGGTTGTTTTGAGTGGGTGGGCGGAAGTAGTGTTGGGGAGAGGGTGGATTACTGTGTGGGAAGGGCGAGGGTGGGTTGGGTGGTGGATGGGTTTCGTGGGTCGGTGTGATAGCCGGTCGATTTGTCGCAGGCGTTTTTTTTTCGTTTTTTTTTCTCGTGGGTAGGTGGGTGATGGGGTGGGTTGCTTTTAGGTTTGTGGGTGGCAGTGGTCTGTGTGTTTTTTTCTTTTTGATTCGTTTTGTTGGTGGGGTTAGCGTTCAGTTTGTCGGCGAGCAATTGTTTTTGTGCTTGTTTTTTCTCTCGCCGCTGACTGGGTGCGTGGTTTTCCATTGCTCGGTTGGCCTGTTGGTAGTTGGTCGTCGGTCGGTAGGTCTACCGGTCGGCCGTTTGTTTCCTCGTTTTTGTTGCTGTTGAGTGTGTGATCGGTTTTGTCGGAAGTTTGTTCGGGCCGGTTGCTGTTTGCTGTTGTTGGTATCCTTGACTGCAGTTGCTGCGGCAGTGACGTTCAGCGCATTAAACACAACGCAGTTCGATATGCTGGTATAGTGCATGACCCCGATCACGCTTGGCTCGGAACTTGATGGCCTTTTTTCACTCAGAGTAGAGTCAAAACGGGATTATGTACCTGGCCGAGGTTGTGCTGACAGGTGGCTACTGTAGATATGACCTACCCATTAAGTAGATGGTGTATCTGAATCGAGCCAATCACGTCCTAACCCTCTCGCATGCATGCATTCGCTCGCTCGCTCGCTCGCTTGTTCGTTTGGTCTCTTGAAACAACCACGTACACAAATGAACCAACAAATGACCGGCATCATGGCTCGAACACCAACCAATGAACGAACGAATGAACGGCGTCATGGATCGAATCGACAAACTAACGACATCGTGGATCGCGAATGCACGAACGAACGACGTGATGGGTCACGAATGAACGACGTCATGGGTCGAACAAACCAACCAACGACATCGTGGGTCGGACCGACAAACGACATCGTGCATCGAACACGACGTACGGACATCATGGGTTGATCCAACGAACAAACGAACGACATGATGGATCTACCGAACCAACGAACGAACGAACGAACGACATCGTGGATCGAACCAACGTAATTATCGAACGACGCCTATAATCATGGAACGAACGCACGTTTTCACGGGGAAAAAAAATGGAACACACGAACTAACGGCCGCAAACATCGAACGAACGAACGAATTATGGAACTGACGAACGAATGAAATCATGGAACGGACGGACGGACGAACGAACGAACGAACGAACGAACGAACGAATTATGGAACTAACGAACGAATGAAATCATGGAACGAACGAACGGACGAACGAACGAACGAACGAACGAACGAATTATGGAACTAACGAACGAATGAAATCATGGAACGAACGAACGGACGAACGAACGAACGAACGAACGAACGAACGAACGAACGATGGCCCGAATAAGATGACGAACAAACGAACGACCGGACAGGGAACGACGCCAACTTGCGCAGCGAGGCGGTGGAGGCGATGAACGTCCTCATCAAGAACTCGGCCGGGGACATGATGGAGGTGGTTCGGTCCACGCTCCAGGTGGTTCTCTCCCACTTGGAGCAGTCGTTCTCGTCGCAGGTCTTGACGGTAGAGGACAGGGACCGCTTGCAGGGTCTCCAGTCGCTGCTGTGCGGCAGTCTGCAGGTTAGCGGCGGGAGGGGGGGGGGGATTGGGGTTACACTGGATAGGCGAGATGTACTCGATCTCATGCATGGCCGTAGTCGTATGACCATAGACCCTCGCATATCTACTATAATAGCAGAGGGAGGGGGAGGGCGGGGTACCTACCTCATTTGTTGCTTGCCTTAGTCATTTGAAATTTGACCGCGCTGCCCTTCCGAGACGGAGCACCGTCGCTCTCTCCTTATAGAGACACAAGACACCCACGACAGTTGGTGCGCTCATTACGTCGTTTCCCTGTGTTGCATACCAGGTAGAAACTATTTTCCTAATGTTTTCCCCTTACTCGGTGGGGGGGGGGGGTGGGGTGTACTCGATAGGAGAGATGCACTCGATCTCATGCATGGTGGTAGTCGGGTGGCCATAGACCCTCGCATCCCTACAATGCCGGGACGGAGCATGTCGTGTTTTCACCGACCAAGCAGACATTGCTTGCACCAGGCGCGAAGCGAAACGTGAGGTGTCCGGCGAGTCGCAGGAAGGGTGGGCTGCATCCTACTAAGAACCGCTTTGTGAGGCGGGCTTGCATATGGATGACAGCTTCAATGAGTGAATTTGATTTCCGGTGTAGGCATTTCCAGAGACAGCAATGAGAGTACCATGTAACTGTCTCTTGGGTGCCTTACCTTGAACACTACGTGACACGATCAATTCCCTTGCGCGGAGTAAAGGCACAAATGATCTAACTCGACAACCAGCTGTGGGCGACCGCCAAAAAATAAATAAAACGGTACCCTGGTTGTCTATTAATATTAATAGCTCACGTACTGAGCGGCATGTTTTACAGTGTCGTTGCAAACCGACGCCAACCCAACCTATGTAAAATAGGGGGGGGGGTTGTATATGGGGGTTAGTGGGGAGCGGGGTCCGTTTGCGCTGCGCTGCGCTGCTTGCGTTGTCTTGACCCGCCTGGCCTTTTGCCTGGCCCTGCCCTCTCTTTTTTCTTTTCTTTTTTTCCCCCTTTTTTTCTTCTCATTTTTTATTGTTATTATTATTATTCTTCTGTGTATTTTTTGTTTGCGTTGTAGTTCGTTTTGTGCAAATTTGTAGCCTTTTGGTTGGTTTTGAGTCCCGAGTGATTGTGGTACAGGTACATGGTATTAATTTTGGGCACTGTTCCCTCCCTCCCCTCCCCTCCCCTCCCCTGATGTTGTCACGCCTGACGAATCAACCACCCGTGGAACTCCCGCGCCTTCTGTCTAAAAAGGTTATTTGCATCAAGATGGGCAAGGAGGTCGTCCCGTACTCCGACCGCATCATGAACATTCTCGTCGAGGTGTTCAAGAATAAGCAGGCGGTGGCGCAGGTACGTGACACGACTCTTGTGATCGCCCGTCCTCGCACCCCGTCCCCTTGTTCCAGCGGAGGCGTTTGCCTTATAAAGTTGAGGCGCGGTGAAGGTGTTTGTCTCACCGTAGTGGCCCCTGTGCGGCTGCCCGCCATAGTGTCTGAAATTGCTTGGCACAGACGGGATAGACCCATGTTTTTCTGTACGATATGAAGGAAACAAGAAAAACTCTTCGTATACCATATATGGTACAGTCACTCTGGTGCCTAAAAAAAAACATTTTTCATACTTATTCCAAGTGCCTCATTATTTTCACCGTGTGTCGTTTTGGTGCAATATGGCGTTTTGTTTTTCATTGTTGTTTTTGCCTTTTTTTATATTACGTGTCGGGCTTTTGCTGCGGCTGGGAACAGGAGGAGGCGTTCATGGCGGTGGGCGCCCTGGCGGATCAGATGGAGAAACCGTTCATCAATTATATGGAGGCGTTTTTGCCTATTCTTATTCAGGGGCTCTCTAACAACGAGGAATACCAGGTGAGGCGATTTTTCCTTTCTTGGTGCTGGCCGTGTTTTTCGTTGTTGGTATCCGCTTTTGGGGTATATACTCTTCGTTCATACCTGGTGTACATGATACATAGCGGCCCTCTTTGCCGCTTTATTTTCTGGCAAAAGCCCCGAAAAAAAACAAAAACCACTGGAAAATTGCAAGACTCTTCACAAGCCGTGCATGACCCGAACCGGCGGATCGGGTCAGGAGGTTTTTGAAATATCACGGGCCGGGTCAGGTCAAGAGGTGTTTCAAACTCGCACGGGTCGGGTCGGGGCAGGTCGGATCACTCTTTTACCCGACCCGACCCGGCCTGACCTGACCTGACCTGACCTGACCCGCGAGGTTTGAACCGATCCGTGAACAGGTCTGGGATATTTTTTTTGGCCGCCTCAGTCGAACGACTGCGCCTACTTTTTTTTGGAGGGACGGACTGCTGTAGTGTGAAGGACTAAAGCGGCCCTTCTACTTCCGCCGAGAGTGGTGCTTGACATTGACATCCCCACTGCACCATCTGCTGTATTAGATGGTTCAGGACAGATGCACCAAAAACTTGCAGTATGAGGTTTGGATAGATTTTCCATCTCACAAGCTTCGTTTTTCGTTTTTTTTTTGTTCGGTTGTTTGTTTTGTGTGTGTGTTGTATTTCTTTCTTTTTTTTGCGTGTATGTTTGATGTGTGCACACGATCTATTCGTGTAGCTTTGCATGTTGCCGGCTGGTATGAATACTTTTCTGCGCTATCTATATATATAAGGTATATTGATACCGGCTGCACGCATGTTTTGTTTTTCCGAGTTGGATCCGTACTGCATCGAGATCCTCTGCCCAGCAGCGTATCGAAGCCATTGGCTATGCCGTAGGACCTACCGTGTATATGATCTAGTGCACGTACGTACAGTAGTATCATGGTGTTGTCTGACGCGCGAACGAACCGCTCGGAGTTTTACCCTGTAAGTTTTGGTGCAAGTAAAAGCTTTGACGGATCACGGACTGAAAATGTGCATTACCTTATGGATGGATGGATGAACGGATGGATGGATGAACGGATGAATGGATGGATGGATGGACGGATGGATGGATTGATTGATGAGTGGATGCACCGAATACCGGCGCGCGCGCATCAGGTATGCATCGTGGCGACGGGGGTAGTGGGCGACCTCTGTCGGGCCCTGGAGAAGGACATCCTCCCCTACTGCCAGCACATCATGGGCTGGCTTATGGTTAACCTTGAGGGGGCTAGCATCAACCGGTGAGGTTGCCTTTCGTGCTCGTGGTGGCGTTGGTGTGCGGTGGGATGGATGGATGGGTGGGTTGGTTTTAGGGGTGGGTTGGGTGCAGTACGGCGAGGCAGCGGTAATTTTTTTTTCCCCTTGGGGAAGAGGGGGGGGGCGGGGAGCTTGATGGTGGGCCTTCCCTCCCGTATGGTTATAGGTTGGTCGGGTCGCCTACCCGTTGTCGCGCTTTTTTTTTTTTCTCTCCTTTTGTCGCGTTTTTTTTTTTTTTTTTGTCGCGTCGATTCCGAGTTTTTTCGAGATCTCGTTTCGTGGCTTGCCCTTTACCCAGACAAGGCCACCTCTCTCTTTTTACCTTTTTTTTTCTGGATGCGCTCGTTTTGGCTGCCTGGCTGTATCTTTCTTCTCTGTGTGTGTGATGTATCTCTTGGTGGCTGTCTGTTTGCCTACCTCCCTCCCTTCCTCGTTATTTCTGCTTGTGTTGTATCTCTGGGTGGCTGTCTGTCTGTCTGTCTGTCTGTCTGTCTGTCTCATCTTGTCCCGACTCCGTGTCTCGATCCGTTTTGTTCCTGTCGGTGTGTCTCGGTTTGTGTCAAATTTTCCATTTCCCTGCCTCTCCGTCTCGATCTCGTCCGATTTTGGCGTTCCTTTGCTCGGTCGATGGGTTGGGTGTACGGCTGACTTGCCACCCTCTCGCTCGATCGCCCGATCGCTCGACAGGGACGTGAAGCCGGTGGTACTGGCGTGTTTGGGTGACATCGCGCTGGCCATCCAGGGGGAGTTCCGGCAATACTTGGAGGTGGGCGTTTCCTGCTGCAGGCGCTAATGAGTTTTATTGCGTTATTACGTGCATTTTGTTTGTGGGTGCGTTTAATTCGTCGTACGTGCCGTATGTAGACGCGTTCTACGATAGAAGTAGCACGCTTCCGCTATTTTGTTTTCTGAATGGCGGTTTTTCTTAACCCAAAAATCGTAAGCATGTGTCAAGTCTACTGTTTCGACTGCCCCCTTTTTTTTTTTCAACCAAATCAGCATCACATACGTGAAGAATGCGAGCTGGCAGCGTTTGAAATATATCGTCGACTCTTTCCCCCCCCCTTGTCTATTAATAAACGCATCGCTCGGCGGTTGCACTTTCCCTGACTGTCGAGAAAAACAGCCGGGAAGTTCGTCTGGAGGGGTGGGCGTGTAGTCTTACCACCCCATGTGTTATTAATAGTCGTGCTGTAGGTGTATCCGGAACCTCTGTCCCAGCGCCACTGCGTTTGAACAACTGCATTTGGCCTTGTTTTTTTGTTGAGCGTATGCCCCCCCCCCCCCCCCCCCCCCCTGCCCTGACATGCCCCCTAGCATGATGAAAACTTTTTCGCCCACCGGCATCCACCATCCGGTCAATCCGCGTTCTTACGCTTTGCCTCCACCGACCCCCACCCACCTCCTGCTCTCTCGTTCTCTCCCTCTGAAAAAATAAATAAAAAAATGTATGTATGTATGTATGTCGCCGTCTGTTGTTGCAGACGACGATGAACATGCTGGCGCAGGCACAGGGTGTGTGCGGCACCACAGCTGGCCAAGACGAAGATATGGTGGACTACATCAATGTGCTTAGGGAAAGCGTACTCGAGGCCTACTCGGGCATCGTGCAGGTGGGCTGAGTAAATCATGGAGGACTGCGGAGGGGAAGGGGGGGGGGGGGGGGGCGGGGGGGGATACTCGGTTTTTGTAAGCTCTATGGTGAGTGGTTTTGTTGTGCAGCTGTTGACCACCTCTTGGCGTCCTCTGGGACGGGGGGGCGGGGGGGGGATACTCGGTTTTTGTAAGCTCTACGTATGGTGAGTGGTTTTGTTGTGCAGCTGCTGACCATTTCTTGGCGTCCTCTTGTCTTGTTTTTGTTCTTGTTTTCGTTCTTGTCTGTATAGGTGTACGTGTTCTTGCTGTTGCTCTTGTATATGTATACGTGTTCCTAGATATATGTTTCTTATTCCTGTTCTTAAAAGGTAGAAAAACACGTAAGTCAACCATCGCACAGTAGGGGTGGCACGAGAAGTCCCTGAGCCCCTCATAATAGGAGCTCAATATCTCACCCGATACAAAACCTGGGAGAAATTTGTTCGTGCCACCTGACCGGCACGTGTATGCTCTAGTCCTGAAACGAAGATACTCGTAAAATTTTCATCCTAACTGTAGTTCCTTACTTCAGGAACTCGATTGGTCAGCAACCTTTGACCCAACTCGTGCAACCCCTACCGTGGGGTGACTTGGTTTATTGTTGCAATACCAGGTACATAACACGTGCTTTTGTTCTTGTCCTTATATGTGTATCGCGTTCTTGGTTTTTGTTCTCTTCATACATGTATACATATTTTTGTTTTTGTTCCTTACACTGTACCAGGTATGTGTGTATGCGTGTTCTTTGTATACCAGGTATCTCTTGTATATACACACGTGTTTTTGTTCATTGTTCTTTGATACTTGTTCTTGTTCTCATGTGTGTACATGTTCTTGTTATTCGTTCTTGTTTTTTGTTCTTATGTATGTGTACATGTTCTTCCCGCATATATGCTTGTTCTTGTTCCTGCAGCTGTTGCTGTTGTGTCGAGTTATTGCTTCATTGTTTCGCATCAATGTGTGGGCCTGTTCGTGTCCTTGCTCCCATACGTTCCTGTTCCATGCTCTCGGTCCTATGCATGTTTCCTTGGTTTTGGTCCTGTGCGAGTGTCTGGTGTTGTTTTTTGTTCCTACATATCTTCATGTTCTCGTTCGTAAATAGGTCATGTTCTCGTTCGTAAATAGGTCATGTTCTCGTTCGTAAAAAAATCATGTTCTCGTTCGTAAAAAAATCATGTTTTCGTTCTTAAAAAAATCGTGTTCTCGTTCGTAAAAAAATCGTTTTCTCGTTCCTCCCTGTGCCCTGCTCTTTTTTTTCTTGTCGCCCTACTGCGTGAACCGTACGCGGCGTTGCCTTGTGTCTACCGTACGGTGGCACCTGTTGCCTTGTTTTCGTTTCCTGCACCTCGTCGTGTTCTTGCTCCCATACCTTGTTCTGCGCCCTTGTCGACCTGCCGCTGTGTGTGTGTGTGTGCCGTACGTGATATTTGCCTCGTGTGCCGTTCGTCTTATTTTAGGGGCTGAACGAGGAGAGCAACAACCAGACCAACGAGCTCCTCCCCTTCTTGCCGGCGCTGATGACTTTCCTCGACGTGAGTGAGGTGGCCCACGATGGGGATGATGTTGATGTTGATGTTGATGATTCTAATGATGTTCATATTTTCACATCAACCACAACTCGTCGCCAAAGACCCATAGCGGGGGACCATCGTAGTATATCAGGGCCTACGGTGCAGACAAAAAACCTGTATATTTACCTATTTTCGCTACCAATATTTGGTCCGGTTGTCACATAACGCGCAGGTTTTCAGTATCTCTGGGGTACAAGAACATCTCGGAAACAAGTGAAAATCACGTCAAAACTGTAAATAGTACGAGGCATGTATTACGAGGGACTATCGTTAATAGGACCTGTGGTATACATGAAAACCTACCTGGTATATATTTAACCATTTCTACTGACAACATTTGGTCCTATTAACTATGATCCCCCGTAATACTACACATCACAATATTACGGGGGGCCATACTAAATAGGACCTACGGTACACACAAGAACCTACATATTTCACTATTTTTTCTAACAATATTTGGTCCTATTTATTTTGGTCCCCTGTAATAGTTGAAAGCCCCACGTCGTACACCTCAAACAAGAAAAATAGGAGTGTTGTGGAGGTACGAGAAAGTACGTGTTTTGTATATAGATGTACGGGGGAAGTTGACCAATCAGCAAGACGGGGGGTTGTACGTACCCGTCCATAGTCCGTAAGTGCACCCGGTACTATTGATAGTTCTGCTGTAGCGGTCGACTCGCGATCGAGAGGACGCAGCGAGGCAGGGTGGTCAAGACAGGACCCAGGGTGTGCGGTGAAAACTGATTTAGCTTTCGGAAGCACAACATCACGCAAGAACAAAAAAACGAGGGACAATCTGAAGTCAGCGTGCGTGCGCACCGCTGCTGACGTTCTCATATTTATTTACCGCTGTAGAGCTCGTTTCCCTACAGTATATATATATAATATATTATATACGTACCAGGTATACGAGGTGCGTGGTGTGATAGGCGCAGTCCCGTGGTTTGGCCGAGCCAGGCTAAAGAGGACGAGAACAGACATGTGCGTGCGCCGCAACGGTGCCAGCACGCAGTACCCACAGCAGTAGGTCAGCAGGAGGTCAACGTGCCCAAGCGCCGGGGGTAACGGCGGCCGGCTCTGCTGTCGCAACAGATTGACACGCGACGCGTGTGTCCTGAACGTGGCGGCGTGGTGAGCTAGCTCACAAGCTTTATTTTTTACCCTATCCGTCTGAGGATAAAAACTAGGGGGGGGGGAACGTACTGTGTGTATGGGCGGAAATATAAGGGCAGTTCAGACATTGATATGAAGACCAGGCGTCCCTTGTATGTCTCTCGAAAACCGAAGTATAGGGAAATATTTTATGGTGCGTACATTTTGTACGTGTGTACGCACCTCCGTACCTCGGGGCTGGTGGGTAATACTTGCGGCCGAAGAGTGTACAGGTACATGCCAGGAAAATACCCGTGGTATGTATTTACTGTACACACCCGACGAGAAGTAGAGGAATTGAAGAGGTAAAACACACACACAGAAGAGGTGCTGGTACTGTAAGGGAGACTTGGGAAGCTACTGGTATGTTTTATACTGCAGTTGAAGGCGATGCGGCGGGCTGAGAGAGAGAGGGGCCTCTGAGTGACTCGGCTTTGGCTTAACTGGTCTGAAACAGTCCCACCGGTGTTCTTACGCAAACCTTGTACTGCGCACAGCACGCGCGATCGGAGCAGGTCAATAAATATCACGACGCAGCTATGATATAGCTTGCAGAGATGGGTTTCCGATCAAGAGCTTCGATCTCACTCTCGTCTTTTTTTTTTCTACTTTTGTGAATAGTCTGTCGATGCCCCTCTTTGGCCGACTGCTGCAAGAGACCCGTTCTGGAGACGAGCCACTAATTGCATGATAATAATTTAGACATAAGGGATCCGAAAAGGGTGCAGGGGCGGCCTGCACGGCCTGCACAAAAACTTTTGTGCGGGACATGTGTGTCGCACATTTCAACCTTGCAGGTCGGCCCAAACCAACCCGACCCCAGGCCTTACCCTATATATAACCCGAACCCGAACCCTTACGGGGGCTCGAAGTCGGCAGGGGCAGTCACGCGGGTCCGCCGCGTGTTTCTGTGGCGTTTCCCCCCCCCCCTCAAATAAAAAAAGCGTCGGTCGGGCTATAGACCCGCCTTGACCAATAAGAGCCGTGCGCACCCTTTGCACAAAGCTTTTGAGCCGGCCGCTGCTGCACGTACAGACCCGAGTCACATGTTGGGGGGGGACTCGTGTACTTTTTTTTTTTTTTTTTTTTACGTTTGTCAGTTCATCGTGGGTTTCGAGCACTATCCCCCCCCCCGCCGTATTGCCACTCTGTTCCGAAATGTAACCACCGTTTGGTTCAACAGTTATTCTAAAAATGGTGCTTATATTATCGGACACAGTGATACCGTACAGTTGTTTTTCATCGGCCCGTTTCAGGCCGTCGCTGCTGTACAGTTTTTTTTGGGGGGGAAGATGGGATCGGAGTTGATATAGTGCGAGGAGTTATACGGCGCGGGCGCGAGATTGAGAGCGTAGCCGTGCCGCCGAACGACGTTGACGCTGCTTGCTCGTAGGCGGTTGGTGCAACACCCGCAGGCTATCATTGCGTCGATCGCTGATAACCCCGTAATAATACTCCAGTCCCGTTGTGGGGACAAACCACTTGGAATTAGACTGGTTTGTCCCCAAATCGGAACTGCGGGTACTAAGAAAGTCAACAGGGGTCCCACCAAAGTACTGTAGTTTGAGCTTGAACGGGTGTGAAATATTAATGTAAGAGCGTAGGAGTTCCCCTCCCCCCCCCCCCCATTCTTAGTAGGATGCAGCTCACCCTTCATGCGACTCGCCCAACACCTCACGGCGCTTCGCGCTTGGTGCTAGGAATGTCTGCGTGGTCGGTGAAAACCCGACATGGTCCGTCCCGGCATTGTTTGTAGGGATGCGAGGGTCTATGGTCATACGGCTACGGCCGTGCATGAGATTGAGTACATCTCTCCTGTCGAATACCCCCCCCCCCCACTGCTGTACGTCATCCCGCCTCCCTTCCTCCCGCGTGCCCCTCCTCATCACCTATGTACTTACGCCCCCTCCCTCTCGTCCCTCCCCCCCCCCCTCCCTCTCGTCCCTCCTTCACGATACAACACCGCCGCCGGGCTGCTGCTGCTGCTGCTACTGCTGCTGCTGCTGCTGCTGCTGCTGCTGCTGCTACTACTGCTGCTGCTACCACAAACGCTACTGGCTACTGCGTGTGTTGCAGCAATTGGCGGCGGATAAGAACAAGGACAACGACGTGCTGAAGACAGCTATCGGGGTCGTGGGGGACCTCGCCCAGGGCTTGGGAGTATCGCACGCCCCGCGCCTGCGGACCCCGGGGATAGTGGCGCTGCTCGCCGTGAGTTCGGTCGAGGGTGGCGGGCGGGCGGGCACACGCGACGTTTGCGTGCGTGGCTGTTGGGTGTCGGGGGCAGCAGTTGGTTAGCGGTTGAGTGTGTTGAGTTTTTTTTGGGGGGTGTTGGATACTGGTGCTGGGTGAGTTGAGTATTGGGTGTTGGGTTTTGGTTGTGTTGGATGATGGTGGTGGTGGGTGTGGGGTGTTTTGGAGTATTAGGTTGGGTGTGCTGGATGTCGGGGGTGGCTGAGTTGAGAGCTGGGTATTGGGGTGTTGGGTGTGTTGGTGTTGGATATATGGTGGTGGGTGTGTCGGTTGTGTTAGGTGCTTGGTGTGTTCGATGTTTGGATGTTTTTGGGATGTTTGGTGTCCTGTCTGTGCAGTGTCGTGTTGCGTGCCGAGGGTCCTGGCACCAGCGCGAGTCAGCACCGCGAAGGCTATCGAGCAGTTTTGGTGTTGGTTTGGTTCCGATCGGTTTTGGTTTTATCAATGGTTGGATCGGTTCATGCGCTCGGGTTATTATTTATTTATTTTTGTCTTTGTGGTTTCGTGTTTTTTTGGGGGGTTTTTTGCTTTGCTTTGCTTGATTTGTGTGGTTTGTGTTGGTTTGTGTTGGTTCGATTAGGTTTGGCTCGAGTTGGTCTGATTCGCCGTTGATTGGTTCTGGTTCGGATCGGTTGGATTCGTTTGGGTTGGTTTGGTCTGTGATATGGTCTGATTCGCCCCCCCCCCCCCCCTCCTCGTTGCCCCGCTTCCATCCATCCGTCTCTTTATGTTCGTTTGCTCGCACGTGGTGGACGCAGGAAGGAGAGGCGGTAAGCCAGGACGAGAGCATCGTCTCCTTGGCCAAGTGGGCGAAAGAGCAGGTGAGTTGCTGACCGGTCAGCGTGCGGCGGTAAAAACGGTAGGGAGAGACTAACCGCCTGTTCTGGATGGCTAGATGAGGGGGGGGGGGGGGGGGCGGGGGGGGGGGGGGGGGGGGGGGGGGGGGGGGGGGGGGGGTACTCGATAGGAGAGATGTACTCGATCTCATGCATGGCCGTAGTCGTATGACCATAGACCCTCGCATCCCTACAATGCCGGGACGGAGCATGTCGGGTTTTCACCGACCAGGCAGACATTGCTTGCACCAAGCGCGAAGCGCCGTGAGGTGTCGGGGGGGGGGGGGGGGGCGTATCAGTTTATTGACGGACGGCTGGGAACAAGGAGAAAAGACGAAGCGCTTGGTGTGCCGCGTCCGTATCAAGCGATCTCGCGCTGGAAGAATGCTCCGCGGTATAGTGCTTGGTGATGGTGGACGATAGCGGGGGTGGTGGTAGCGGTTATGGTTATGGTGGATGACAGTGATGGTGGCCCTACCGGTTCTTAGCAGGATGCAGCTCACCCTTCATGCGACTCGCCAGACAGCTCTCGGCGCTTCGCGCTTGGTGCAAGCGATGTCTGCCTGGTCGGTGAAAACCCAACATGCTCCGTCCCGGCATTGTAGGGATGCGAGGGTCTATGGCCATACGGACTACGGCCATGCATGAGATGGAGTACATCCCTCCTATCGAGTACACACCCCCCACACACACACGCACACACTCCTCTCGCTCATACCTCTCTTTATCTCTCCTCCGACCACTCCGTTGCCCCTGCCCTCCTTCCCCCCCCCCCCGTGGTCTACCCCTGTCTCCTCCCTTTCTCCCCTCCTCCGTGCCTCTCTTGTCTGGTGGTGAACCGTTTCGCCCGTGGTCGGACCGAGAGCAGGTCGGGGGGGCATGACGTGCCTTTCGTTTCGCTTGCGTCGCGTCGGGAAATCAAAAGGAGTTTGGGAGGGGGGGGGCTTGTGATATGGAGGCGTTTTTTCTTTCCCGAAGTGTCTCTCCAAAGGGTTTCCAAGGGGGGCGTGATTTCCGGAAGGGTTTTCTGGAGGGTTTTCCCAGGGGTTTCCAAAGGTTCCCGAGGGATTTTCCCGAAGGGGATTTCGAGGATGCGAGGCGTTGTCGGGATCGAGATCTCGGGGGGTTTTCCGAAAGAATACCGAAGGGTTTTCAAGTAGTCTCCGGCGGGGTT